>CM062820.1:568808510-569137941 GCA_031772625.1 Pinus tabuliformis
AGATCATCTTTCTAGATAATGAGCTGATGTCGATAGAAAGCGATCCGTCGTAGGCAAGCCCACAACATGAAATCATAGATCAAGTTGAAGAAATTTATTTGCAAGGACTGACTCAGGGATGGTCAAGATGGATGACAGATATTTTGCAGATGAATGGCTTATTGGCAGTGACCTCTTGAACACATAACGACACGACAGATGGCTTGGTGACAATTGACCCAAAGTTAATACCCAGAAACCGGCTGAAGACTTTCAATGTGGTTTGATCAACTGTTAGGAAAAGGATTTCCCAACCCAGGTGAATAAAAGTGTCGTGTTCAAGAGTGGTTACAAAGTATGACAAACAGACTCATTTTCCTCTCTTTTCCCCCACCATTTCTGGCAAGTACCTCTTTATTTTTGACAAGCTTGAGGAGGATAACATTTGCTTGATTATAAGCTCATCCTTCGGATGAGTCCAACTTAGTTTAAATTCGAACCCTAAGAAGGAGTGGTTCGTTCCTGTTTGTAATTGAACAGGTCCTTTACTGTGAAATTTTAACGAGTCCAGTATAGGAGAAACTCGGCGTTTTTCAATTTTAGAGAGTCTGAAAAAACTTAAGAAGACTCCAGGGTTGACCTTTTTCGTAAATTTGTGTCTCCCAAGCCCGAAAAAGTATAAAATAATACTTGAGAGAACCACTTGATGTTTTACGACTAAGGAGTACTTTTCGTTATTAGTGTCACTGACCCAAAAATGTAAAAAAGCGATCAACGACACGTCGTTTTATAACCAATATCGAATTTGAAACGACAAAAATCCGTCAATCTTTTCATGTTTTTACGGTTGGAAAAGAGCTGTAAGTGGACCTTCTTTTAATTCCGTTTTAACGAGTGTAAGAGAAACGCTCGGCAATCTTTTCATGTTTTAGGAGTCAGAAAAGGGCTTAAAGATGACTCTACTTGTTTTTTCGTTGAAAATGATAGATTTCGCCTGAATAATCATGTATTCTGCACAAAGACACAAACATTACTCATACCTGTTTGAAATGGATAAAAGCGTTGCAAAATACCTTTTCAAAGTGAAACATAAACAAATTTTCGATTTATTTACTCAAAAAACTTATAAAAAGGGCCTTTGTCAATTCATTTTTACCGTTCGAGTTTGGATGAGAAAATAGTGCTTTTGCTTAGAAAACTTCCCATGAAGATTGTGGAAAATCCAACTGTCAGAATCGAGCGCTGTCTTCTCCAGGTAATCCACATTATCCTACTCTTCATTTTCAACCGTTTAGTTTTTTGATTTAGCCCCTCATTTTGTTTTTTGGGAGAGTTTTTAGGCGCAAAACCCGCGTGCGAGGGTCCGCAAGTTTACCATTGCGGACCCGCGGACCCCGACTTTTTCTCCATTGGGAAAAAGCTCGGGGTCCGCACCTTCCGTGTAGACAACGTGCGGACCCACGCACTGTGTCTAACGTGGAGGGTGCGTACCTTGCAGCAAGGGTTTTGAACCTAAAATTCCTCAAAAATGGACCAATCAAAATGTTTTCTAGCAATCTAATTAATCTTTATACTTGATGCAAAGAATATATCATGCTAGATTGGCGAGAACGGGAGCATGAGGACATGGATACTGCCGCATGGAATCATCAACCTTCACTTGATTCTTTGAGGGCATGCGGACTGTACAAATTCTGGACCATTCCTGGCATGAGGGCTCAGGTAGATTTCTTACAGTGGCTGGTTGATAGGTGGAGCGTACAGGACCAGTGCTTTTTCATTGGCGGACACCGGCTCGAAATCGAGCCGGAGGACATTTATTTCTTGACTGGTTTGCCTAAGAGAGGCAAGGACTTGACTCTATTCGGGACTAGGCCAGGTGGCCAGTCTGTCGATAGCCTCCGGCTAGAGTATTGCAACAGCCAGGCTAAAGACAAAGGGATAGACATAAAGACCATATCCCGTCCTGAGCTCATGGTGATTGCGTTTACTGTCACCAGACTTTGCGGAGCTGCCGCATTACATGTTGCCACCGCATCTCAGATGCGTATGGCAGTTGATTGCTTTCAAGGCACCATCTTCAACTGGTGCAATGTTGTGCTGGCCAATGTGAAAGGCCAACTGACCAGGGCCAAGAGCGGACGACTAAAGACCTTTGGTTATGGGGCTTTGGTCGTGAGTTTTGGCCTGGAGAGGGTTCCTATGCTGATCCCACAACATCTTACTGTTGGAGCTGGGCTTCCTCGAGAGCCTAAATTGATGCGATGGGTCGCAGTCATGGCCCGTCACCCAGACGAGAGGACAGAGGTTGCTCGGTTCAAACCTGAGTATTTCCAATGGTTGGAAAACCAGGTCTTTTGCATTCAGGATTTCCCTTACGCTGGGATAGATTTCCATGGTGACCCAGACATGGCTCTTCCACCAGGAGAGCAGTGGGACGAGTCAGGTAAAATCCTTTTCAACTTTCCCTATTTAAATTTTTTTTTTTTATATTTTTCATCGTCTCAAAACTGATAGTAAAAATTTCAAATGCAGATGTGGGTCCACAGCGACCAGCCGCTCTCCGGCCTTTCGAGAGGAGGCAACCAGTTGCACCCGCGCCAGCCCCACAGGACGAATCAGCAGAGGTTTTGGCCGAGTTGGAGAGTCATCTTGAGCGCTTGACAGGAGATATTCCTGAGACCACTATCGACGACATTCCTCGTCGACTTCAGCGCTATGTGATTGGAGTCCCAGGACCTTTTAGGAGGTTCCTTTGCAAGGTGGCTCGGGCAGTGGTTTCTTATAGAGATCATCACCAGTGATAGGATGATCGCCTTTTGT
Organism: Pinus tabuliformis; assembly: GCA_031772625.1. NCBI lineage: Eukaryota > Viridiplantae > Streptophyta > Pinopsida > Pinales > Pinaceae > Pinus > Pinus tabuliformis. The sequence continues at coordinate 568,811,313 of CM062820.1, forward strand.
GGGCACATGTGACATTTTTGTTTTTTGTACTTATCATTTTTGCCGATCATAAGGTGTTTTTCAACCTATGATCGAAGACGATGTATTTTTTGACACACTCCTATATATATATATCACTATTACCAACTTATCTTGTAAATCATATCATGGAATGGTTTTAAATTTACATGTATGATTATTGCAAATGTCTATTTAACATTCGAGAAGCAATTGCATCTGCTAATGTATTTAAAGACCTTGGAATATGCTGATATTCAATGTAATCAAACTCACGTTCCAAGAGACGCACTCTAAAAAATAATCTTAATAACACTGGATTTCTAATGGCATACACTCTATTAAGTTGTAATACAACGAGTTCAAAATCCAACCTCACTATCAAACTCCGAATCCCAAATGAAATAGATTCAGATAATAACTCAATCACTGCACTATACTCTGCAATGTTGTTTGTTGTTTGACCGAGACTTACCCCATGCATAGAAACTAACTCGTCAGAGGGCGAATAGATAACCCAAGCTGCAGAAGAGATGTTACGTGTATTACGACAAGCACCATCAGCAAATCCAATGTATGTTTGGAGAGGCATCGACATCTGCAATATCAAGAGTAAAACCAAGATAAGCAGGAATAATGACGAAAAACACTCTCTAAGCTAAGCACACTTTTGTTTTTAAACTAAAACACACCAGCTAGAAAGAAAACTATCCTAACTAAAAATCTCCATACCCCATTCTTTTAAGCATAGTACCTCTTCAAGTAAAGGCCATTTCTGGGTTTACCCAAAGAGTCCCCATCAAAGTCTACCAACTCATAGGCCCCTTTTGCTAGCTTTCGCTTAACAATATAGGGACCATGCCACATAGGAACGAATTTCCCAGCGCCTATTTTATCATTAGCTTGATCATACAATAACACTAGGTCTCCTTCCGAAAAATTTCGAGGGGTCACATTCCGATCATACTGAGCTTTCATACGTTTTGCGTGAGTCTCGATCACCAATGCAGCATCACGTCGATTCTCATCTAATTGAGCTAAGTATAACAAACGCTTTTCCTCTTTGGAAGTAGCTGGAAGTAACTCGATGGCCATTTGCAGTGACGGGATTTCGCACTCAATGGGTAACACAGCTTCCAAACCATAGACTAGTTGGAAAGGAGTGAACCCTGTTGATGTTTTTACTGAAGTTCGGTACGCCCAAAGTGTTGAAAATAGCATGTTGTGCCAATTCGACCGATGAATCCCAATGATTCGTCGGATCATGATAACTAAAACTTTGTTGATGGATTCAACCAGACCATTTGCTTGTGGATAATAAGGGGTTGAACTATCATGACGTAAACCAAGCTGGCCTGTAAGTTCGGTCATCATAACGTTTCGAAAATGACGCCCATGATCAGTGATTATCGCTTGTGGGACACCAAACCTAGAAATTATATGATTGAACACGAAAATTGCAGTTGTCTTGCTGTCTGCCTCGAATGTAGCCATTGCCTCGGCCCACTTAGTAAAATAATCTACCGCAAGGATGATATATGCATGCCCCCCGGCCGAGTGAGGGTTACATGTAATAAAATCGATACCCCATTTGGCAAAAGGACCAACGACAATTATAGGGTGGAGAGGAGCAGGTGGAGTGCGCATCTTACGATCAAAAATCTGGCAGTTGTGGCATTTTCGGACCGCCGTAATACAATCTTTAAACAAGGACGGCCAGAAATAGCTAGCGCGCAATATCTTTTGGGCTGTGGCATACCCAGACATATGACCGCCACATGCTCCAGAGTGACAGTCATTTAGAACTCTCTCAGCCTCTTCATGAGTTAAGCAACGTCGAAAAATAGAGTCCGCCCCATGGCGATAAAGAGTATCTCCAATAATTTTGAATTGTTGGGACTGGAAGCGAATTTTCTGACGTTCCGACCTTGAAATTTCTGGCCAAAAGGATTGGGTCTGGAGATAGACGATGATATCCCCATACCACGGATCTAAAGTGCTGATTAGAAACAAAGATTCGTCTGCAATGGGCTCCTCTGCCACAGTTTCTGTGTCAGCACGCAGGAAGTCACACATTAACTCTGCAAAAACTAAAGATTTCTTAGACTTAGATTTCTCAAACTCCAAGTCGAACTCTTGCAGGATAACAATCCATTTAGATTACTTGCCCCCTAGCAATTGTTTGGTCAAAATGTAGATCATAGGGTTGCAATCCGAAATTAACGTAGTTTTACGTAGTAAAATGTAGTGACGAAAACGTTGGACACCTTGAATGGTTGCCAATGCCAATTTCTCCACATGTGAGTATTTTAGCTCAGTTGGATTTAACGTGCGACTAAGGTAATATATCACATGTTCCGTTTCGAATTCATCTTCCTGAACTAAGACCATTCCAATGGTGGAATGGGAGGCGGCGAGATACGAAAAGTAATCCTGGTTGTAGTTGGGAGGATGCAACAACGGTGCATGGGTTAACGCGTGTTTGAGTGCATCAAAAGACTTCTGAGCTATCTCATCCCAAGAAAATTGAGTATTTTGTTTCAACAACCGTGTAAAACCCTTTGTAACCTCGGCGTAGTTAGGAATGAATCGTCGTAAAAAGTTTGCTTTCCCCTGCAAACTTTGGAGTTGGCGAAGACTCGAAGGAGGAGGCAAATTGATAATAGCTTCGACCTTCGAGGGATCAACGCGAATGCTGGCTTTCGAAACTACAAATCCCAGCAATCGTCCCGTTTCTATACAGAAGACACATTTGTGTGGGTTCAACCAAATACGATAATGCCTACACCTCATAAAGATTGCTCGTAAGTGGACGAGGTGATCAGCTCGATGTAGTGAATGAGCAGGCAAGTCATCGAGATAGGGTTGCACAATGTGCTTGATGTCATGAAACGCATAAGACATCGCCCTCTGAAAAGTTGCTCCGACATTCTTAAGCCCAAAAGGTAATTTGCAATAAGCAAATGTCCCCCATGGACAAATAAAAGCCGTTTTTGGTTGATAGGCAGGTAGAATGTTGATTTGATTGTATCCGGAAAAACCGTCCATAAAGGAAAATATTTCGCTGCCGGCACAATCATCAATGATTTGATCGATATAGGGAGTTGGGTAATTTTCCTTTGGACAGGCTCGATTAACGTCCCTATAATCGATGCATATTCTTATTGTCCCCTGTTTTTTGTTAACTGGAACAATATTCGATACCCAATCCATTAGTGGGATCAGATAAATGAAACCTGCTTTCAACAGTTTTTCAACTTCTGCTTTAATTGCAACAGCTTTTCGTGGGTGAATCTGACGCAAATGTTGCCGGACGAGTTTAGCATCCGGGTAAGTTTTGATCTCATAAACAACAATTGCGGGATCAATTCCTGGCATTTCCTCATAGGACCAGGCAAACACGTCGCGGAATTCTTGAAATAGGGCCTTATATAACTGAATTTTGTCATCTGTACACGAGGTACCTATATGAATGTTCTCAACAATTCCAGGCTTAACCGAAATGTCAATGGGAATAGTTCGAGAGATGTTTCCCAAATTTAACTCTGAATCGGGATGTTTCATTGGATTCTGAGGTTCCTTGACATATTCGGTCGTAAATATTGATGAGAAATTATTTTCAAAACGATCATCCTCAGGTAAAAATGAAGATCTGTGATCTTCCCATGGTAAATCATCTACACATAGGATTTCACGAATTTGCTCATCAGAGTGAACAAGTTCAGAAAACGTAGTCTTCATTAAGTCTTTTTCGGTTGAACACGGGTCGGCAAAAGACTGCACAGCTTCATAGGCAATTTCATATGGACTCAAAGGCATGGAATTACCAAATGAGTCTATTTCAGATTCAGAAGGAACGATCCAAGGATCATCATAAAAAATAGTGTCTGATGTAATCATATGAATAGTTGCAAATGAAGATGATGCGTTGATTGGAGGAAAAGGAAAAGTTCCCAGTAAACCGGCATCTTTAACTAATCCTACTCCAACATCCTTATATGGGATATTCATTTTACCGACGTGCTGAATACTCTCCGAAGAGGCTGGGTCAGATGAAAAGTAAGCCAGCTGGTCTATTGTTACGATCTTTCCATTATGTGGAAACTTTATGACTCTAAAGACCGATGAAATGACCGCTGTCATAGCGTAAGACCAACTTCGACCCAAGAGAAGGTTGTAGTCTAGAGGGGCATCAACCACCTCCACATCTAGACTAACGGTTTTTCCTTCAACCCCTATAGGAAAATCCTGTAGAATGCCAAAAGGATGAAACCCACGGCCATCAAAGGCCTTAAGAATCGTCGGGGATTGATTTAGTGAAGGAGAACCAAGCGATCTCCAACACTGTATCGACATAATACACGTTGAGGCTCCCTCATCAATTACAGTCCGATGAATAGGCCTGTTTTTGACTATCACTGGAATCTGGAAAGCCATTTGATGAGGCAAACGCGGTGTACTATTTTCTAGATCAAAGATTATTAGGTTCGGGTCCTGAACATCAACAGCTCCTATAGCCGACAAAAGTAATTTGTGTTGTGCTGGGCATGATTGTAGCACTTCCAAAGCCGACATTGCTGAGGGTGAAATAGCTAAATCCTCAATAATGTTATAATTCTGAGCTGCTCTCGCATGTGGATTGAAAGCTGACCTTCGAAGTACACCCTTGACGGGCGGTTTGATTACTAAGTCTGGATTAGGTTTCTCGATCTGTAGTGGATCGGAACCGGGAGCTGAGGTTGATGGATTAGAATAAGAAGATTCTGCTTCTTTGCCATCAACAAGACTTTTATTGCCATAATCTTGCGATCGAGTCGCAATCCTTACATGGGACATCATCAATATGGGTTCTTCATTGGCACTCGAGGAAGAACCTATCATCTTGCTATCTTGATTTGGAAATGGATCCTTCAAAATAGCAGGAGTTTGGGAACCTTTGACGATTTTCGCAACCTCTGCTCGATGAGGGCAGTCTCTTGTGAAATGTTCTTCGTCACAAATGAGACACGGATAACGAGGTTTGTGCTTTTCATCATTGGATTCCGCCTTTTCAGGTTTCTCCTTTGAACTTTTGTCCGTTTTATTCTTCTTCTCTCCTTTCTTCTTCCCATCGGATTTTGATTTAGCTGTAGATGATTCTACAACGTGAAAATCGGCGAAAACCTCTGCAGAAGAATCTCCTGTCGGGGAATCAGGTAAGGTTATGATAGGAGAAGAATTCTTGGAAGACTTATTCTTACTTTTAGTGTTAACCGTACCAATCATACTGTCAGCGGCATGAGATCCCGAAGGAGCTGCAGTGATTTGATTTGACTTGGGAAGATCGGGGATCTTTTCGTGTAACGTACCTGACTGAGTATAGACCAAGTCAAGGTACTGTGCTTGAGCAATCACTTGCTCCTCAGTAACAACTCCGGCTTTAGCAACATCTTCAGTGATCCTTGGCAACAAAGATTTTACAAACCACTCAGCCAAGATTTGATCCGGAATGAATACCTTCACTAAACGTCGTCGACGTCTCCACTCATGAATATGATCTGAAATATACGTGGATGTCGATTGTTTTAGCGAAGTTAACAATTCTGTGCCATTTTCATATCGAACTGGCAACTGGAAATGAGTTAAAAACGAGGTAGCTAACTGACTAAAATTATAAAAAGTGCCTCGCGGTAATTCAATGTACCACTTGGCTGCGAGACCAATTAGAGTGCGCTGGAAAAGTCTAAGACGGATCGAATCATCAGTGATGGAGTTAGATGCACACCAGAGGTGGTAAGTCATCACATGGTTCGACGGGTCCTCTCCAGATTTACCTTCGAACTTGGGAATGTCACTGGGCAACTTATTCGGCATTGGCGGCCAAAACGGAAGATAATTAATCAGATCGTTCGTTAGGCGCGACAAGTCTGGTAAGTCCAAAGTTGCGATAAATGGTAACTACCGATTAGGATCCCTAAAACTCTGGGTCATGAGACCAGCCCCAAGAGGAGGATATCCAGGATAACTAGGAATAGGAATCGCGTTTGGGATATTGTATCCTCCCGGAAAACCAGGATTAACCGGACCGTACTGGGTTGTTGAGGTTGTTGATAAGTGTACCCAGGATACGGTTGATACTGATAAACTGGCTGCTGGACAGTAGGACCGAATTGGTACTGTCCTTGGTACGGTTGATAGGTGAATTGAGGTTGACTGGTGACAACCGTACTTAAACCAGGTTGTCCTACAGGCATCTGAACCGTAGTTTGAATGGTGGATCCAGACGGTGGTAAAGATGTCTGAGGAGTAGATACAGAAATAGTAGAAACCGGAGCTGTCGATACTCCAGAAGTAGGTGGGGTAGATGGAACAGATGTTGCGGTAGTTGCAGCAGTCGTTTGAGATGGAGTACGAGGCGCAGTAGGCCCAGACTGTGAAACTACCGAAGGTATAGAAGTTTGAATGTTAGACTGGACTGGTTGCTGGGGTGAACCAGAAACTAAGGGTTGTCCAGTTTGAGATGACAACTGTACACCTGGCTGCAACACCTGTTGAGTTTGCGATGGATCCCACACTATGTTCGTTCCGGGGTACTGACCCATAATAGGTTGAGAATATTGAGGACCATAATCGGGTTGAGGGTAGGTTTGATAGTTGAAAGGTACATTTCCCGTCCCTTGAACATAAGATTGACCTTGGGGTGGTTGGAAACCTTGGTTCGAGTACTAACCTTGGGGTAGATATCCCTGAGGCACGTATTGATACTGGGGTTGACCTTGGAGTACATATTGAGTCTGGGATTGACCTTGAGGAACGTATTGTACCATAGGTACGTACTGTCCTTGAGGTTGCCCCCCAGATGCAAATTGTGTACCTTGAGGTTGTCCCCCAGGCGTTAAATGAGGCTGCCCCCCAGGCGGTAACTGGCCACCTTGAGGTTGAGAATTGGGAATTGAACCTGACATCATAAGAATGTCTTCTACGCTCAACGGCTTTGCACCATTGCTTCCAGTGAATAACCCTTGTTCAATGGGTTGAGGAGATGCTCCCGAAAAAGTACCAGAAAGTGACTGATACCCAGCGGGAACAGAAGGACCGTCGTACAAAAAAGATTCAGGCCATTGAGTAAACATGGACGACTGACTTGACATATTTACGGGAGTATAAAAACCTCTAGGATGATAAGGAGCACGAGGTGGTGAAAAACTTAACACTGAGTTTTCCAAATAATTAGTCAAAGAAAGATACCAAGTGGTACTTCTAGGTGGACTGTAAAAAATTGATTCACGCTCCCTTAGATCAATAAAAGGTTGATTTTCAGGGATAGGGATGCCTACTTCTTCTTCCGGAGCAAGTTCTTCAATAGCTATCAAACCAGAAGGAAGATTTTTGGTGATTACTCTTTCTACCCTAGGTGAATTAGGACCACTAGAAGTTGGAGAGACAAACCCCGATGTTGGAGTAACAGGTTCAGATATCTCAGGTTCTTCACCTATATCACTAGTAGATGAAAAGGTACCAGCAAGTTTGGAAACCGAAATAGATTCAGGATTATAACCTGTTTCTAGAGTTTGGTAATCAGGATGTATAACCAATGAAGACTCTCCTTCTTCAGGTGAACCAACTTTACTGCCACTAGGAGTTACGAGGACTTTCAAGCCTTCAAGATGGCTCGGGACTTCTTCAGGAGGTTGGCCCTGAAGTCTACGAGACTTCCTCAGTAAATCAGCCACGGTTACAAACTCAGGAGACTGGCCCCGAAGTCTACGGGACTGTCTTGGTAATTCAGCCACAGTTAAAAACTTTTAACTACTTCACACGCAAACAAAGTAAAATCTCAATGAAAAAACACCTAAAGCCTCTAAAGAACCAAACAAATTTGAATCACACACCTAAAGAATCTAGAGATCAAACACACACAAACAGTAACTTTTCGGACCGAAAACACTAGTTGGTGATGAAATCCAATATCGCAGAATTCAGTACAGAAATGGCGGTTGGAATAGTTACCCCGGAAACCTGCTTAATGAATAGACTGGACCAAGTTCCTCCACTTAACCGTCTCGAGTGAAGTGAACCCCCCAGAAAATCCAAGTGAGTCTAGCCGACGTCTGCTCTAGGTGCAGTGGGATCTTCCCACCAATGTCACCTTAGGAAGAATCCTAAAGAATATGGCCACTAAGGTTACCAACTGAGACAAATACACCTGGGGGAATAGTCTACGATCTGATACGCACACAAGGGCAGAGTAGCAAGCTCAATCCCCTTGAAGGCTCCTTGACATAATCCAAGGTTTACCAACAAGTGACCCCAGGCTCCTCGACAATGGTTAATTCGAGGTTTACCGTTTTTAATACCTGAATATCTGGTGTCATTCCCAATGAGGAAGGATTGATTCCCACACTGGTTCAGACACGATCTCGTGCTTCTCCTTTAAGAGGAGCTTTCCGAGAGCATAAATGCAACAATTGGATTTCTTCCTACCACAAGATACAACTACTTGTTTGTTTTTACTGTCTTGGAGAGTTAATTACTCTCCTACTCCAAGACACTAGCCTAAGCTAAGTTGGCGTATCAGAGCCCTAGAAATAAAATGTTACTAGGTGAATTTTACTTTAAGCGTTAATTTTAGTGGTTGTTGTTTAAGTCAAGAGGTGGCGGAGATGAAACTCGTGGTGTAAAGACTCGACTCGAAATCACTAAAAAGATGCACCTAGGATGATTTAAACAATCTTTTCTCTTCGATGAACTTCTAAACTAAGAAAGAGTTTGAGAAATGCAACTACTTTGTAAACACAAATCTTTCTCAATTAAACAAATTAAAAGAAGAGCTTTTCCTTTCCAAAGCACTCAAAACGAGACAAATAGCTATTTCACACAAATTTCCCTTTTCTTTTCAAAGCACTCAATCACTACAAAAGACAAACTTTTCCAAAAGAGATTTTGTTTTTTATATTTTGTAAAAAAGACACTCAAAACTAATGAAAATGACTAACTTTGAGAGCTACAAACTATAAAAAGCTACTTGAAGTCAAAGCCTACTAAAATTCCTTTTGAGGATGTTTTACTTAGCTAAATGTGAGCTAAGGACTAATTTATGCAGAATCACAATTAGTCAAAAAACAACCAATCTTTCGTTTTCTTTTTGTAAAAATGAAAATTCCAAACTTTCAACTACAAGCCTTTCGAAATTTTGAAATGAGAAAACTCAAAGCGAATTCCTCAACAAGGGGAGATTTCATAAATGGTCAGACTCACAAGAAGACCAGTAGACACCAAGGTAATCTGAGGTCCCTAGGGCTTCTAAGCTCAGAGCCACTACACAACCAAAATGAAAAACAAACCCAACAAGCAAAATTCCTAGGAATTCCACCTAAAACCCTAATGCTAATGAAATTAAACCAAGGAAAGTTTTTGACAGGGAACAAGCAGGTCTGGGCAATGGCTAAAACTTATAAACAAATTCTAAACTGATAAAAAAGAGGAAAATTTGAAATTCTTCAAATTTTTGACAGGGTACGCAGGCAACCTGTTTACACAGGTGCGTCTACGCTCTGTGCACAAAGCAAAAGTGCGTACAAGTATGCACTGTGCTTAACTCAGAGGGTGCGTACCTCTCCAAAAACTATGAAAAATGAAAACTAACTCAAAATTAACTAAATTCACCCAATCCCACAATCATCAAGTCAAAAACAGAAACAGAAAATACAGTTTCTCAGGTCAAAGTATAGACAAAGAAAACAATCAAGTCCCCAGTGGAGTCGCCATTCTGTCGCACGGAATGAGTCGATCTTGCGGACAAGATAGACCTTCCTAGAATCTAAAGAAGACCTAACGACAAGCAAACCAACCAGACACTATCTTTCTCTAAATATGCTTCAATAAACAATAGCAAACAAAGGTTTTTAGGGCCTACCTTTGGTCCAACGCAAGCTTGTGGATGCCCTCGCTCTTTTGATCCAAATGAGCTCCTCTTCGCGAATCTGTAAACACAAACAAGGCAAACAAATTAAATAGCACCTGAAAAACCAATTGCATGAAACATATTTAACATGAAAGTCAAGGAGTCCATGAAACAAATAACATAAGATACTTGTTGAGAAAAATGAGTTTGATTGTATTAATTCAAAAGAAGAAGAACTTTACAACCTTTTCCTTGACGCTGTACAAGCTCCTCCCAGGGTCCAACAAGATGTCTCCTCTACTTTGACAAGCTTCACTCACTCTCCAATGGAACCAAGAGGTATGTGATCTTTCCTCTCAAGCTCAACCAAAGAGTCTTGATTTCACTAGCATTTACCCTCAAAATGTTCAGCTTCTAACCTCTCTAGTCCTCACCCCAATGCCTGTATTTATAGTGCAATGGAGGGAAGTTACTAGGTCCTCCTTCAAAGGGATAAAGCCCTCCTTCAAAGGGATAGCTCCTTTAGTCAAGGGATTAGCTCCTTCTCTTTTGGGATGCATGAACCACCTCAGAGCGAACAATCCACGTCAAAATTCCTTCTAGAAAACTCTAGAATTAACCCAAAGTGAGTTTTTTAAGATAAAAATTGCACCTATTGACTTTCACAGGGGTCCGCACTTGCACCGTTAGGAACAAAGCGGGTAGGTACGCAGCTTTTGTACACAGAAGGTGTGGGACCGCAGGTGACCATGAGAGAAAGTGCGTAACCAGAGTTACATTGATTTTTAATGTCTTTCTCCCACTTCCAAAGCTTGATTTGAAGAGCTGAGGTCCTAGACTTGCTTAGGAGGACAATACAAGTGATGATAGACCCATACTGACTGCAAATAATCATGGTGACGATATTTTCGTGTAACAGTATTTTTACGTCTACAACCATACAAACAAATTTCCCTCAAGAAAGCTAAGAAGGATAATAAATTATCACCCAAGTACTACATTCCTTACAAGGTGTTGCAAAAGATTGGTACTATGGCATACAAATTGGAATTGCCTGCAACTTCCTGAGTACACCTAGTTTTCCATGTTTCATGCTTAAAGAAGGTTATTGGTGACAAGATCCCAATTCAAAAAGTGTTTCTAGAACTTGACGAAGAAGAAATAAACATATGTGAGCCTGAAGCAGTCATGGAAACAAGAACTTGACAGCTACAGAATCTATTAATTTCATGGTATCTCATTAAGTGGAATAACTTACCCTCTAAAGATTCCACATGGGAGGATGAGGATTTTATATCGAAACATCCATAACTTCTCAAGCATTGAGGACAACACTTTTTTGAAGGAGAGGGGCATCTTAGGTCCCTATAATACTAGTGTATTCCCCTTATTGTTATTGTTAGTGTAGCCTCCTATTGTTATTATTGTACCCTTACATTATTCTTTTTATGTAGACTATGATTATATTGTCACCCCTTAGACTCCTATAGATACCAAGGATGTCTCATTTGTATCATCCAAGAAATGTCCATTTATGTAATGTAAAGGATGTTCCCCCCTTGAAGAGGCTAATTTTTAAGTCTTTGATCTATCTTTTCTTCTATTTTGTAAGTTGGTTGCATAACAATGACCAAGGCTTGCCACTACATTTATGGGCAAAGGCATGTAACGCAATAGTCTACTTACATAACCAAATTCCTATCTAGATTCTTGGTATGATTACAACAGAGGAGGCTTTGTCAAGGAGAAACCCAAATGTGTCTCACTTCAAAAATTTTGGAGCCTCTATTTACTGCCATGTCTCCAAATATTTGAGGAAGAATCTTGGACCAGCAATAGAGTTTGGAGTTTTTGTGGGTTACACCAAAAATCCACAAAATTATTATGTGTACTTACCTTCCCTCAGAATGAAATTTGTGCGAAGGGATGTAAAGTTTGATGAGGAGAAAGCGATCCAGTGCTCTCTTGAGAGGGAGCTTCAAATCCCACCAAAAGACGAGATTTTAGCTCCAAAGCAGGAGCTTCAAGAGGAGCCTCAAGAAGTTGTGGAGAAACCAAAAATGGAGTAATGGAGAGGAGGCAAAGTGGAGACATCCACTCAAGTAGAGCCATCCAGAGAAGGCAGGAAAATAACTAGGGAAGTTGATAGATTGGGGAAAGATGCGAGGGAGAATGTGCGATCTCCTTCAAATTTGCACAGGAAAAGAAGGTCACTTGAGAGGTACACTAGATACATGTCTCTAATGGTTGAGATTTTAGAGATTGATCCATCCTATTTTGAGGAAGCAGTAGATCAAACTGTTTGGGTTGATTCAATGGTGGAAGAATAAGAATCCATCATGAAGAACAATGTTTAAGAATTGGTCACAAGACCGACAGATAAATCAATTGTGGGTTTGAGATGGATTTCAAAGTTAAGAATGCAAAAAATGGAAGCATAGAGAAGTATAAGACTAGATTTGTGGCCAAAGGATTCTCTTAAGTTGAGGGAATTGACTATGAGGAAACCTTTGCTCATGTAGTAAGGTATTCATCCATTAGATCAATTCTTTCCCTAGCTGGGCATATGGGGTGGAATATCTACCATATGGATGTAAAAACAACATTTCTCAATGGTATTATTGAGGAGGAATTGTACATAAAGAAACCAGAATGTTTTGATACATTTGATCAAGAGTCTCATGTGTGCAGACTCAAGTGAGAATTGTACAGTTTCAAATAGGCACCCTGAGCTTGGTACACCAGGATCGACTATTATCTCATTGGTTTGGGCTTCACCAAAAGTGAAGCAGATGCGAAACTCTATCATATTTTGGTAGAAGTAAATTGCTTATCATTGTTTTGTATGTTGATTATTTAATATTGACTAGTGATGAGAAGTTGATCAAATATTGCAAGGAGGACCTTGCAAGGAATTTGAGATGAAAGACATGGGTCTCATGCACTACTTCCTCGAGATGGAAGTATGGAAAAGCAATGGGTAATTTCTTGTGTCTTAAGGCAAGTATGACAATGAGATACTACATAGATTTTGCATGGAGAGTTGTAATCCCATGGAGACACCTCTAACGACCAACTGGGGGAAGAAGAATGCACTTCAGATGAAGTGGTTGATGCTACCACTTAACAGTAGCTAGTGGTTTGACTGATATATCTTGAGAACTCACGACCATTTATGTGCTATGCAGTCAACCAGTTGAGCCAAGTTATGGTTAGGCCAAAAAAATTATATTGGAAGGCAGCAAACCATGTTTTATGGTACCTCAAAGGCACTACCTAGTATGGATTATGGTACAGACAAACAAAGGGAGTGAAGTGTCACACGGAATCAGTCAAGAGTGTGGACACTACCGACCTTCCTAGAAGTCTAAGACATTCTAATGACAAACAAAACAAACTAGAGCTATCCTTCTCTAAACATGCATTATGATATGAGAAATCAAGTGTTTCATTCTTACCTTTGTCCAAACGCTGTTGTAGAAGTCCAAGCTTTGTTGATCTGGATGAGCTCCTCCTTTTCTCCAAAACCTGCAATCACCAACAGTCAAACAATTAAATAGCACCTGATTATATCATAAAACAAAGCATATTCAACATATAGACCAAGGAGTACATGAAATAACCCATAAACAACAAGTTATTGAGAAGAATGGACCAATTTGCATTAAAGGTAATCAAAAGGAACCATTACAACCTGAGCCTTGGTGTTGTGCAAGCTCCTTCCAGGGTCCACAAGAGTTTTCCTCTACTTTGACAAAGCTCACCCACTTCCAAATAGAACAAGTAAAGATGGCAATCTCTCCTCACAAGCTTCTAAATGGGAGTCCTAATTCCTGCAGCATTTACCCTTAGAAATGTATAGCTTTCAACCTCCCTCCTTCTGGCCCAATGCCTGTACTTATAGTGCTCAAGAGGAAGTTAATCAGGTCCACCATCAATGGGATAGTCCCCTCTTTGGATGGGATAGCTCCCCTATTGATGGGATAAGTTCCTCTTTGGTAGGAGTGCATGAACCATCTGGAGGCGCTCAATACACGTCGAACAACCTTCTAGAATGCTCTAGAAATAACCACAAGTGACTTTTTAAAGATGAAACTTGCGCATTTTAACCTTTTCAGGGGGACGCACCTGCACCTTTACATACAGAGCGTCCAAAGACGCAGCTTTTGTGAACATTGGGTGCGTCCCCGCAGGTAAGGTTGAGAGAACCTGCGTCCCCAGAGATAAATACATTTAGAAAGACTTTCTCTCTTTTTTTAGAGTTTGACATGGAGAGCAGAGGCATAAGACTTGCCTAAGAGGGTAGCATGACTGTTGATAGAGTCATCCTAACTGTAAATAGTCATGGTGACATTTTTTAGTGTAACAGATTGCCCCCTAAAGTGCGAAGCCTGAAATAGATTAGGGTTTTGTATTATCTAGGAAGGGTGAAGCGCTTTATCATTTCAAGGATTATCTCATGGAGAGCCTGGTCAGAACCTGCAATTTCCAACACAAAATACATGTATAAGATTATATCATCACTGAGGTAGGCATTCCCATACTCAGATTTAAAACTTTAACTAACAGACTAACTACTCTGATACAGGAATGATCTTGCAGTACATCATAATCATATACTTTTGTAGACACAGTATGGGCGCAGCCATCTGTTTATGATTAGTCTACTTAGATAATGAATACAAAACTCCTCGCAGCTTGGATGGTGGAAACTAGATCCAGGGTCTTCATTTCTACTTCTCGAATTGGTACGATTCTAGCCATGCGAATAAATGAGTTGATGTCGAGCATGGTAGAAACCACTTGATTACCAGTCGATGATGAAAACTGTTAACAAGCGTGAGAGAGACCACCAGTAATGTCAATGGTTCTCAAAGTACCCAGTACAATCCATGAGATGTGAATGAATGAGTTGATGTCGAACATTTCACGGAATCCTTCGATCGAAAGTCAATGATGTAAACTGACGTCAAAGGCGAGAAACCTGCCATTGATGCATGCAGACTTCAAGCTACTGACGATTTCTAAGTCATCTCTCTAGATAATGTGCTGATGTCGATAGAAAGCGACCCGTTGCAGGCAAGCCCACAACACGAAATCATTGTTCAAGTTGGAGAAATGTTGCTGTAAGGACTGACTCAGGGATGGTCAAATGGATGACAAGTATTTTGCAGATGAAAGTTTTGTTTGCAGACCTCTTGAACACATAACGACACGACAGATGGTTTGGTGCTAAATAACTCAAAGTTAATCCCCGGAACCCGGTTGAAGACTTTCAAAAGTGGTTTGATCAACTGTGAGGTGAAAGATTTCCCAACCCAGGTGAATGAAAAGTGTCGTGTTCAAGAGTGGTAATAAAGTTTCTTCTGAGACAAAAGGTAACAAATAGGCTCATTCTTCTCTCTTTTCCCCCACCATTTCTGGCAAGTACCTCTTTATTTTTAACAAGCTTGAGGAGGATAACATATGCTTGATTATAAGCTCATCCTTCGGATGAGTCCAACCTAGTTTTGATTCGAACCCTAGGAAGGAGTGGTTCGTTCCTGTTTGTAATTGAACAGGTCCTTTACTGTGAAATGTTTAACGAGCCCAGTATAGGAGAAACTCGGCGTTTTTCAATTTTAGAGAGTCTGAAAAACTTAAGAAGACTCCAAGTTGAACTTTTTCGTAGATTTGTGTCCCTCAAGCCCGAAAAAGTATAAAATAATACCTGGGGGAACCGCTTGATCTTGCGACCAAGGAGTACTTTCATAATTAGTGCCACTGACCTAAAAAGTAAAAAGCGATCAAGGACACGTCGTTTTATTTCCAGTATCGAGTTTGAAACGACAAAAACCCGGCAATCTTTTCCTGTTTTTACGGTCAGAAAAGGGCTATAAGGGGACCGTCTTTTAATTCCGTTTTAACGAGTGTAAAAGAAACGCTCGACAATCTTTTCATATTTTAGGAGTCAGAAAAGGGCTTAAAAGATGACTCTGAGGTTTCACTTTTTCGTAAGTTTTAACGAGTTCGAAAAAATGATAAAAATGTACTCATGGTTTTCACTTTTTCGTAAATTTTAATGAGTTCGAAAAAGGGATAAAAATGTACTCATATGGCCGACTTTCAATTTAATTTACGAGCAGGGAAAGACGGAAAGAACTCGGCATTTTCATTTGTTTTACGAGAATGAAAGATAGCAAAATAATCTCGGGATTTTCATGAGTTTAACGAGTCTTGAAAATTACTGAAATTGACTCGAGATAGGTTTCATTTTTACAAAAGCTTGAAACAGATAAAAACTATTCTTCAAAGTAGTTTCATTTTTGCACAAGCTTGAAACAGAGAGAAAACTGTGCTTGATGCCCCCTAAGCATAAACTGCTAGAGCGCATGCCCCCCCAGCTTCATTTCATTCAACCAGTTGGATGAAATGAAGGTTGAGTTACGAGATCATCAGAAAGACTCGACCTAAAACTATAAGAAAATTATGCAAAAACCGAAATAACTAACCTAAATACTTAACATCTATGAGGTCTAGTCAATCTCTCGACTCAAGTAGAGGAGGATTTGTTTCATTTTTTAACGAGCTTGACACAGGAAAAGAACTATGCTCGGATTCGGTTTCATGTTTACGCAAGCTTGAAACGAAAAACTATGCTTATTATAAGTTCACATGCCCCCAGCATAATGACGCAGAGCGAGGTACATGCCCCCCAAGCTTCATTGCATTCGATGAGGTGGATGGAATGAAGCTTTACTTTCAAGATCTTGGAAAGACTTGTGGGAGTTGTTTCATTTTTTAGTGAGGTTGACACAGGAAAAGAACTATCCTCAAAACCCTTGTTTCATTTTTTAAACGAGCTTGACACAAGATAAGGAACTATGCTCATAACTATTCTACAATCTACTTAACAAAAACTCTATTCTAAAAACCTTGATTCATTTTTTAACGAGCTTGACACAAGACAAGGAACTCTGCTCTAAAAACCTTGATTCATTTTTTAATGAGCTTGACACAAGACAAGGAACTATGCTCATGACTACTCTCTACAATCTACCTACTTAACCTACCCTTGTTTCATTTGTTAACGAGCTTGACACAAGACAAGGAACTATGCTCAAAAATTTCGCATGCCCCCAGTTTAATGATGCAAAATGAGGTACATGCCCCCCAGGCTTCATTGCATTCAACTAGATGGATGAAAGGAATGAAGGTTTACTTTCAATATTTAACTTGAAAAGGGAGTTGTTTCATTTTTAAGGAGGTTGACACAAGAAAAGAACTATCCTCATACCTGATTCATTTTTTAACGAGGTTGACTCAGTGACAGGAACTATCCTCATACCTGATTCATTTTTTAACGAGGTTGACTCAGTAACAGGAACTATCCTCAAAGTCCTACTTTCTACAATCTACCTATATATCCTAAAATCCACCTGATTCATTTTTTAATGAGGTTGACTCAGTAAAAGAACTATCCTCATGCTAGCCTGTTTCATTTTTTAACGAGGTTGATACAGGAAAAAACTATTCTCATTACATCCAGTTTCATTTTTTAATGAGGTTGAGACGGGAACAAACTATCCTTACAGACACCTGTTTCATTTTTTAACGAGGTTGGCACAGGAAAAGAAACCATCCTCGCAACATCCAGTTTCATTTTTTAACGAGGTTGAGACGGGAACAAACTATCCTCACACCTGATTCATTTTTTAACGAGGTTGACTCAGGAACAAAACTATCCTCGTACTCACTGATTCATTTTTTAACGAGGTCGACTCAGTAAAAGGAACTTTCCTCGTGGACACCTGTTTCATTTTTTAACAAGGTTGGCACAGGAAAAGGAACTTTCCTCACTACAGCATATTTCATTTTTTAACGAGGTTGATACAGGAAAAAACTATCCTCGTAACATCCTGTTTCATTTTTTAATGAGCTTGACACAAGACAAGGAACTATGCTCATGACTTCCAGTTTCATTTTTTAACGAGGTTGAGACTAGAAGAAACTATCCTCGCAACATCCTGATCATGGCTTCCAACTGGAAGAAAGACATGTCAATGGACACTCCTTGATCATGGCTTCCAAGAGGTCTTCATCAGAAGGAAGAATAGTTCTCTGGAAGGAACACATGTCAAGGGATTCAAAAGGGATAAGAACATCGTGTTCAAATAATCCCATAGAGTTTTCCATGTCAATTACTGGATCTAAATCAACAGTGAGAGGCTCACTTACATCGGTAACTGAAAACATGGGACCAGTTGCCACATAATTAACCCGTGGCAGGGTAGATACCACTTGAGAATCAGGAACATTTAGGGGTGTCATATTATTGGTAGTTGAGACAAGACTAGGGAACGAAAGCTGGTCTACAGTCACAATACTGCCATTGTGAGGGAAAGACATCACGCGAAAGAGTGTCGATACGACAGCTTTCATTGCATAAACATAGTCTCGCCCAAGGAGTAAATTGAAATCCAAGGGACCTCGAACTACCATAAGATCAATACAGACAGTTTTACCTTCCAACGTAATAGAAAACTTAGGAAGGATCCCTAAAGGTTCACTGATGGTTCTGTTAAAAGCTTTCAGATTCTGCGTAATAGGCGCAAGCTGAGGGGAACCCAAAGCTTTCCAAACAGTTGAGGATAAAATACTAACAGAAGCACCTTCATCTACCTGAGTACGATGAATGTCCCTACCACCAGCCTTGACAATGATTTGGAAAGGGATGGAGGAAGGAAGACGAGGTTCTGTCAATCTATTCCAATCAAATGAAAAGACCTCAGTGCTTGGAGGGGGTTCTATAGAAACAGGTGAAATGCCCCCTGGCATAGAAGAATCTGATGTAACAAGAAGAACCTGAGCGGTATGAAATTCACTTTCTAAAGGGAAAGTGGGATCGACCGAATGTGAAATTGAATCGACCACTTGATCAACTAATGGATCATCAACCTGAGTGACATGAGTTTCACTCTCCAATGGAAGAGTGTGATCGACTGTACTTGAATTTAAATCAATCACTCCGTCAGTTGACGGTAGGTTGGGAGAAAGTTTACGGTAACCAGTTGGAAATTCTTGCTGTGGAATAGTAAGGTTTTCCAAAAATGTTGAGGCTTCATCCATGTGAGGGCAAATGTGAGTTTGATGACTCCCTTTGCATAACTTACAAGGAAACCTAACTTTACCCTTTTTCCCAGGAACCTGACTATCACTGGTTGATGGATCAACGGAAAGTTGATGAGATTTTTCTGACCATACTTCCAAGACCTTTGGAATTCCAGGACAATTGACAAGGAAGTGGTCACCCTTACAAAGCCTGCAAGGGTATTTGGGTTTACGGTGCATGTCGGAATTTTCCTCAACACAACTAACACTTACAACCATGGTTGGTTGGTTGACTTCTTTCTTATCTTGCTTCTTCTTCTTCCCTTTCTTCTTCTTCTTAGCCTCCTGGTTACTAGCATCAAGGCTTTTACCAGGCGAAGAGGAAGAAATGGAGGAAGAAAAATTAGGCGAAGAAGGTAAAGGGTCAACAGAAGGTTGGTGATGTTGAGATGGTGAACTCTGTTGAGGTGAAGCATCCGGTTGAGGTGGAACAATTGGAGTATTTTGGGCCAACGAAGTTGAAAATAACCATATCGGTAAACCTATTGTAAATCCAGGTAATGACAAAGTAGCCATATAAGGAGGACCAACATTTCCAAAGTAAGGAAAAGTACTAGGATTCTCATTAGGAGGGGTTCCTAGGTTGATAAATTCCGGAACATTTGCCATTATTTTCAACTTCAGTGAATTTTATTAACAATTTTAAAACTAAAATTAACAATTCACAATTCACACCTAACAATTTAAAATTCACAATTCACACCTATGGTCTCTAAAAGTAAAAACAAACAAATTAACACGCGCTATCAAATCTAGGAGTCAAACCACACACAAACAGTAAGCTCTCCGGACCGAAAACACTAGTTGGTGATTAAGCCCAACCTCGCAGAATCCAGTACAGAAATAGTGGGTGGAACAGTTACCCCGGCAACCTGCTTAATGAATAGACTGGACCAAGTTCCTCCACTTTAACCGTCTCGAGTGAAGTGAACCCCCCAGAAAATCCAAGTGAGTATAGCCGACGTCTGCTCCAGGTACAGTGGGACCTTCCCTCCACCGTCACCTCGGTAGAATCCTAAAGATAATGGCCACTAAGGTTACCAACCGCAACAAATGCACCTGGGGGAACAGTCTAAACTCCGACAGCACGCAAGGGCAGAGTAGCAAGCTCAATCCCCTTGCCGGCTCCTTGACAATAATCCAAGGTTTACCGACAAGTGACCCCTGGTTCCTCGACAATGGTTAATCCGAGGTTTACCGTTTGTAATACGTGCGTGTCTGGCGTCGTTCCCAACGAGGGGGGAATGATCCCCTCACTGGTTCGGACACGAGCTCGTGCTTCTCCTTTAAGAGGAGCTTTCCCAGAGTACAAGTGAAACAATTGGATTTATCCTACCACAAGATGAGCTACTTGTTTGGTTTTGCTGTCTTGGAGAGTTAATTACTCTCCTACTCCAAGACACTAGCCTGATCTATATTGGTGTTTCAGAGCCCTAGAAATGTAAAAATTACTAGATGAATTTTAATTAAGCGCTGTGTTATTAAGGCTGTTATTACTCAAATGGGTAAATGGAGATGAAACCAATGGTGTTATGACCCGACTCAACGGAATGCAATCGAATATGATAATGTAATCTTTTCAATTCGATGAATCCTAACTAAAGTAAGGAGAGAGTTTCCATTCACTTCCAACAATGCAAAAAATTGATCACTAAGAGAAAATATAACAAATTCTCTAATGCACTAATTTTATCAAGAAAAACTAATGCAAATCAATTCCAAACCATTTTTTTATTTTATTTTTGTGTAAATTCAAATCAAAGAAAGCTGATCTAAATCTACAATTGATTTTTCAGAATGTAAACTATGCAATTGTAATCTATGCACAATTCACTTGAAAAGTATGCAAATGTAATCTATGCACATTTTTCATTCATATTCCGAAAATGAGAACTCTAATTATGCAAATGTGATCTATGCAAGAGAATTCTCAAACACAAGATGATTCTAAGGTAATCTAAGAACCAACAAGTGCAAGTCGAGAAAATTGGGTGAGAGTTCCAAAGATCATAAAATAAAAACACTCAAAGGCGATTAACACTCATACACAATTTAGCCCCCCCCCCCCCCCCCCCGGCGAATGAGGGGGAAATTTTTTTGCAAAAACAGAAGCAAAAAGATGCAAAATTGTGAAAGGACTGAGACAAACCGCCAAGTAATGACCAAAGGAAATCAAATTAAGAATTTCTCAAAAAAGAGACTCAAAACACCCAATTGATGAAAGCTTAAAGTAGAAATGCCAAGGAAACAAGCCTAGGTGAAGATTTATGGCAGGTAACCAGTGGATCTGGGCAGTAAAAACTAAGAAAAAACAAAATCTAAGAGCAAAAAATGCAAAAAATGGAATTTTCTCAAATTTTAGCAGGGGACGCAGGCAACCCGTTAGCACAGGTGCGGGCCCGCTCTGTGCACACAGAAAAAGTGCGTCCAGGGACGCACTGTGCAGCGCTCAGAGGGTGCGTCCTACTGAAAAACTCAAGAAAAACCAAAATGAATCTAATCCTAAGCTAACCCACCCACAGACAAAGTCACAGAGCCAAAACCAGAAAAATAAACCAATTTTCTCAAAGCAAAGTTCACACAAAGGAAAATACTTTTCTCATCAATGGAATCCCCAGTGGAGTCGCCAATTTGTCACACAGAATCAGTCAAGAATGCGGACACTACCGACCTTCCTAGAAGTCTAAGACATTCTAATGACAAACAAAACAAACTAGAGCTATCCTTCTCTAAACATGCATTATGATATGAGAAATCAAGTGTTTCGTTCTTACCTTTGTCCAAACGCTGTTGTAGAAGTCCAAGCTTTGTTGATCTGGATGAGCTCCTCCTTTTCTCCAAAACCTGCAATCACCAACAGTCAAACAATTAAATAGCACCTGATTATATCATAAAACAAAGCATATTCAACATATAGACCAAGGAGTACATGAAATAACCCATAAACAACAAGTTATTGAGAAGAATGGACCAATTTGCATTAAAGGTAATCAAAAGGAACCATTACAACCTGAGCCTTGGTGTTGTGCAAGCTCCTTCCAGGGTCCACAAGAGTTTTCCTCTACTTTGACAAAGCTCACCCACTTCCAAATAGAACAAGTAAAGATGGCAATATCTCCTCACAAGCTTCTAAATGGGAGTCCTAATTCCTGTAGCATTTACCCTTAGAAATGTATAGCTTTCAACCTCCCTCATTCTGGCCCAATGCCTGTACTTATAGTGCTCAAGAGGAAGTTAATCAGGTCCACCATCAATGGGATAGTCCCCTCTTTGGATGGGATAGCTCCCCTATTGATGGGATAAGTTCCTCTTTGGTAGGAGTGCATGAACCATCTGGAGGCGCTCAATACACGTCGAACAACCTTCTAGAATGCTCTAGAAATAACCACAAGTGACTTTTTAAAGATGAAACTTGCGCATTTTAACCTTTTCAGGGGGACGCACCTGCACCTTTACATACAGAGCGTCCAAAGACGCAGCTTTTGTGAACATTGGGTGCGTCCCCGCAGGTAAGGTTGAGAGAACCTGCGTCCCCAGAGATAAATACATTTAGAAAGACTTTCTCTCTTTTTTTGGAGTTTGACATGGAGAGCAGAGGCATAAGACTTGCCTAAGAGGGTAGCATGACTGTTGATAGAGTCATCCTAACTGTAAATAGTCATGGTGACATTTTTTAGTGTAACATGAAGTTACGTGGCATCACATATGCAGATTTGGCAAGGAGTCCATCCAATCGAAAGAGTACATCAGATGGAATTTTTAGTCTTGGATCCACAATGACTTCCTGGTACAACATGAAGAAGAGATTTGTGGCGCTCAACTCAGAAAAAGTAGAATACATGGCTGCAAGTCAAGCAACACGTGAGGCTATCTAGATGGGAAGATAATTGTGGGAGTGTTTAGTCAGAGGATGGATCCAACTATGATATATTGTGATAATCATAGTTGCATTAAGCTCTTTGAGAATCTGGTATTTCATGATCGATCCAAGAATATAGATATTCAATGTCATCATTTATAGGACTATGTGCAGAGGTAGATAATGTTGCTACAATAACTTCCAATAGAGGAACAAGATATTGACATATTAACAAAGGCTTCATCAAGAGGGAAGTTTGAATTCCACTGGTGCATGATAGGGGTGGTTACTAATCCCTTTCATGCTAAGAGGGAGTGTTGAGAAGTGTAGGAAGAAAGTATCAATTTGAATTTGCCTTGGTCAAATTGAGAAAATCCGAATTTCCACATCAACAGACAACTTGGAATTAGTTAACTTGTGTGACATGGCTCTTGTCCTTAGTTATCATAGTAAATTCGAGTTAGGGGGCTTGGAGTACAATTAAGCATGTGTGAGAGCTAAATTTTAGTAATCCAAATTAGTTATTTCCAGTTGTGTTTATTTAAACTAGTTCTAACAATTAATGGAACTAGTGGAAGGTCAATTGTGCAGTCAAACAACAATCCAACTCAGTGATCATCCAGTTAACTGATCAATCAACTCAAAATAGCTAGTGCATGCAAGGAATTTGAGTTCGTCACCTGTGGTGGAGATTCCAAGGCAGTGTAACAAGTAGTTGTAAACTAGTTTGAGTGTACTGATGTTGCCTGCAGTCGGATGATCAATCCTAAGGAATTGTGCAATCAATTGGAGGAAAATTCCTAAAAAATAGGGGCTAATTCCTTAGTATTTACTCAAGGAAATAGAGGCTCAAGCAAAGGCATAAATTTACTAAGTTTGGTTCAAAGCTTCTCATTGAGAAGAGAGATACGTTATTCACTTGCAGGTTGTGCTCAGAGCGGGAAATCAATTGTAATACATTCTTTATTCATTTGATTAATGCAAAGAAGCTTGAGGGTTTTTTCCTAGTTGGGTTCCCCTGGAAAAATATTGTGCATGTGTGGTAAATTTCTTATTGCATTTTTGTGAATGTTGTTCTAAATTATGAATTAAATTCTGCATATCAGTAGAGTAGAATTGTGTCTCTTGATCTTACATTAAAATTCTTGAGTAGTTGTAATTCTATCACCATATTTGTACAATGACATAACCCTATTCCTTTTTCGAGGCCATCCAATCCCCTAGAAATCTACCCTAGTTGTACTATAGAGGAAAATAAAAATGGGGACATTATATATAATGTGGGCAATGAATGAGCTACTCAAGGTGTTGATGTTTCCCATGGTATGAGATAATGCTCTACCACATGATGGAAACCCATGGCTCTCAACGTATCCCCTACAAGTGTCGATATGACCCTATGGTGGGCTTTCATACTGTATAGGGAGGCCAAGCCCAAAGTGAAACCACATGCCAATCCTTTACAAGATCCAATGCATCTCCTCACCTTCAGATACAACAATAATTAGTGCAATTGAGTGAGTAAGCTCATTAATCAAGGGTAGAAATGGGCAGTTCATATTTGGTTTCACTTCCATATTTAGGGCTTTTAACATGTAATGGTGTTACATCCCTTGGTAGCAGTAGTTAATAAAGCACACTATTAGGTGTTCCCAGCCCCTAGGGGGAAGGACATGTCCAAGGTACATCCTTCAATCGGTAGGTGTCATGTGAATGATGACGAGACACGTCGAGACATAAGGGTCTCAAGGACAAATGACATGGGCTCAAGGGTGGTAATGATGAAGGATGTCCACATATTTGGGTGTATGAATGTAGGAGAGAGAAATCGTAGTACATAGGTTACCCCGACCTTTGTTTTTCTACCCTCCTTCATTTTCCTTTTTCCTTTTATTATTTTTTCTTTATTTTACTGCTCGGGGCGGGAATGAGAGCATGATGTGTATGACATAGTAGTGATTAAGCCCTTAAGGTGGGGAAGTTCATCACCCACAAAGGGTTGGGACATATATGGTTTCCTTAGTGATGGAAGGGGGACTCATAAGGGGGCCTAGTAACCATGGTGATGGCCATAATGATAAGGGGTAGAGGTCATGTTTGGCTTTTTCCCACATGCTCAATTTTATTGTCTCAACCATCTTTTGCATTTTGTGGCACATTTCTTGTTGTATGTGGCCATATTATGCTTTTATCTCTTTTTTTAGTTGCATCAACCTTTGGGGCATCATTTCAGTCTGACCCAAACATGTGGACGAGGGGAGGCGATTACTAAAGACTTGTGGACCCAAAGGAGTGAAATGATGAAATAGGGCATGTAATATGTGAAGGAGATTGAAAAATGTGGAACGAGAAAACGAAACCATGCCACTAAAATTGGGGTTTCCCAAGTAGTGTCTACCCTAAAGCTGCAAGCCAGTAGGGGATATCTCATAGGAATAGGGTTGATGATTAACCCCAATTAAGGTAAGGGAACAAAACTACAGTCAAATCCCTTCCTCCTTCCAGGTCAACCAATAATCCATTCCCAAGTGTGCCCAAGAAAAACAAGCATAAGCACACAATTACATAATGAAAAATCCTACCTTTAGGATTTGATGGACCACCTTCAAACATACGATCTCAACAGATTGGTGAGGGGACATATGACTGGATCAAGGAACAAAGACATATTGCACAACATCGGATACGTTGGTGGTTTTCAAGGGTTGTTGGTTGAAAACAAATATAGGAGAAAAAACCTCTTATGGGGTCACCCACTGGTCGTGGGTAACATATGGCTCCAACTGGGACATGAGCTCTCTCTAGAGTGCACAAGCCACATACTCGAGTGGAGAGGTCATGAGAACACCAACAATCCTCTAGGACTACAAACCTTTTATCTTTCACACCACAAACAATTTTTTGAAGAGTTTTTCCTAGACGTACTTTGATTTCCCATGTTTTCATAAAGTAATAATAAAACCATACATAAAGTAAAATATATTCTAAATGCAAGTATAATATAAATGCATATAATATAGCATGAGAACATGATATGATGATGTTAGCTATGCAAAAATCAATATGAAATTCGTTTGAATCTAACATGTATGTCTACATTATGAAAATGCTAAGTATAATCATAAAGCCAATGCAACCAACATATCATCCAATCAATGTCAGATTTCCTACCCCTATGATTTATCATGATATATACTTGAGAACAAACATGATGATCATGATACTCATGCACTAGATCACAAGGGTGGCAGGTGGGAAAGTAAAGTGACCATATATGAAATATCATGGATGAAAAAATAAAAGAGGGATGCAATGTGCACCATTGCATCCTCTCTTCTAGCCAAAAGATGGATATATCGACAACCAATCTCATGAATCTCTTATGAAGGGAAACCTCAGAAATATCATCCTCGTCGTGGTCCTTTTTAATGATGTCATGATTCATGGTTTCCTTAAGTTCATGGTAGGAAGGAAAATGAGGAGATTGACATGAAGAATCATGGTCAATGAGTTGTTTTTCCCAATGATCACACTCAGGAGGGAGAAACGACTAATTGTTAGATTGTATGAAAAGGGGTGAGGAAACAGTTCATGGATGACTCATATGTATTCCTAGAATCATAGGGAAGGTAGGGAGAAGCAAGGCTCCTATTGATGTCATCATTGGTATCATATATGGGACCTTGGTAAAAACGACAACCAATCACCTCCCATTGTCCTTCCTCCCACAGGGGAATATGATCATCTTCCCTTTCAAGGATATCGATAGGTATATAATCACAAATAACATCTTGGATAAAGGGAAGACTAACCTTACCCTCATCTTCCTTTTCAATATCATAAATAGGGTCACTATCAAAATGATGGTTGTTGATATCACATTTTCCCTTGTTTATGTGGAAGAAGCCAAAAATGTCAACTTCAGGGGAAGAAATAATGTCCACACTTTCTAGATATTCATGAAGCACATTATTCAACATCCTTTTTTGAATGAGAGGCACAAGTTCATTAGGTTCATCATCGTGGACCCGGTCTTCCATGGGGATTTCATATTTATTGTTCTACCATATCTAATTCTCTAAATTGCAGCCAAAAAGTCATCCATACATGCTTCACCAACTTGATTGTCTTGATCTTCCTTAGAATCATCCCACTTTTCATTATTGGGTAGTGAAAGCTTCGCTTCCTTCTCCTTTACTTAAACAATATCACCCAAGGTGTTTACTACATGGCTCTAGTAATAAAGTTCTAGGAGAAGGGTGTCTATAGGATTGTCTTCATATTCACTTCGTAGCTCATAAAGCTTTCCTCCTTGTTCACAAAAATGGAATAGGAGATCCTTCTCTTCACATTCTACTATCTATCCATAGGATCTATCATATTCATTTATCCTTTCCTGCAACATGTGGAGTCTTATGGGATCAAGAACTTCGTCATCATCCTCGGAGGACACACTTTCTAGATCATAATTTTCTTCTTCGGTATATTCATCAAGGTCTTACCCAATGCTCTTATTTTGATGATTTGAAGGGCAGTCAAATTCAACTTCCTTTTCGAGGTTGTCAGTAGGTGTATCATCCTAGAAAATGGGAAATCTAAATCAGCTTCTTCATTATTTTTATGTTGATTAGCATATTCTTTCATGACGATATCTTCAAATTGCTCGAAGTCAAAGATGTTCCCTAGAGGCAAGTCAATATACCAATTTTTCATGTCCCTTACTAAATTATTTTGGAACAAGATTATTTTTTGTATTATGGGGCCAATTTTAGAGCTAGTGGACCCCATTTGGTTTTATTAGGAGATTAGACTTAGGAAAAGTTATTTGTGTTGTAGTTAAGTTACACATAGGGGCCACCCTCACTAGGGAAATACACACTCCCTAGTTCGATTTGCATGGACGTGGTTAAGTTTTGCATGGTGTTGGTTAAGTGAGGGCCCATGTTGGAGCACGAATTGGAGGGAAAAGTGCTCCAAAAAATCTATATAAGATGGGTATGTCTCCTCATCTCAATCATCTTTTTGGGTATATCGATTTCTCTTGGTTGCTTGAGCTGCTTATCCAAGTCACTCGTTGTTTAGCATGATTTTTTCAAGCAAAGAGCTTACCATTTCTTCAGGGGACTTCGAGTGCCACCCTAGGAAGGTTTCATGCATTTCTTCAGGAGGAGGATCTCATTTTCATTTCCAGTAGTGGCATTCACTTCCAGGTGGGTGTGTATTACTAGAGGACATAGTGGAGAGCAGGTCGAGTTTGTTTTTGGTGTCTTGCAGCGGAGTTTGGGCATGAGATTTTCTAGAGAGGAGGATAGGGAGGATTTTTGACATTTGAGAGAGTTTGGAAGTTGGTCGAGCTTTTTTTTGGGTAGTGTGACTTTCGCACTACCTGGGCCAGCGCATAGGTAGTACTAGGAGCTCACTTGGTGGGTAGAGTATCAGCCCTTGAGGCTGATATTTTCCATGCATGTTAGAGGGGATACTTAGAACGGTGTTTTCTTCCCTTTCAGAGCATGGAGGAGGATTTTGTGTCCATTTCTTGCAGGTTGTATTCTTGGAGCAATTTGGAGGGCGTAGGCCATAGAGAAGGCTAAGTTTTGGATGTTGGATTAAGGCCAAAACCTTTTTTGGTTTTTGTGGGGTTTGGACAAGGAGCGTGGGGCTAAATTTTCATCATTTCTGAGCACTGAAGATGGGGTTTCTTGTAGTTCCTTTCAAACTAGCAGTGTTGTTACTAGAAGACAACTCAGAGCCTTAGAGGAGAAATTATCTTTCCAACATTGTAATTATTGTTTTACACCTAGGTTCTGTCAAGATTTTCCTCAAGGTAAGCTCAAGTGCATTTCCATACCATTGTATTTCCTCCATTCCATTAATAAAATGGCTCAACTGGTTCTCATTTCTGATGTGAATTGAGTATTTATTGATCATTTTTATTTTTCTGTGTATGAATCGTATTTTATTTTGCATATCATTGTTCATTTAAGTTTGGAAAATTATATTGGTATAAGAGCTTAGATTCTGGCTCAGCCATGGAGGAACGTTTCTATGAGCGATGAGGACTGGCAGAATATTAGTTATAGAAGTCAGAGGTACTGGAGCAGGGAAAGGGAGTTGGATATTACTCTAGACACGAAGGATTGTGGGAAGGCTACAGTAGTAGAAGATATTGGGAGCCCAAGAGTAGGGAGGTGATGGCCTTTAATAGTCTCTTGAAGGATTTGAGTGATTTGAGAAAAGGGAAAAAGGAGATGCTAGACGAGATCAAGATGAAGAACCGAGATTGAAGCGCTCACCATGAGTTTGTAGTTGGAGAGACTTCAAGGGCCTCTTAACAGTTCGATCACCTTTCACCTACTGTGCAACAACCATCAACGAGTAAGCCAACTAAAGCTAATTTACCCTCTTTTATACCTTTGTCGTGAGACTAGTGGAGGGGAGGATCAATCATTGAGGGGGAGAATTTCAGCAAACAGAAATCCATGGGGCAGACTTCAGAGAGGTTTTGGCCTTCAGAGACTTTTGTAAACTCAGGTAGAACGAGAATGGTAAAGACTATGGTATGCTGAACTATGAGCTACATCGCTCTATTGGGAAAATGTGTTTCCCTACATATGATGGCACTACCAAGTGCACAACATGTGCTTGGGTAGAGAAGTTGGACACGTACTTCCAGCTGAATCGGATGATAGAGGTAGAGGCCAATGAGATGGCCACATTGCACTTGGAGGGGGAGGCACCCGATTGGTGGTTTCATGGTTTGTCAACTCTTGGGCATTCAAGCGTCACGTCTTATGAGGACTTCACGCGGAGAGTAGTGGAGCACTTTGATCGGAAGGATCTAGAGGGTCTCATTCATGGTAATTGATTTTTCAAATGCAAGGAGAGTATATACATTTGTAGAGGGGTTGGTAGAGCCATTACGGGGACTGGTGAAGTCTTGCAAACCATCTACTCTTTTGCAGGTAGTATCTTACACTCAAGATTTGCAAGGGGTTATCCCCAAGACTCGAGCACCATTTCCTTCGTGCACTTGATACCCTCAGAAGAGAAGTGACACTAGAGCACCCACTACATAAAGAGTGGCTTAAGGGTAGTTCAGTTGGATGACGAGACAATGAGAGACCTTAAGAGGAGGAAGTTGTGTTTTACAAGCCAAAAACCTTGGGCACCTTGTAATCGGTGCACAATGGGCAAGGCCCATTCCATCGAGGTCTTCTCGGAAAATGATCAGGAGGATGATGAGGAGTTGGAGTTTGGTGGCAGAGACAATGAGGATCCAGTAGGATGAGGACCACCACCACCACCACCTCAGGGAGGAGCATCTTTCACACCATCCAGGGGAGTCCTAACTTCTTTGTGTGGGATTCGTAGATTTTTTACTATGAGGATCAGAGGTACGGTGCAAGGGTAGTGTGTCTCAGTCTTGGTAGATAGTGGGGCCACCCATAATTTTATTAATGCTCATATGGTCTATAGGAGGGGCATCACCACTACAGATTTTAGGGGGTTTTCAATCCTAATACTAGGAGACAGGACTATGCAGTGCACTCGATATGTTCCCACTCGGATAGTGACTATGCGGAACTATTTGATGACAAACCAATTTTTCGTGGTGGATGTACCAGAAACCAATATTGTGTTGGCTTTCCAATGGTTGTATTCCCTTGGTCAAGTTACCACCGATTGGAAAAAAACTGGTGGAGTTTGCTAGACTAGATGGCAAGCTTGTGGTTCTTAGGGGCATGCATTCGTACCCCCCTTAGATAGTTTCAACCAACCGGATGGAGGCTGATTTGAGGCATGGAGACATAGCATGGGTAGTAGATATGAGGATTTCAGAGGCTAGGAGAAAGGCTACACCACCACATCCAAACATATAAGCAATACTTGATAGATATCTGATAGTCTTTGAAGATATACTTCCAGGGCAACCACCTGTCAGGGGATTCAAGCACATTATAGAGTTGGAGCTTAGTGTGCAGGTAGTCATAACTACACCCTATAGGCATCCCAAGTCCTATAAGGATGAGATCGAGAGAGACATCAGGGAGTTATTGGCTTTGGGTCACATCAGATTGAGTTCTAGTTTGTTTGCTTCTTCAGTTGTGCCGGTGAAGAAGAAGGACAAGGCTCTCTGCATGTGTATTGACTACAAGGCCCTCAACAAGAAGACGTTGAAGACAAGTTATCCCATTCCGTGCATTGATGAGTTGATGGTAGAGCTTAGTGGAGTCAAGTACTTCTCTAATATAGATTTACAGACATGGTATCATCAGATCCGGATGAGAGAGAAGGACATTCTGAAGACAACCTTCATGTGTCATTATGGGCATTTCGAGTTCTTGGTCATGCCTTTTAGGTTGATCAATGCCTCGGCTACTCTTCAGTCATGCATGAACCATGTGTTCTGAGGCCAATTGAGGAGGTTTGCACTAGTATTCCTTGATGAAATTTTGATCTAAAGTAGGACATGGGAGGAGCACCTGCAACACTTAGATACAAACTTGTGTATATTAGTTAAGCAATAGTTCTACCCCAAGATATCCAAGTGCGAGTTTGGGTTGAGATAGATGATTTAATTGGGACACATCATAGGTGTAGATGGGGTAAAGGTGCATGAGGAGAAGATTCAATCCATTCAGGATTGGCTAGATCCCCAAGATGTCAACGTTGAGAGGAGTTTTGGGCATCTGTACCTATTACCGGAATTTCGTGAAGGGATTCTCATAGTTGGTAGCACCCCTTACTAATCTGACTAAGAAGGGGGATTTTGCATGGATAGAGGGAGATCAGGCATCATTTGACCGCCTCATGGAGGTGGTGAGTTGTTTTCTAGTATTGGCACTCCTAGATTTTACTCGGCCTTTCACATTAGAGTGCGATGCATCAGGTGTAGGGATCGAGGAAATGTTATTCCAAGGAAGGAAACCCATTTCTTTTGAGATCCAGAAGCTTCTAACTCATGAGTTATTGTATTCCATTTACAACAAGGAGATGTTGGCTATAATGCATGCATTGGCCAAATTTAGATAGTAATTGGTGGGGAATCGATTTTAGGTGAAGACAGATCACAATAGTGTTCGCCATTTCATGGGGAAACAAGGCCTTAATGATAGACAACAGAGATGGGTCAAAAAAATTCAGGCCTACAATTTTGATATTGATTGTGTGTGGGGGAATCACAACGTAGTGGCAGATGCATTGTCCAGGAGACCATCCAGGCTTTCACTCATGAGCATTTGTCATGACTGGAAGGCTTAGTTATTGGTAGAGTACTCCAAAGCTCATCGAGTGTGTGAGATCTTGGAGGGAAGCTATGCAGATGAGTGCTACAGGGTGATGGATGAGGTTATTTATTATAAGGGGTACATATTTTTGGTATCTGGATCATAGTTGAGAGAGAGCGTCCTTTGAGTAGCTCATGATTCGGGCACTAGTGGTTTAAGAAGACTTATATGGCAGTGAGAGAGCGCTTCACTTGGAAGGACCTCAAGGGAGATGTTTTGAGGCATGTGAAAGAGTTTGAAGCTTTCTAGAGGAACAAAGGAGAGTTGACCCATCCAGTAGGATTGTTGTAGCCTCTTCCCATCCCTGAGGGGAAATGGGAGAGCATTTATATGGATTTCATCACTGGACTTCCCTCAGTGCAAGGTAAGGATTGTATTTTTGTGGTGGTCAATTGGGTGAACAAATTTGCACACTTCTTTTCCATACAGACATGATATTCAGCCTCATAGGTGGTAGAGTTGTTCTTCAGGGATGTCTTTTGTCTGCACAGACTCCCTAAGACCATTGTCACTGATATGGATAGTTGATCCATGGGAGGATTTTGGCAGGAGCTCTTTTGACTAGTCGGCATTGAACTCACCCCGAGCACCAGCTATCATCCGCAGACCGATGGTCAGAAAGAGAGGGTGAACCAATGGTTAGAGGGATATCTCAGGAATTATGTGATAGGGAAATAGAGGGCTTGGATTCAATGGTTGCATTTGGGAGAGTATTGTTACAACACCACCCATCATATGTCCATTGGTATGACTTCTTTCCATGACTGATATGGTTATGATTCTTTGTCTTTTGCTGACATTTTTTTTGGAGACAATAGGGCCCCAAAGGCCAAGGATTGGATCCTAGAGAGCCAAGATATCTCAAGGCTGTTAAGGATAACTTACAAACAAAACAAACCAAAACTCGCAGAATATGTATGATGACTGACATTGAGTGGAGAGGCATTTTGAGGAGGGGGACTTGGTCTACCTTCGATTGTATCTGTATCGACAATCCACATGACTGAAGCAGAAGGGGGTGGAAAAGCTATAGTCAAGTTTTTTTGGGCCATACAAAGTGATCAGGAGGGTTGGAGAGGTGTCTTATAAGTTGGAGCTACCACCAAGGAGAAGGATTCATAACATCTTTCATTTATCGTGCCTCAAGAGGGTGTTGGGGTAGTAGGTTACAACAGTCATGGAGTTTCCTCCACTTGATTATGAGGGACATTTGATCCTAGAGCTAGAGGCCATCTTAGAGACCAGGGAGAGGAAGCTCAGAATTAGGATAATCAGAGAGTATTTGGTGCGTTGGAAAAATTTACCAGACGAGGATGCCACTTGGGAAGGAGAGCACATTCTTGAGCATTCGGCATTGAAGTTGCTTGGGGACAAGAAACATTTGGGCGGGGAGGACTATCATGTCCCTTCCTAAATTATTTTGGAAAAATATTATTTTTTGTATTATGGGGCCAATTTTGGAGCTAGTGGACTGCATTCGATTTTATTAGGATATTAGAATTAGGAAAAGCTATTTGTGTTTTAGTTAAGTTACACATGGGGGCCACCCACATTAGGGAAATATGCACTCCCTAGTTTGATTTTCATGGAGGAGGTTAAGTTTTGCATGATGTTGGTAAAGTGAGGGTCCATGATGGAGGATGAACTGGAGGGAAAAGCGCTCCACGAAATCTATATAAGGAAGGAATCTCTCCTCATCTCAATCATCTTTTTGGGTATATCGATTTCTCTTGGTTTCTAGAGCTTCTTAGCTAAGTAACTCATTATTTAGCACGAGTTCATCAAGCAGAGAGCTCACCCTTTCTTCGAGGGACTTCGAGTGCCACCCTAGGAAGGTTTTCTGCATTTCTTTGGGAGGAGGATCTCATTCTGATTTCCAGCAATGGCATTCACTTCTAGGTGGTGCACATTATGGGAGGACATAGTGGAGAGGAGGCCAATTTTATTGGTGGTGTCTTGTGGAGGAGTTTGGGCATGAGATTTTCTAGAGAGGAGGCTAGGGAGGATTGTCAGAATTTGGGACAGTTTGGGAGTTGGTCAAGCTTTTTGCTGGGCAGTGTGACTTTTGCACTACCTGGGCCAATGCAGAGGTAGTACTGGGAGCTCACTTGGTGGGTAGAGTATCA
Organism: Pinus tabuliformis; assembly: GCA_031772625.1. NCBI lineage: Eukaryota > Viridiplantae > Streptophyta > Pinopsida > Pinales > Pinaceae > Pinus > Pinus tabuliformis. The sequence goes on from CM062820.1 coordinate 568,845,615, forward strand.
ACCCTTGAGGGTGATCTTTACCGTGGAGGTTAGAGGGGATACTTGGAGTGGTGTTTTCTTCCCTTTTAGATCTTAGAGGAGGATTTTGTGGCCATTTCTTGCAGGTCGTATTATTGGTGAAATTTGGAGAGTGTAGGCCATAGAAGAGGCCAAATTTTGGAGGTTGGATTCAGGCCAAACCCTTTATGGATTTTTGTGGGTTTTGACCAAGGATCATGGGCTGAAGTTTCATCATTTTTCTGAGCACCGAAGACAAGGTTTCTTGTAGTTCCTTTCCAACCAGTGGTATAGTTACTGGGAGACAATGTAGCGCCTTAAAGGAGAAGTTATCTTTCCAGAATTGTGATTATTCTTTGATACTTGTGTTCTATCACGTGTTCTCTTGAGGAAAGCCTAGGTGCATTTCCATACTATTGTACTTGCTCCATTCCATTAATAAAATGGCTCAGCTTTTCCTCATTTCTGATGTGTATTGAGTATTTGTTGATTGTTTTTATTTTTCTGTGTATTGAGTATTTGTTAATCATTTTTATTTTTCTGTGTATGAATCATATTTTCTTTTGCATATCATTGTTTGTTTAAGTTTGGAACATTACACAATCCCAAGAATATACTTTCAATGTTAATGCAAAGAGTATTATAATGCTATCTTCTATGTCTTACTAATATATGATAACTTGATAACTATAGAATCTAGAAGAAATACGCCATAGAAAATCATCCACATGCTTCTTTTCATTATTAGTAAGACTTCCATCAAACTTAGGAAACTACTCATGGTTTTTATCAGGTAATTAACGAAGGGGATCAGGGTGTGCATCAAAGTTTAATGTTTGAATGAAGTGGATTTATGATAATCAATGGAACAATGACCCTCTTCATTGTCTTCAGACATTTGTCCAAGTTTTGCATATTAATTCAAAGAGGAATCACTAGGGTGAATTTTAAAATGCCTTAAGAGATGCTTGCTTCACCCTACAAGCATTGAATTTGATGTTTAATGAAGAACAAGGGATTTTTTCTTCCAATGGAGTCACCATAAGGGGATTTATATTGGTGTCAAAGGAATAATCTATTCAGATATTAGAACAAGCAGGTAGATGTGCTTCCTCCCTAGAAAAAATGTCAAAAGGTTGCCACACAATCTAGTAGGGGTCTTAGGAGGGTACCTAAGGGACAACTGCTAGACCAAATGACAATAATGGGACAAAGACCCATTGTCACCTTTGGAAGTGTCCCATACTCTTTACGAATTTTCACTGATGGGAGGAGTCCCAGTATTAAGGAAATCACTTGAAATGATAAGATCAATGATGAAGTGTAAAGTGATTTCAAAGGCCCATTCATGGAGAGGCTCAATTAGGGCTCAATGCTTCAATAGAAGCTAAGGGATCTCCAAGAAAGACCTATGAGGAAGACCAAGACCTAAGGCTTAGGAATGTTCAATAATGATGAGTACCTAAGGTCAAGACTCCAAATATGATTATGAACACTCAAGAATCTTTATAGTATGCGTATATATCTTTAGATATTCTTTCGCTATCCTTGAGAAGCCTAAAGTGGGACCACATGAGACCTAGGATTTATGATCAATCGTGGGAGGGGACCCTCCAAAGAGCACACTATGCCAAGGTAGTGAAGAGGAAGGCCAAGAGATGAACTTATTTGAGTTTATATGGAAAAATGACCTTCAAACACCACTAACTAAATACATTCAAGATAAACTCCAAAGTTTGAGCTAGGGTTTGAGTTATCTCTCAAACTAGCCATGGAAATTGCCTCAAAATTTAAGGGTCACTAGAGAGGACAACAATGCAGTAGTTTGTCCAATTAGTTTTCAATGTCACCTCTCTAATGTAATTCACATAAGGCCCTAGCTAGCCATCTAAGGTTAGGGAAAAATTTTAAAAGAAGGAGAAAAAGAGAAGGGTAAAGAGGGTGACCACCGATTTCTCTTGGATTAGTGCCTTACTCCTAGGCTATGGAGTCTATGTTATTTGATATTCGGTTGAAATTTTTCCTCAAGGAGGCTAAATTTTGATTCCATAGCTATCACTCTCTAGCATTCACCCACCCAATATCAATGGAATTTCATGGAAGGAAAAAAATTTCTACTCCACTAGGAACATTGATTTACTTTCCATTCAATGAGTGACATCCACAAATTTTCAATCTAACAATCTTTTCAATGATATTCAATAACTAGGGCATAAAAAGAACTGGCTAGTTGCAATATTTCCACATATTTGACATTATTACATTAAAAAATTCAACAAATAAGCACTTACAAGAAAGTAAGATATATATTGAATCCAAGATCAAGGTAGCGGCTCCAAGAGAGAACAAAATTCAGCTCCCAAAAATATCGAAATGCATCAAAGAACTTCAATAGACATCCAAGAACAAATGTGAAATTCTGAAGAAGAGATCTCCAAGTATGATGGTGGCGTTTTATATAAATGAGGTCTCACTTTATTTATATGAGACTCTAAGAGTTTAAATTAGGATAAGATTCCCCTAATAATATTTTAATGTGAAAAATAACGTATATTTGTTGACAAACCCACCAAATATCTCAAAAGTGTAAGATAATCCATCCAAAATGAAGACGAAATGATGTAGCAATGGTGTAGGAGTGTCATTGGAAGGCCTAATCGAGTCCTCAAGTGCCATGACGAAGAAGAGGGCTCCATGAATGATGGTCAAAGGGTGTCCCCTTTATCTCCAAGTAAAACATCATGAGGTGCTCCAAAGTGGCTCTGGGGCACAAGTAATGGTCTCATGGGTCTCCTGTTGTAAGATAAGCCTGTAGACTACTCCAAATGAGGGAATGGAACATATCACTTTCCCTCCCATGTATCAAGGTTGAGATAATCCTCCTTTGGGCCTCATATCAACTTCCCAACCCTGTATAGAATGTTAAGCCGGCTAGGGGTACTATTAGTCCAAGTGCATCAACTCTCATAGAATGTGGGAAATGAACAAGTTGTTGAAGGTCTTGAGGCTTCCCATGGAATGAGATAACATTCTTCCACATGATGGAAACCCATGGCTCTCAACACATCCCCTAAAATTGTTGATATGACCCTCTGGTGGGATTGGATCCTACATAGGGAGGCCAAGCCCAAAGTGAAACCACCTGCCAATCCTGTATAAGATCTAATGCGTCTCCTCACCTTAAGATACAACTATCATTAGTGCAAATGAGTGAATAATGTCATTAATTAAGGGAGGAAATGGACACTTCATATTGGGTTTCCCTTCCAGATTTGTGCCTTTGGAAATGTAATGGTGTTACCTCCCTTGGTAGGAGTAGTTAATAAAGCACCCTATTAGGTGTTATTAGCTCCTAAATGGGAGGACATGTCAAAGGTACATCCTTCGATCAGTAGGTGTCATGTGAATGATGATGAGATGGATTGAGACACTGGGGTGTCAAGGCCAAATGGCATGGGCTCAAGGGTGCCAATGATGAGGGATGTCCACATATTTGGGTGTATGAATGTAGGAGGGAGAAATCATGGTATATGAGTTACCTTGACACTTGTTTTTCCACCCTTCTTCATTTCCCTATTGAGTTTTATTTATTTTTCCTTATTTTACTAACCTGGGTCTCCAAGGAATTAGAGCATGATGTGTATGATATAATAGTGATTAACCCCTTAAGGTGGGGTAGTTCATCGCCCACCAAGGGTTGGGACATACATGGGTTAGATCTTAGACTTTTGTGATCCATATTGATAATGAGATTGTCTTTTATATTAATCACATTACTGAGATTTGGTCCTTAGTTATGTAGGGGGGACTCATAGGGTGGCCTAAGAACTAGGATGATGACCATAATGATAAGGGGTAGAGCTCATGTTTGGATTTTTCCCACATGCTACATTTTATTGTCTCAACCATATTTTACATTTTGTTGTACATTTCCTATTTTTTTTCCAAAGGAAAAATCGTAATCTTTCATTAAGTTGAAAAATTACATATAGTAGATACCCAAGGCATATGCATAACTATTGGCCCAAGGCCAGTACTAGAAACATATCAGTAGATAAGTTATGGCGATCGCAATTTCCAAAAAATAGTAAACTATACAAAAATCACCTCGCAGGGTGTATCGAGATATATCAGTCTATAGAGCCATATATATATGTACATAGAGATTTTACAAAAAAGCACAGTTGATAAGTAAACATGTAAGAGAAAAAAATTAGGGCTTGTCCACCCTATGATATGCTTGATCTATATATGGGTGGTGATAATATTGGTATTGTTCAGCATCGTCGTTCCCTTGGATCATCAATAGGTCTCAGGGTAGTATCATGGCCTCCTTGGAAAGCCTGTCAGCACTCTCGTTATATTCCCTGTAAATGTGTTGACATGAAATTGAGTTAAAATTTGCTTTGAAGGTGACAACTTCGTCCAATATGTTTCTAAGTGTATGAGCATGACAGAGATTTGTGTTATTGAACCAATTTATAGTGATATTAGAGTCCTTGAATATTTGTATGTTTATGCAAGCATGTGCTAAGGAAAAATGCATTAGATGTCTGAGAATAATTAGTTTAGAAAAATTGTTTGTTCCCTCCCCCAATCCAAGATAGACTTTGTATGAATGTTGCTATGTTAAAAGAATAATGAAACTGCCTCCACAACCATGAGATTGGGCAGCGCCATCGAAAAACGACCATGGGCAGGTTTTGTCAATCGGTCCTGAGGAGAGAGTGTGCCGAGTGGGGGAGTGGACAACCTCTAGGATATCGTGGTATGCTGCCACTTCCCTTGCAATGATGAGAGGCCATCAGGCCACAACTCCATTGAATATGGTATTATTGTGGGTAAGCCAAATGGTCCAACACAGGAGTATGGGTAAGCATATTTTTTATTGCCATGGTAAGCAGCAAACTAGGAGTTCCAAGCTTGTTTGATAGAGGATCCCTGCCACCTTTCTTGGATGGATAAAGTATGAACAGTCGATTGCCATAGATGAGGTGCAACAGGGCAATGTAGGAAAAAAGGTTCATTTGTTTCAGATTCCTGCTTGCACAGTACACACTAGTGTGGCCCATAGATAGATCTGTGGGTGAGATATTCTCCCATGGGCATTTTGTTGTTTATTACACTCCACATAAATAGTTGAGCCCGAGGAGGTGCTTTCATTTTCCACAGATGGCGCCACTAGTCCTGTAATTCCATTGGTTTGTGATCCATTAGTAGAGAGAGGTAGCTGATTTTCGAGGTGTATTTTCCATGTTCAATCGGGGTCCAAATAAGTTCATCTTGGCCCTCTTTGATATGAACATGCGCTTCGGTCAGAGCATTTAAATATCCTTCCCAATATTGCTATCATTATTCAGGGATGCCAATATGGTGAGCCGGTAACCAAGCTTGCTGGAATAAAGAACTGTGTTCCATGTCTGCTATCTGTGAAACCACCTTGATGTCTCTTTGATGTAAATGGTGTATTAGGTCTGGAGGGAGCTGATATCTGTTTCCTCCCCCAACCCAAGGGTCCATACCGATGTGCACCTGATTGCCATCATTAATTCTCCATGTCAGGCTCACTCTGATAGATGGCATAGATTGCAGTATCACCTTCCAAACTATAGAAATTCCAGTGCACAGCCAGACTGGCATTCAGACCCAATCCATTATCCGCTAAGTCCAAACATATTTGTGGTATGTGACAGTTGTCCAGAGATTCTATGTAGTGAGGAGAGTCCAGCCCATATTTGCTGCTAATTCTTGTGCAAAGACAGCCAGATCCTTTATGCCCCATCCGCCCCATCTTTTTGGTAGAGCTATATTTTTCCAATCAACTCAAGAAAAAAATTTCCCTTCTTTTTGTCCATTCTAGAGGTATTTGCAGCATATCCTCTAGATGCGAGCAAGAATTCCCCAAGGGATCTAGGCCAGTGACATCCAATACATAGGTGTGGCCTCTAGAACATATTTGATGAGGATAAGGCATTTGGCTCTAGATAGGAATCTATGGTTCCAATTTGACAATCTCTTTTGTATTTTGATCACCAGCCAGATCCAGTCTACAATCTTGTGGTTGTTTTGTTTGATCCAAAACCCAAAATATTTTAGGCCATTTTCCGGAGGATGTAGTTGGTATGGTAAATACTGAAGGGCAGATCTATCTTCCTTAGGGGATATGTGAGACAGAGTGATATTTTACTTTGCTTGATTTGCTTTCATTCCCGTGGCATGTGCGAATAGTGATAAGATTTCAAAGAATGTGGTGGATTTCCAGATGTTGCCATCAAGAAAGATAAGGACATCGTCAACAAACAAGAGGTGAGTGAGATAGCAGAGATCACTCATTTTCAGCCCCTTGAGCTTACCTTCCCTTTTTGTTGTTGTAATGAGCCTACTGAGGCCCTCCATCACAATCATAAACAAAAAGGGAGAGAGAGGGCATCCTTGTCGGAGGCCATGCTCCACATGAAAGAAATGTGAAGCCGATCCATTTATGAGAACACTGAAGGATGCCGAAGTGATACAGTACATGATCCAATCCTGAAAGATGATGGGAAGCCCAGATGGATAAGGATCATTTTTATGCAGAGCCAACTAACCGAGTCGAAAGCCTTTTCTAGATCAATCTTTAGGATAATGCCTTTCAAATTTTTAACTTTGATAAAGTGTAATGCTTCCTGGGCCATGCCAATGGCCTCATGGATCTGTCGATCCTGTAGGAAAGAAAATTTCTCAGGGGATATATGGTGGGAGAGAATGGGGTGTAGCTTATTTGCGATGATCTTAGCAATGATTTTGTACAGAGAGTTTCAAAGAGAGATAGGGCGGAAATCATTGAAAGTTGTTGGAGAGTCTGATTTAGGGATCAGGGAAATAAAAGTGGAGTTAATGGCCTCATACATTTTATTGTTGATCCTGCATTCTTCAACCACTTTGAGGAGATCTTGTCCTATAAGCTCGTAAAAGGCCAGATAGAATTCAATAGACCATCCATCCGGTCCAGGACTTTTATCTTTTTTAAACCATTTCAGAGTCCCTTCGAGTTCTGCGGAGGAGATTGGAGCAATAATCTTTTCTGCTGAGTCCATATCAACGAAACTGGGGAATGTCCCTCCAAACGAATAATTTCTGCAATATTTGCATCAGGTGATGCCTTGTAGAGGTGTTGGAAGTGAGAGTTCCCCAAATGTGAAAGTTGGCTGAAAGTATTAGTTGTACCTCCATCATGCGTGGGCATATTCCATATGGTGTTGGAGACTTTTTGCCCTTTTGCATAATTCTGATAGAACTTTGTATTCTCATCTCTGGCTTGTAGCCAGATTTCTCTACTCCTCAGGCACCATGTTTCCTCCCTTTCCTTCAGGATTTTGGATCGTTGATTTTCCAGGTCGATAAGATGGGACTTTGCTTCTACTAATATGAAGCCCCTATTTTGGTCATCTAAGAGTGCGGCCAGTGATGACTCGACAAAGGCAAGGGTGTTTTCATCCTTCAAGGTTTTATCATTTTCCCATTGAATAGATAATTTCTTGATCTGAGAAAGGTTGTAGCAGAAACCTTCAGCCAAGGAGCGTCCCCTAGAGGAAGGCTTGGCCAACCAGAAATCGGTGATTAATTTGGAATAGGACGGATCCTGTAGCCAGGTCGAATTGAATTTATAAGGCACCTTGGGTTTTTTTGAAGGGCTAGTTATTTCCAAGAAAATAGGGGAGTGATCTGAGATACACGCTGAACCAACACATTGTCTATAGAGAGATAATTTCTATAAGAGTGGGATCTTGATCAAGAATATGTCCAATCTCCTGGCTAAAGCCACCTCCCCCACTCTCCTATTTCTCCATGTGGGCATTGTTTATTCATGGGGATATCAGTCATATGGGAGAGTTCCAATAGTTTTTCCATGGTTTCAGAGAGCAGGTCCACCTGTGTAGAAGAGCCCGAGGACTCGCCATACCTTAAGGAGAAATTTAGGTCACCTCCAATGATGAGATTATCCAGAGAGGTGATAGAGAGGTTTAAGAGATGATTCCAGAAGGCCTCTCGCCCTTGACAAGGCCCATATACATTGATGACCCGGAGGTCCATGCCAAGATCAATAGAGAAAAAGTCTATCCCGATGAAACCCACACCTCCCCAGGTAGACTTCAGGTTTATGGAATGAGGGTTATATCCCAGAGACAAGCCCCTAGATCTCTCAGATGCATCGAGGGAGAGGAAGGACCAACTAGGCTTCAAAGATCCCAGGATTTGGGTAGTACGATCTGCCTCGATAATGTTTTCTTGTAGGAATATGATGTCAACAAGCTCGGATTCGAAAATTTTGCAGAGGGCTAGCTTTTTGGGCGAGCTAGCCATGCCCCTACAATTGAATGAGAGCCACTTCATGGAGGAAACTGGTCAGGGGTGTTCAAAGCTCTAAGAACCTGATCCATGGATGTTTGTCTACCCAAGACCACCTCAGTCCCACCCTTTAGGATGGCTTTAGAGAGGAAGGATTTGCGGCCATGGGGGGGCTTGTGGGTTAGGAAGGGGAGGGAGAGGCCCAATCGAGAGTAGGAGGGGGAGGATTTAGATGAGAGAGAGCGAGGACGAAGATTGTATGTGTTGGGGGGGTCAGATGGGCCAAAATGTGGAGAGGGAGGAGAAGAGGGGGTTTCAAGGGGGAAGGATGGGGAGGTTGTAGAGAAAACAGGTTGATGAGAGGTTAGGGAGCAAGGGATGGAAGGTAGAGTGCCAGACTGATCCATTACAGATGCATTGTCCAAATGGAATGCAGTACAAGAAATAGAAGATGTAAAAATAGGGTGGGAAATTAGTGGATTACCCGAGGAGCATGCTACCTCTGTTGCTGCCCTTGATCTAGTCATCGGAGGTGATGGTGGACGAGGGGCGCTGACTAGAACCTGCTAAGCCTATTGAGCTGTGGTTTCCTTCCCAGTCGGAGGAACTGCTGCTGATGGAGTCTTCTCAGGGATAGTTGTAGTAGTCTTTCCCATCCCCCCTTTTGTGCCCACGGGAAGATCATGAGACTTTCGAACCAGGGGGCATTCTTTGAATAGATGCCCTACTTTGTGGCATCGAAAGCACCTGAACGACACACCTTTGTAGTCTAGGATTTGGATCCTTGTGAAGTTCCGCCACTGCAGGGTTATTCTCTCCTCCAAACCTTCCCAAGTATCCAGATGCACCACAATGTGAGAAAGAGTTCAATTCTTTGATTATATGAAGGACTTCTCATAGTACAAATAGGTGCCCAGGGTATTCCCAATACGCACAAAAACCTCTTCGGACCAATATTGAAGGGGTAAATTGATGACATCTCAGCTGCTTGAATGCAACAAAGCTATCACTTTACAAAATTAGTACGTGGACATGTGGGTTATGGGCCCACATATATATCAGAAGCCTTTGAATTGGAGAACTTTACACAAAACCCATCCAATCACTAGTCGGTCAACAAAGAATGTAATACAACAAAACCCGACCACAAATTTCAATCCCACTTTAACGTTAAGACCTGGAACTCATAATGAAATAAACCCGCGTTGAGAACACATCGGGTCCACTCGACGTGTTAACTCGTGTGCACATTCGAGCGCGATTATTGTCCGATCAGACACCCAGCGAACTATCTAGATGGCCGGAACTCAACGAGGTCTTAAACTTGTTGTATAAATCCTCATCATGTCCGTTTTTCAAATTAACGGCCACGCTTATTTGCACACGATATGCGTCCCATCACCTTTCAATGGACGTCCGGTCACCTTCGGACTTCAAAATCAGTTTAATGATTTCTCAGGTCCGCTATTAGAATTAAACTTCAACGTCGGTGACCACGTGATAACCGTAGATCTATTGGTCTGTCGATTGGACAATCCATATCTACTCCGGGGTTTCTCTACGAAGTTATCAGGCTTCTCACATTCCGCCAATACTATCCGTCGATCTAGATGATCTGACGATTTCCACTGTGTGGATCTCTTATTCACTTATTGGTGGAATTTCGCGTTACACACAAATTTACCCTACCATACTCTGTTTAAGGTGATGTTCATAGAACTCCATCTTTACACTCACATCACTCCATACAACAACTCTCGCATTATCATTTGATCGCCATCGATCCTTATAGTGATTGATGGTTTATCAATAACCTGTCACATGAAATTTAGCTCTTCATCAAATACATCCAGATTATAGTAAAACAACACAGAAACACATGAAATCCACACAACACGTATATTTCAATTATATACATAATTGATTACAAGCTAAGGCATCTCAGCCTTAGTCACAAATTCCCCTGTGGCTACATTGTATCCTATCTCTCTCTTCTTGTCACACAACACGCAGTTACACAATTTATAGAAATAACTATAGAATCATGGATCATTTTAGATCCATGATATTCTCCTAAAATCATTCAATCAAACCCCTAAATCTCTCTATACACATACATGGCAGATAATTACATTTAATTAAGTCTTCTAGAGGCTTATCAATTCCATCAATTTAGCTCTGTTTTAACCAGAGTTTAATCCGGTTTTCAATGATTTTCCATGTTTCCCTTTCTACAACCTTGGATTCTGATTTTAATGAAGGGTGCTTAGATTCTCTTGCATCATAAACCAGGAAATCTTACCCAAAGGGTTCCTTCCCCAATCTGCTCTCTTTTCAGGTCGAAGAGTGGACTCCATCTTTTTAGCAAGACCGGGGCCATTTCTATGTGCCAATACTTAGCAAGCGCCATGTTTGTATACTCTTCCAGGGTGAAATGGAGCGCAGACCATCCTCTGGGTAGGGTATGCACCTTAGGTAACTCTTTGAAAATATTACCCCAGATTTCTTTTAACCATAGCCCTATTCGTTCCGCAAAGTAGGCTCTCCCATGAACCCTATCCACCAATACCTTGTCTGCCATGTCTGCAACTTCCTCCATGGTTAAGCCTTCCCCAAATTTGATAGTGAAGTCTTTCCTAGAGGCCTTTACGCACTTGATTTTCCTTTTCCTAGTTCTGGGTGTGGTTGGATGGTCTAGCAAAGGATCAACTGGGCTAAGATTATCCTACTGAGCTTGCTATGTCGCAGAACTTACCTTGCTGACCAAGGTTTCAAAGAACCTAGATGAAGGAGCCGAAGAAATCGTCGCTATGAAACCGATGGGGGGGCCGTGATCCTGGGGTTGTTGAAAGGGCTCTACAGGATAGTCGTGACCTAGGGGAGGGGAAGGTTTTGCTGAACAAAGGTGGTTCATACGAGGCGCAAGTTCAAAGGATGGGAACAAGGGCGTGCAGGCGGCCAGAAGGTGAAGGGTCGTGAGAGAGAGCAGGGGGTAGTCAAGGGCTAGGGAATCAATGGATAGGGTCGCGATATGGAGGGTGGATGTAGACAACCCGGGGAGTGAAATAACTGGAGATGGGTTCAATAGTGATGGAGCAGCAGAGGAGCACTGAGAAACTAGGGCCAGCGTAGGGTTAAGGTGCCAGAAAATAGCTTGGTCGGGGTAAGGGTCTGGTGAGTAGTCGACAGTTTCGAGGTCCATGTCGTCCATCCTGTAGCTGGAAACGAAGACTGTAACCATCGGATCGTGGAGGCAGGTGCGCAAGCAAAGGGCTGTTGGTAGCAGAGGGAGCCAACGATGGTCAATGGGAGGTTACAGTTTTCTTCAGTTAACCATATTCCCTGCTAGGGTAAATTGCTCGGAGCTCTACCATCTCGTGGAATTGATATTTTGTTTTACCATGATCTTCTAAGTGAACATTTCCTCTTTTATGTTGCAATATTATGCTTTTATCTTATTTTTCATCTGCATAAACCTCTGGGGCATTGTTTCAGGCCTGACCTAGACATGTGGACAAAGGGAGGGGAGTACCAGAGCCTTGTGTACCTAATGGTCATGTGGACCCATTGGGGGAAAATGATGAAATGGGGCTTGTAATGTGTGGAGGGGAGTGAAAAAGTGGAATAGGAAAATGACACCATGCTACCAAAATTGAGGTTTCCTAAGTAGTGCCCATCCTAAAGCTACAAACAAGTAGTGGAGATCACATGGGACTAGGGTTTAGGATTAACCCCCAGTTAAGGTAAGGGGAAAAGACTACAATCAAAGCCCTTCCTCCTTCCAAGTCATCCAATAATCCACACCCAAGTGTTCCCAAGAAAAACAAGCATAAGCACCCAATTACATAATGAAAAATCATACCTTTAGGATTGGATGTCCCACCTTCAAACATAAAATATTAACAAATGGGCAAGGGAACATATGGCTAGCTTAGGGAGCGGAGATATCTGGCACAACATCATCTACATTGCTCGCTATTAGGGGTTGTTAGTTGTCGATTGAAGACAAATCAAGGAGACAAATTATCCTATGGGGTCAACCACTATTGGTGGGTAACATGTCAAAGGAAAAGTACATCAACTAGATGAAGATGATGATGATGATCTGAAAACAAAGTTCATGAAGGTTGAGGTCAAAGCTTTAATAATTCTATTTGAATCTCTTAAATACCATCTAATTCCATTTGTTCCTGAATTGGCGACTTCAAAGGAAGTTTATGATATGCTTGTTCATTTTACTCAATCAACAACATTGGTCAAAAGATATCTTTGAGGAATCAACTTTGTGATACAAAAGTGTTAATGGATGAACCTGTGGCTTCCTACTTCATGAGAATTTCTCACATAAGAGATCATCTATGTTGTCACTCACTGCATTGTGGATTTCAATTGGTCAAGGTTTCCCAAAACCAGTGAAATTTGGAGCCAATGTCCCAAGCCACAGAAGATCTCAGAGCTCGATCAGACCCCCTCCAATTCCTAGTTCTCATAAAAAGCTTTCCAATGGTATATAGAAGTCCAAAAATGGACTCCTGGAGCAGCAGTTAAAGCACTTTGAAGATTACCATGGAAAAACCTAGAAAATGAAGAAAAATGGCTAAGTATGGAGGGTAAATCGCAATCGGAGGTCAAGGGCCCTGGACACAGTGCATCCATCAATCTCGAATTATCGGCACATTGGCGGATCCATGGGCTGACACTCTAAAACCTTTGCGGGGGGCGATCTGCGATATAACGTTGTATAGCCAGGGAAGGGCTAAAGTAGTGTAACATAGGAAAGTGGGACCAAAACAAGAACAAGATGCCCTCCTCCTCTCTCCTCCACGTGGTGGGGTCCCACATCCCAGCGACCCTGCATCCTGCAATCCCACAATATCTATGGATTGGTGAGGTTCTAACTTCAAAGACTTTGCGGGGACTGATTTGTGATATAATGAGAATTCGTCAGGGGAGGGCCGAAAAAGATTAACATAGGAAAGGCAAACAAAACAAGAGTGGTCTGCCTCTCTTCTCTCTCCTCCACGTGGTGGGTTACCACATCCTGGTGGCCCTGCATCCCACAATCTTGCAATATCTATGGATCATCGGGGTTTTGACTTCAAAGACTTTGCGGGGGCCGATATTGCGATATAGTGTTGTATCGCCGGAAAGTCAAGGAAATGATTTAACAAAGGAAATTCTTGCAAAACCAAGGTGGATGCCCCCCTTTCTCTCTCCTCCACGTGGCAGTACAACAAATGATGCAACGGTATGGATGATGACATGGTAGAGGACACATGTCACCCAGTTTCACTGTTTTCAGGAGCGACATGGGGACATTTCCTGGTGCCATGTGTCACCACTCACAGGGTGACACATGACAGTGATGACATCACCCCGCGAATTGGCAATTGCAATTGTTAAGGGGAAAAATGCTAAAGAAAATGGTTCAGAGGAATTGTGATATGCGAGACCCCCCCCCCCCCTCGATGTGATAAATTATTACGGCATGGTCCATAAATATCTCACGTCTGGAATGTCAGACCGCACTAAGGAAAAAGGGTAGAGCAGGGTAAAGTAGAGTTAAAGCATCGATATGTGGGACTTGCGATAACAAAGGAAAATTCCTCTAGACACGGGTCCGAAGGCTTTAGCACCTAAAGGCTCAACCCCTAGTTCCAGATCTCGGTCATATGAGGAAGGTCACACAAGGGGATAAGGGGGAAATCCAAAATGCTCATTTCACCTATTTGAGAGGAAAAAGCCTGCACCCGCGAGTCCGTGCTATTACACTAGAATTCATATCACCTGCTTATTCAAGACACTAATGGTGTAGTATAGAGGTTTAATGGGTGGATGGGCCGATAACTATAAGACTTTAGTAGAGCATGCCGCAATGATGGACCAGTACAAGGGACTCAGAAGGATTAATGGCTCAGTATGGAGCCTTATCCCTCTACACAACAAAGGACCACAAATACCAGGACTAACAGGCGACCCAACCCCTACTCCACATAGGAAGGCCTTCAAGCAGTAAAAACAAAAGTGATGGGAGCTAGCTGAGCAACACGAAATGGCCATACAATAAGCCAGCACAATCTGTAACAGTGGTTCTGACCGGGATGGTCACTAAGACAGTTAATTATTCTCTTTGATTGATATTCATTTTTTATGTCCTGTAACATGCCTCGCTTCAATGAGGCATTTATTTTTGTAATATATTTTTTGGGCCATAGAGCCATTCCCGACTTATACAGCTAGTCGACCTGATAGATGAATCTAAGAAATAGATTTTTTTTTTAATGTTTCTCCCCTCTCCAAATAAATGTGAGAAAGAAAGACTTAGAAAAGGTTCAGAAATTCTAGAGAAAACATGACTTGTTATATTTTCAGATGTATCTCCTTTGTAATACAAATCTTTCAGAGTATCAAGGAAACAATGGTGATTCCCTCTTCAAAGGATTATAATATGTGTTCCCCTTTGTTTAACTCATGTTTATGTCCATGATTCTTCCTTGAATTATGTAATTATTGTTGTTAGATGTGTTTCAAGATCCTTCATAGATTCATTAGTATCTATATGTTAATGAAAATGTCTGTAACTATTTCACAGATTCATTTGTCTGAACATTGTTTATGTATATGCCTGTGAGGAATATTGAGATTAGATCTTTAAATCCGTAGCACATGAATCATAGCTCTCAGCTTCCCCTTCATTCATTATTTCTTCTTGTAGCCCAAATAAGCATAGAAATCCTTAAGGTCTCAAGCTTTGTGTGTTAAATATAGAATTATTGAAGCCTTATGCTCTATTTGATGAGTTACTCTTCCCTCTTTTCCTCTCTCACACACCAAAATATTATTAGATGTAAGACCTTGAATCTCTCGGCCTCCACTATTTTTATGCTTATTTCTGAGATCTGAATGTGTGAAGAAGTACTAGAAATCCATGTTTTATTTCTTTGGATTAATGAACCAATCCACTTCCTATGTACATATGTATCTATATATTATAAGTGTTGTCTCTAGTATCATGTAAATCATTTGAGACACACCATTGTATATGTTCCCAGGCATTGGTCTTGAAGCAATCCAAGGCTGTCTCTAGGAGATAAAAAAATTTACAAAGAAATGGTGTAGTCATTTGTAAATCTGAAGTAATTACTATAGCAATCAATGGTCTACCATAGTTATGGGACTCATTTGCAATCGACATTTTGGCTAAAAAGGATGATCCAATATTTGAGGAATTGTGGACCTCTTGCACTCAAGAGGAAACTATGCTTATAACTAAAGGAAAGATACATAGTCCTAATGAAGGAGAATCTAAAGCTTTTATTGCAATATTTAGAAAAAATAATGGAAAGAAGAAGTTTGGCACTCAAAATAAAAACGCAAGTAGAAGATCCAATTCACAAGGAAAGAGACTTGTGAAAAGTCCAATGTTTTGGATGTCGCAATTTTGGACATTATAGAAATAATTATCCTAAAGAATAAAATCATAAGAAGAGAAAGAGAAATGATGATCATGACCATCCTCATCAGAAGAAATCCAAGAAATTGATACTTCAAAATCTTTCATAGTTGGTGATAAGGATTTATTTTACTAGATTTACTACTAGGCTAGGAGAAAGAGGGAGTTGAAGGGGTCCCTCACATAAAATGAGAATTCATATAGAAATCCTCATAGAATTGTTCAGTAAACCCTAGAAATCTATAATTCTTGATAATAAATATCTAGGGTTTATGGTTAAAACCCTAGAGTTATACCTAGTTCAATATTTATGCTGAAAACTTTAACCCTACCTTGTGAAAGGAGGGAATGATTTCATTTGCAAGAAGGATTAGATCAAGAGGGAATTGAAATTTTTCTTCTTTTATAAAAATATAAGTATTTTATATCTTTCTTCCTTGATTATTACTATTTTTGTTTTTACTATTATTTAGTCTTTTGTCTTTGTATCTTTGCATGGTTATAATTGTTTCTTCCATGGCCTCCTAGTGTGGATTGCAGGTAAGTATTGAAGTTTGTTGATTCCCTGTCAAGAGATGGAAGAAATGGAAGAACAAAGAAAAGGACTATCTCAGTAAGAAGGAGAAGATTATAAAATCGGGTTGATTCTATATTATTTGTTTTCTGATGAAAGTAAAAGAGCTCATTGATTTAGAGGGAGTAGTCAAGACTTTCTCTACAACCCTATTTTTAACTTCAAAGGGAGCTAACCTCTAAGTTTGCGGACTGTCATTAATGGATGATATACTAAAAGATAAGAATGGCAGAGGCAGTAGATCATTTTTTTTTTGAGCTTAAATATGTTGCTCAAAATGTGTTAAATTACCTGCATGGTACAAGTATGTCATGGATGCTTCTGAGAAGTGATGAGCACCATTATTGCAGCAAGGATGCTACAATTCCTGGGGCTACCAACTTTACTTCATCAACCCGGGGTTCATACAAACTTGGAGGTGACAGTGATGTATACAGAAATAGATGTAATGGGTCCACTCTTTGCCACTACTGAGCTGGGGCGATAAACCACTAAGGCTTATCAAACCAGGCTTCTATTGATTTAGAAGAAGTTTGATTACCAATTGAGAGAGGATAATTTTACCCTAATTGAGAGAATTGAAATGCTACTTACTGCAGTAATGAAAGACTGAAATAGATGCCTACAAAACACATAACTCATCTAGCTATTTGTTAATATACCTTTCTTTCAAAATAATTCTAATTTAACACATGTGAAATATTAACTAACCTAAGCATGAAATCTGATATAAACAAGAACTTAACTATTGTGTGCATGAATGAATATAAATATTTTTTTCT
The DNA here is from genome assembly GCA_031772625.1 of Pinus tabuliformis. Classification (NCBI taxonomy): domain Eukaryota; kingdom Viridiplantae; phylum Streptophyta; class Pinopsida; order Pinales; family Pinaceae; genus Pinus; species Pinus tabuliformis. The sequence goes on from CM062820.1 coordinate 568,862,749, forward strand.
TTTTATCCTTTTGTAAAAATGTGAATGCTAATCCTTCTTGGTTGCATGGTAGGTGGGATAGGTGTGGAGGGAATTGAGTGTAATGGTTTAGATGGCTTGTGAGACAAGCAGGGGTCTACTCCTGGCTTTCGTGATGCTTTTTCCACAATTCGGGCTCAAAACAGGCCACTATATGTTTCCCTACAGGATGTCTACAGGATGTCCTAGTTCACCTACAGGATCCCCTATTTTCCTACAAGAATAGGGCAGAAGTATAGGGGGTGGTTTGAAAAGGTGGTATGGGGCTTGGAGAAGGTGAGTAAGGAGGAAATAAGGTAAGGGAGTGGTAGCCACTCACTCAGAACTCAAACCAAATCTTTATGATGGTTGGATTTGCTCAATAATCATGGCAAGTTTTCCTTGTAAAATGATAACTCGAATTGAGAAATTAGTGGCTTTTGGCAATCATGGGTGGATATGGTTTGGTTTTGGCTGGTGACATAAGGTATTCCTGAAATGTAGAAACTCTTGCAACATATACATCAATGTTGGCATTTATCCATAAATAATCTAAAAACAAGAAGGGTTTACAAAAATATAAGAAAACAAAATTTGCATCATTTATTTGCCAAGTTTATGCATGGGAATGCTTGAAACCTATTATGAAAGTAACATGAAATCTAATGCAAAACTTAACATATCAAAAATGAAAATTGTAACCTATCTTCTAAAACTGAAAGATGATGACCTAGTTAGCAAAAAAACCCTAAATTTCATAAGAAATCAGAGTTCTATCTTTTTGGGTTGAATTGGAGTTGTTCCTAAAGCCATGGTCCCGGGAAGGGAGGAATGAGGTAAGATCCTCCTATTATCAACCTTTTTTGAATATTTTATTATCCCAATAATGCTACTGTTAAAGCTATTCACAAATGGAAGCAAACTAATCAAATCTACCAATACTTTCAATTTAACAACACCAAAATCAATTTAACAACTAATCTATGAGATAACCTAACCATACAAGTATAGTAAGAGGAACCTTTACTGCTAGGGTTGGGCCCTAACCCAAGAGCTTCAGCCCTCTGAGTCAACTCAATGTTGGATCAAGGGAATGCTGATCATTTTCATTAACATATCAAAAAATACATAATAGTGTTTGGTCACAATCCTTCAAATTGAAAATTGCTTAGCTATCTTGCACAAAAAATTTGAAATCCTAATGAGGCTCTAGGCCTCTTTATTTATACAACTAAATTTGCCAACAACTTCCTTATATCTAGGGAGGCTTGGCTCCCAATCTTAATATTAACTGGTTCTTAACTATCACTGGCTTGGTTGCCAATGATCCTCATGAATCAGCTACCTACAACTCTGAGCTGGTGTGATTTGATTGAGGGATCTTTGAGTGAGTGAGGAGTTAATGAGGGAGATCCCATATCCTATAATCTCTCCTTGTCTCATTCGAGTTCTTGCACCCTAATTAGCCACAATTTTCTCCAAAAACCTACAATCAATGCACATTAGACCACTAGACATGACATCTTACTTTTACTCATCTCATTAAGAAAAATATAATTAAAACATGTAAAGGATTATGAAAAGCTGGAGGTGCATTAAGGTCCATATGTTTTACCCATTGATGAGCCTCATCATCACCCCCTACTGAAATTGTTTCTCATCCTTTGAGCAACTAAATCTATGTCCATGTCCTTCATTTCTTTGGTGGCTTCCCTAACATCCCATGCTTCTGTTGTAGTCTCTTCGTCTTGTGAATAAAACCCTGCATTCTTCTCTATCTCCTCCCACTGCTTTCTTTCTTCTTCTCCTTTTCTTCCTTCCAACATTCCTAAAAGAAATGGTGGATTGAGCCTCAAGCCAATCCAATTAACTCTAAGTCTTTGTAATGCTTGCTTATACATTGGGGTTCTATTTAGTGCCTCCCTTATTTCGTCAGGAGAATGGTATTCTATGATTTTTAGGCTGTAAGGTAAGGTGTTCGATCTCCTTTGGTAGGCTTGCTGGTTGTCATCTCCTAGTAATATTAGCATGTCTTCAAAGTGTGTGACTACTTGTTCTTGTACAACAAGGTATCTTGGTGCAAGCTTGGGATCATTTGCAATGAGGTTGTGAGCGTTGATGACAACCATTGGGTTAGACTATTCTTCTCTGATCATAAGGGGTTCTGCCTCTTCTTTTGCCAATACCTTTTTCATATCTATATCTCTTGCCTCCTCATGAGTCATCCAAGATGCCAATTCCATTAATTTCAAGTCCCCTAGCTTTGGATTTGGGTCCTACACATTTAAATCTGTCAAAGCTAAATTGTGTAGGTAGAACTCAGATATCTTTGCTCTATCCTCCAAGGTGCTTTGATCACACAGGTCAATGAATTATTTGTAGTCTTGGAAAGGCATAGTTCCTATTTATGCTAGGATCTTTATTAGGAATTGTAGCCATTGTTCCTTGAGGTATAAGGCATATGACTTTGTTGGCATCTTGCACTGGATTGCCTCCATGGATAAACTGGCCATAGTTGCCAATTGGCTTTCCCTTTCTTGTAGTTGCTTCCTTAGCCATGTGTTCTCAACCTCTAACTGAGATTTCAGTATTTATTCTCTATCTCTTATGTTGCTCAGTTCTTTTCCCATCTCCTGTAATTTCTCCTCCATGTGATCTACATCCTCTACCCCTTTTGATTTAGCAATTTGCATCCACCTGTGTGTCTCTTTTTCAAGTTCAAAGAATAGATGAATGGATAACTTTTGTGGTATCACCCTACCTCCTTCAATGAACCTATAGTAGGAGATGAGGTTTGGTTGTGGGCTAGGCTTCTTCAGTTCTTGGCCCTCTTCATTTGTTTCTTGTTGAGTAATTCCTTCCTGGTCTCTTTTCTGTGTTTCATGTAGGTTTTCCAGAGTTTCCTGTAAGATTGTCTCTGCTTCCGATAGGTCTGATTGTGTCTCTTGTAGGAGACCTTTTCCTTTTGATGAGGTTGACCTTGTGACAGGCCTCCTAACATAGGTGATTGGATACTTGGGAGAAGTGTGTTTTGATGTTCCTTCTCCTTCATTTTTCTTTAGAGGGACTACTTTTTCTTGTTAATTTGATGAGTCCTCTATGATAATTGGAGTTTTGGTAGGGGTTTGAGGTCTCCCTTGCCTAATCTTGGTGCTCTTTCTTGTCTTGAAGTAAAGTGGGGTTTGTCTTTGTCTCTTTCCCTTTGATTTGACAGGTGTACTTAGGGTAGTTAGAGTAGTTGTTGCCTCTTTCTCTGTGGGCTCTGGAGACACTCTTGGTTATCCTTCTTCTTCTCTGCTCTAAGTTGTAGACCTCTGTTCATCCTTTTCCTTCATCTTCTTTTTCATCCTCTCCTTTGTCTTCTTCTTCCTCCTCTTTTTCTTCCTCTGTTTCTTCATTCTTCTCATTTGTTTTTTCATTTGTTTCCTCCTCTATTTCTTCTTCATTTTCCTCCTCTATTTCTTCTTCAGTTTCCTCCTCTTTTTCTTCTTCCTTAACATCCTATGTTTCTTCTTCTCCCTCACTAATAGTAGCGATTTTTTCATACTCAATGGCTTGAATTGCTCCTTCTGCTTGCATGCCTACAAATGTTTTCCATGCAATAGGGAATCTTAAGTTTTGTAGAGCATCTTCAAGGATGAGTTTGATCAACCCATGATGGGCTAGTTGTTGATGTTTTCCCTCTTGCACCTTGATGTGCATGTCTATCATGGATTGTAGTAGAGGTGTGTTCTCTCCAAATCTCAATTCTTAGAGGAGTCTGAAGTGGTATCCATAAAATACATGGTATCTCCCTTCACATGAAATATATTTGATGATGTGGTAACTGACTTCATTCCAAGGGTATGGAATTCTCTCCCTTCTAACCCCATTTTTGTCTTCAATTGGCTCTTCTCCTTCCAAAGAAACTTTTCTTTGTAAGGGTTTTGTTAGCCTTGTTCTCTTTTCTTCATGGTAACCCTAGGGGAAGTGTAGTTATCTTGCTTATAACCTCAGGGGTAATTTCTATTGATAAACCCTTCACTACAACAGTAGCTCTAGTGAGGGGTATGAGTGACAGGGAAAATTCTCTGGCCACATCATCATTGTATCCTCTCATCCTCTCAAAAAACCCCATCCACTGATGCCTTGTAAAAATTTCCACCATAGGAGGATGTTGGTGGATTCTTGCTGTGTTGGTGGGTTCTCTCTTATTAAACCTCTTGCCATGTTTCCCTGGTAATTATTGAGTTTTATGTGGATATAGTTCAAGACTTCTGGTAGGTGAGGAAGTTTTGGAATTTAACTTTTAGTGACATGCAATACAATCTTTCTATCCTTATATGCACTGCAAATTCCTAACCGAATTGAGGATTTCTTCTTTTTAAATGGAAAATATAGAAGTTATGGCACCTACCTCCATCTGCTATGTCATGGTGATGATAATCCTTGATTTGATTGCCTTTAGTGCTCACTGATATCTATCTAGGCTAATCTCCATGTATCCTGTAGGTTTCCTGCTTGTTGTAGATGCTGACTGTTTCCTGTAGGTGCTATTTCAGGAATGCTAAGAGTAACCTTTACGTTCGATGAATCCTCAAAGTTTCCTTTTCCTTTCCCATATGGGATTCAATGTTTTATTTCTATTTATGGATGATCGTGTGGGGTAGTGTGATGGATGGCCGAGTATGAGCACCTTCTTTTGGACCATTGGTCCCACTACCGGTCCATCATTTCACCTTACCTCGTAATCATCTCCCACTCTTATCCTCTGTAAATTAACCATTTTTGGATTCATTCCCCTTTTTCTTTTGATTTTACCTTAACATGTGTGTAGTGATCTAACCCTTGTCTTCTCGTTAACTGGTCGAGGGTGGCCAAGTTAATTGGCCACCTTTACCTATAAAATCAACTCCCACATTATTCCTACAATTTTGATCATATCGTACTTATGAGAGAGCATTGGTAAGATGAAATACCTGTGGGTCCTTTGCTTCGTTGATGATGCATGTTGGAGAGTGGTGCCACTTTTATGTGCTTTTCGATCTGCATATTTTCACTATATATTTCCTTTTTTGATGCTTTTGTTTCTTTTGATGATGTATAGGTGTTGGACTTTGTTGCTATTGACCTTCCTAATGTTTTTGATCCCTGGAGGAGCTTCCTCATCCTTGTAGTCCTTGTGCTGAAGATGGTTGCAGTCTCTGTGGTTTCTTTTGTGGGATAGGTTGCTACAGGATTTCCTACAGGATGTCCTGTAGTTGCCTTTCCCTTAAATTCTCACATTTTTCTCAGCTCTAAAGTAGAAGGGATGTTTAAATGAGTGGAGAAGGGGGTTATGGAATTGTAGGTGGGGGATGTTGCTCTTGGTATGCCTCCTCTTTCCTTTTTATCTCTTTTTTTCTTTTCCTTTTTTTTTCTTTTACAAAAAAAAAAAAAATGAACTTGATTTCTTTGATGGATACAGGGGCGACATGGTCATGAAAGGTATTGGTTGTGGTGTGGTGACATAAATTATTTTTTCAGATTCAAACATGGGATTGTGTCACCACCTTGCCATTGAACTTCTTTTCTTGTGGTTTTCAAGATCTCCTATAATTTCTACAGGAAACTCATGTAGGATTACATGGAATCATGTAGAAAACACAAAACTGTTTGAAATGACCTGGAGTGAAGTATGGAGGATAATGGAGTAGGGGATAATTGAGGATATGAGATGGGTGAAGTAAAACATGGATTTTGTAGGTCCTGATGTCTTCTACATGTTGTGCTTCTCTTCCTCTTGCAGAACTACAAAATAGAATTTTCATCTTTTGTATATTTTTCTATTTTTTTTTTTGAAAAACAACTAGTCTGCCCCCAAGGAGGTTTTCATCCTAGTTTCCTACCCTGGGTGCCTCAAAAGAGGTTTTCACCTAGAGATATTTTTAATCTTTTTTTTTAACACTTTTGGGCCACCTCAAGAGGTTTTCGACCCAACAGTGGGACTCAGGTGCCTCATGGAGGTTTTCACCTGAGTCTCTTTATTTTTTCCTTTATTTTTTTCTTTTTTTCTTCTTCATGGACTTGGTGCAGTGGAAGCTGAGACTTGCTCGACCACCATCACTGTCTTGTTGATGCTATTGATAAATTCCTGCTTTGATAAGGGCTTTTTGTAGATTTTTAATCTGTACCCATTGACAAGTAAAAGGATAGCTTCTGCACCATGATTCTTATTTTAACAACACCATTATCATGACATTTTTGTATCACATAAGGTCCTAACCATCTAGTCCTTAACTTGCCTTTAAAATATTTGTACGGGGAATTATACAGCAAAGCCCAATCATCTTCTTGAAATTGTTTATCTTTTATAATCTTGTCATGCCAAATTTCCTTTGAACTTGAGTCACTTCTGTGTGCAGGAGGGCCTGCATCCTAAATTGATATAACCCATTTAGCTAGAGTAATCTTTCTTGTTGTTCCCTTGTGATATCTAGATCCAGTTGTGTTGCCATCCTTAAGGTGTTGTATTCATATTCAATGAAAAACAAGGCTTTCTTCCCATAGGCTAGTTCATAAGGGGTGAAGCCAGTGGTGGTCTTCCAGGAGGTATTGTAGGCCTAGGCGACCTCAAGTAATCTATCTGCCCAATCTTTTCTACTACTGCTAATCACTTTGGTCAGAATGCCTTCCAATGCTTGGTTGGTTACTTCCACTTGCCCATTAGCTTGTGGGTGGTAAGGGGTGGATGTTTTGTGCTTGATCTTGTGCTGGCTTAACATATTTTCAATCATGTGAGATGTAAATTGACTTCCTTGATCAGTGACCAATTCTCTAGGGTACCCAAACTTATAAAACACATTCTCCCTTAAGAATTCAACCACTTTTTCTTCTGTTGCTACTTTGATGGCTTTGGCTTCAGCCCATTTTGTTAAGTAGTCAGTGCACACAATGATGTATTGCTTTTATCTGGATGGAGGGTCAATGGGACTGATGAAATCCATGCCCCACTTGTCAAATGGATCGAAAGTCACTTGAGGTTGCAAAGGCATCTCATCCCTTGGGGTAGTTTTCCCCATCCTTTGGCACCGATCGCACTGGATGATATACCTCCTTACATCTTCATGAAGAGTGGGCCAGTAATAACCAACTTGTAGTACCTTGAATGTTGTTCTTTTGGATGTAAAGTAACCTCCACAAGGTCCATCATGATAGGCCAGAAGGATGTCGAAGACTTCCTCCTCCCTGACACATCTTCTCAAAATTTGATCCATACCTAGCTTGAAGAGATTGCCCCCAATCCAAGTGAATGGGGCACTTTTTTTTATGATTCTGCTCTTTTCCTTGGAGGACAAATTTGGAGGAAACTATTCAGATACCAAGTAGTTTTCTATGTTAGCAAACCATGGAGAGAGAAATGAAATGGAAAATAAATGTTCATCTGGTAATTGATCATCAATCGTTCCTTCCTCCCCTGCAAGAAAAGTCAATTTGGATAAAAAAATCTGCAACAACATTCTCCTTGCCAGGTTTATCAATAATAGTTAAATCAAATTGTTGTAATAAAAGTAACCATCTAATAATCTAGGCATTCTGATGCAGAAGCATTCAGCTCAACATCATTATTGTATTCTAGTAGACATAGGGGGTCTTTTGTTTCAAGGAAGTTGGTTTCCTAAGTATTGAATTAATGTAATTATTTAATGTTTTGAGTGATTTTAATGAGAATAGGAATTAATTGAATATTGTGAGGCATAATTGTAAATGTTCTTGAATGTAGGAGACATGAGAGATTTAGGATAGTTGAGAGAACTAAGGGATTTGAGAATTGATTGTAAAATCCAGATTAGGAATTAGTTCATGATTTTGTGGATTTGAGAGAATCCTTAGGGATGAGAAAGAGATTTTAGGATTTTGTTGAGAAGCTTATGGATCTAAACCAGGGATTGTTTTTAGAATCCCTTTTTGTATAAATGTAAGCCTAAAAGGCATAGATAGGGGTAGACACACACACACACACACATACACAGAGAGAGAGAGAGAGAGAGTTAGATATTTAGTTGTGTTTGTAAGCCTACGGGCAGATGATGATCAGAGGCCATTAATTAGAAGATCAGGCCGAGGAGAGACAAAGAGTCTCATTATGTAATTGTTTGTTGATATATATATATGTACAGAGATTCAATTTCCATTTGTATAAGTGTGTTGTTAAGTATCAATGGCGAGTGATGAGTGAGTTAGTGTATTCTGCATAACAGAGTTGCAGGCGGAGTTCAGCAAACAAACAGAGAGAAGCATGATGAAGAGGACCTTGATGGATCGTTGAATCCATTAGAAGGATCAAAGTCGAGCTCAGGAGAGAGTGCACAGTGAAATAGGCGAAGGACCAGAACTCAAAGAAAACCCAAGAACCACAGTAAACATTGGAGAAACGACGAAAAACCAAAGTAAAGAGGCGGATGAAAGAATGAAGTATCGTTGAACAACAACCATTGGATCTAACAGATCAATGGACATGATCCAATCATAGAGGAGATGGAGGAATATCGCATTGGCAGATTTATACACAAAAGTGGTATATCGGGTGGAGCAAAAGTGGTATTTAGAGGAGTTCACTCGATCCCACTTATTGGTTGACACGTATCACTCAGGTGGAGAGAGAAAACTAATTTTTTGGGTAGTTATTCTCTGTGCTTCTTGTCCACCCAAAATCATCGTGGTCCGTTGGATCCATGAATTGTAGATCAACGACAAAGGATTTGTCGAGCAAGTTTTTTGATCAGTTGAATCAACAACAGTCGGATCGGGATCCAGATTGATGGTCAAGATTTGATCAGCAATCGTATTTCGGCAAAGTCAAATAATAGTGAGCAATGAAATGGCGATGTGCTGATAGCGATATTGTGATATCGCCGATAAGCTGATGAAGCCGATCGGAGGAGGAGGAGGAGGAGTAGTAGTGCAGCAGAAGGTTTGAGATGGAGACGGACCCGACGATATTTATAGGGTGGGTTATATAATATTTGAGATCCGGCTTAATGGCTTGGAGCAGGTTTTCCTGTGTATTTCTTGTATTGCGATAAAGTGTTGTGTCCCGGATTTTAAAGGCCTAAGAGCATATTTAAACACTTCCGATAGTCGCATATCGGATGCGGAAGGGGTGATATGTAGTGAGGCGCGGAAGACTGCGATGAGCAATTGTGATAAAGGGAGCCTCGGGAAGTGTGCAAAGTCTGTATTAAGGCAGAAAAGGTGAGTTCACATATGTTTTATGTGTACTCTTTTATAAACGGATTAAAGCGCCGATAAAGGGTCTATATGGTAAGTCCAATATAACCAAAGAGTAAAGAGATGGGTTTGGTTATATGTGCAGGCATAAGTATTAATAAAGGTTTTGGATTGATTAAGTTTTGATAGTTGAAAGGATTTGAAGGGATAGACTATGGTCGGCTTAATAGAGGTTTCTGCATGAGTTTTAATAAAGGGGGCCTTAACCCACTATTATTTATAATGAACCTTTGACCGAAAGGTCATGTAAATTCCTGGGGGGAAAATGGTTTATTGCATAGGTTTATGCATATTGTGGGTAAAGCAAGGGTAACCCTGCGTCACATTCACATCAGGTTTATTCATCAAGTATTTAATTGCAACATGGTTGGTATGTACAAATCTTTGGTAACTAGTAATGTAATGTATAAATTTATTCAATGAATGCACAACAACTAGGAGCTCTTTTTCAGTCACTGTGTAGTTCAGCTCGTCTTTAGATAGATCCTTACTGATGAAGTAAATGGCATAAGGTAGCTTGCCATCTATCTGGCCTAGAGCTACTCCTCTAGCTTTATGAGAGGCATCGACATGAATATGAAAAGGAAGAGCCCAATTTGGGCCTCGGAGAATAGGTGCAGTAGTAAACTTGTCCTTTAGGATGTCCAGGGCTTCTTGGCAGCTTTCTGACCATAAATATTTAGAGTCTTTGGCCAATAACCCAAATAAGGGAGAAGCTAACTTGCTAAAATATTTTATAAATCTCCTATAGTATATGGATAAACCTAAAAATCTTCTGAAATCCCTCTGTTTTTGTGGATTCAAGACCCTTTTGATGATGGATATCTTATTTGGGTCTACCTTCAGTCCTTCCTAGGATATTGAGTGACCTAGAACAGTCCTTGCAGTCATCAAGAATTCACATTTTTCTGGACAAAGGGATAGGTTCATTTTAATGAATTTGTTTAACACCTGTCCCAGGTTAGAGAGAGCCTCATGGAAATCACACCCATAGGGTGTGAAGTCATCCATATAAATTTCTACTGCATCATGGACTAGCTCTGCAAAGATACTTAGGACTGCTCTTTGGAAAGTGGCAGGGGCATTGCATAGACCAAAAGGAAGGACCCTATAAGCGAAAGTAACCCAAGGACAGGTGAAGGTGGTTTTATCCTGGTCCTCTGGGTTGATCTAGATTTGATTGTACCCACTGAACCCAAATAAGAAAGAGAAGAACTTCTTCCCTACCAGACCATCTAACACTTGGTTAATGAAAGGTAGAGGAAAATGGTCCTTCTTTGTTGCTTTGTTTAACTCTCTGTAATCAACAAAAATCCTCCAATTTCCATTTTTCTTTGGAATTAGCACCAGAGGAGACACCCACTCACTATCTGAGATAGGGTAAATGAATCCTGCATCCAGCAACTTCTGCAACTCTTCTTTGACTATATCCTTGAGAGTTGGATTCATTATCCTTTGGGAATGTTAGACTGGTTTGCAACCTTATTTGATGTAAATGTGTTCATTACACATCGAGGGGTGCACTCTCTTCATTTCTTTGTAATTCCAAGAAAAGGCATCCAAATTCTCTCTTAGCATATTACATAACTCTTCTTCTTGGTGTACAAAGAGAGAGGGGTTGATTTTCAATGCTCTTTTAGGGCCAAATTCTATTATCTTGACACGAGTAGGGTTTGATTAAGCTAAGCATAGATCAATCTGATGGTTGTCCTTGGTTTCCTTCACTACTTCCTCCAGATACATGGTGTTGGGAGTTGTATTTTGGAGGATGTGTTCAATCAGATCATCTTCATCATGTTGCTTTCCTCCTATGGCAATTTCTAGGGTACAGAGTTGGGAGGAGTAGACTTCATCCTATTCCTCCTCTTCCAGCCATAAATGTAAGTCATGTTCTAGAAATGGCTGAGCAGGAGGGTATATGACCAACTCCTTGGATAGATGCCCATTTTTTATGGTCATATTTCGAGCCCTGCAACTTATGTAGGCATCGACAGTGGCTAACCAAGGCCTCCCAAGGATGAGAGGATAACCATTAAATTTTATCTTAGGCTGGAGAACTACGAAGTCTGCATGGTATTTCTAGGAGTCAATGGAGACCATCACATCCTGAACAATCCCCTCAGGGGCTACTATGGATCGGTTTTCAAGCTTCAAGACTGTCGTGGTCTTTCTTAATGATCCACATAGATTAATTTTGAGCATAGTGTCCTTATTCATTACATTGATGGCAGCCCCAAGATCAATCAAGGTATAGAGGACAATGGTGCCATCGATGTGTACATCTACTACAGGGCTCCCAGGATCTAAATAATTTGGGCAAATTACCTACCCTAGCATTAAGTCGGACAATTGTCTAATGACATTAATGGCAGGGGTGTCTCTTTTTTTCCTCCCTGGATGTTTGAAACACTTCCCTTTGATCAACTTGTTGTAAACGGGTACATATTTAATAGCTTGGAGAAGTGGGATTTTTACACATAGATTTTTCAATTCACCCAGAAGTTCATTCTCTTCTGGGGTATGCTAGAATGGATGGGTTCATCTTTCAAGAAAGGGTGGTGGATTCACTCTAGGCATACTTTCCTCTCTTTCCTCCTCACTCTCCCTAGGTGGAGACGGAGGTTGGTTATCTGGGAGTGCTCTCCCAGACCTAAGGTTGATTTCATGAATTTCCATAGCATAAGCAGGGTAGGATGTCTCTCCATTGTAGACCTATTGTGCTTGTCTGTTGTTTGGATTCAGGTTTGGTTGGGCAGGCATCTGAGGTTGTTTAGGTGGAGCAAGGTGTAAAAGTTGTGGTTGAGATGGAGGTGAAGGAAATAAAGCTGGATCATTGTTGTATGGGGGCCTCCACCCTTGGGGTGGTGCATTCGACTGAGGTTGTGGACGAGTATATGGCTAAAATGACTGGTTGATCGACTGGGAATGGTATTGAGGTGCAAAAGACCAAGGAGAAGGTGTAGACTAGGAGGCATGAGCAGGGGGGAACCAAGAGGGAATGGATGTGTTTTGATTAGGGTTGTAATATGCATAGGATGACCCTTGCATGCCCTTTTGGTATGGTCGAGGCCCATGAGGCATCCTTTGATTTTAGAGTTGTTCAGTCACCCATTCAATTCCCTGATACACAACTTTTAGTCCAGGCAGAGAAGGGAACTTTTCTGTCAAGTGGTTTTCTTCACAGATCGAGCAGATTTCTATAAGGTTTAATGGACATTCATTCCTAGGGTGCCTCCTTGTGCATCTAGGGCAGAAGATGGCTAATGCTCTCCCTACTTCCTCTTGCTTCCTCTTTATTTGCATGGTGTCCATCTGCAAGGCAAGGGTTTGCATCATTTAACTCTTAAAATCTTCCAACATGTTCCCAATTTCACTTTTTATATATGTGTTGGTAGAGGATGAATTGGCCACTGTTTGACTAACCCTACCCATTTTTCTAGCTGCCCTAGAATGATTCTTAAAAATGGTCTTGATATACTCATAGGGTAGCTAGTAGATGTCCCCTCCTAATAGTAGGTTTAGGGTTTCTAGGAGATCTTCCCTAATCCCCCTCAGAAGGACTAACTTAAGTGACTCAGGATCAAGTGTGCACCTGGCCCTTTTATAGCTGAGCTGGAATATTTCCTTATAATCCTCTAAGGACTCATCTTGTCCCAAGGTCATTCTAAACATTTCCCCTTTCGTATCTTTTGACCTGCAGTAGTCCATATACTTGTTGTTGAAATCTTGTTGCATCTAAGCCTAGGTGGTGACATTATCCTCAGGTAAACCCATGAACTAGCGTAGGGCTGCATCCTTGAGAGTGGATGGGAATTATTTCAACTTCTGATTATCAGAGGTGTAATCATAAGTTCTGCATATGACAACAAATTCAAACAATAAAGTATTTGGATCTTCTAAGGTCAAGCCATAGAAGTGAGGAAGAGCAGAAGGGCTTATGTTTTTCATCTTGGCATCCCCATTGGCTTCTCTAATAGGAAAATAACCCTCAATTCTTTCTCTAAATTCCCTTTCATTTCTATTTTAAGTGATTATGTCAGTTGGAGTGGTTTCTTCTTATTCCCATATAGGCACTTCAAAAATCTATGGTTGTTCGCCTAAGGGGCCCTCTAATTCACAGCGACTGAAGAAGAAGGAAGGTTGGTTGTTTGAAGTGGTGGGGGTATTTGGTAGAAATGTTCATAAGTTATCCCTATTCCTACGAGGCATGAAGGGAGTGTTTTTGTATTATTTTTCAAGCTTTAAGACTGATTGAAAAATTGAAAAGACAAACTGAATTGAAACTAACTATTGAATGAAATCAATTGCAAAATGGAAAGGAAAGCAAACCAACTTACAACTACTTTGAAAAATGGAACTAGTAGCAGAATGAAAGAGATAAGAAACAGAAGAAAGAAAGAAGAAATCACATCTACTCAGATACCTCCCCGACAACGTCGCCAAAAATTGATGAGCACCAATTTTGCAGCAAGGATGCTGCAACTCTTGGGGCTACCAACTTTACTTCATCAACCCAAGGTTCGTACAAACTTGGAGGTGACAACGTTGTATACAAAAATAGATGTAATGGGTCCACTCTTTGTCACTGTTGAGCTAGGGCAATAGACCACTAGGGCTTCTCAAACCAACCTTCTATTGATTTAGAAGAAGTTTGATTACCAATTGAGAGAGGAAAATTTTACTCTAATTGAGAGAATTGAAATGCTACTTACTGCAATAATGAAAGACTGAAATAGATGCCTAAAAAACACATAACTCATCTGGCTATCTGTTAATATACCTTTCTTTCAAAAGAATTATAATTTAACACATGTGAAATATTAAATAACCTAAGCATGAAATCCGATCTAAACAAGTTGTTAACTAGTGTGTGCATGAATGGATACAAATATTTTTTTTCTTTTTATCTTTTTGTAAAAATGTGAATGCTAATCCTTCTTGGTTGCATGGCAGGTGGGATAGGTGTGGAGGGAGATGATTTTAATGGTTCATATGGCTTGGGAGGCAAGCAGGGGTCTACTCCTGTATTTTGTGATGCTTTTTTCATAATTCAGGCTCAAAACATGCCACTACAGGTTTTCCTACAGGATGTCCTAGTTCACCTACATGATCCCCTGTTTTCCTATAGGAACAGGCTGAAAGCATAGGGAGTGGTTTGAAAAGGTTGTATGGGGCTTGGAGAAGGTGAGTAAGGAGGAAATAAGACAAGGGAGTGGTAGGAACTCACTCAGAACTTAAACCAAAGCTTTATGATGGTTGGATTTTCTCAATAAGCATGGTAAGTTTTCCTTGAAAAATGATAACTTGAATTGAGAACTTAGTGGCTTTTGGCAATCATGGGTGGATATGGTTTGGCTCTGGCTGATGACATAAGTTCTTCCTACAATGTAGAAACTCCTGTAACATATACATTAGTGTTGGCATTTATCCATAAATCATCTCAAAACAAGAAGGGTTTATAAAAATATAAGAAAACAGAATTTGCATCATTTATTTTCCAAGTTTATGCATGGGAATGCTTGAAACCTATTATGAAATCAACATGAAATCTAATGAAAAACTTAATATATAAGAAATGACAATTGCAACTTATCTTCTAAAACTGAAAGATGATGACCTAATTAGCATAAAAACCCTAAATTTCATAAGAAATCAGAATTCTATCTTTTTGGGTTGAATGGGAGTTGTTCCTCAAGCCATGGTCCCAGGAAGGGAGGAATGAGGTAAGATCCACCTATTATCAGCCTTTTTTGAATATTTTCTTATCCCTATAATGCTACTGTTAAATCTATTCACAAATGGAAGCAAACTAATCAAATCTACCAATACTTGCAATTTAACAACACCAAAATCAATTTAACAACTAATCTATGAGATAACCTAAGCATACAAGTACAGTAAGAGGAACCTTTGCTGCTAGGATTGGGACCTAACCCAAGAGCTTCATCCCTCTGAGTCAACTCAATGTTGGATCAAGGGAATGTTGCTCATTTTCATTAACATATCAAAAAATACATAACAGTGTTTGGTCACAATCCTTCAACTCGAAAACTGCTTAGCTATCTTGCACAAAAAATCTAAATCCTAATGAGGCTATAGGCCTCTTTATTTATACAACTGAAGTTGTCAACAACTTCCTTAATTCTAGGGAGGCTTGGCTCCCAATCTTAAGATTAACTGGTTCTTAACTATCACTAGCTTGGTTGCCAATGATCCTCATGACTCGATTGCCTGCAACTCTAAGCTGGTGTGATTTGATTGAGGGATCTTTGAGTGAGTGAGGAGTTAATGAGGGAGATCACATCTCCTATAATCTCTCCTTCTTGTCTCATTTGAGTTCTTGCACCCTAATTAGCCACAATTTGCTCCAAAAACCTGTAATCAATGCACATTAGACCACTAGACATGACATCTTACTTTTACTCATCTCATTAAGAAAAATATAATTAAAACATGTAAATAATTATGAGAAGAGTTGATTTTAGTAAGCTGGAGGTGCATTAAGGTCCATATATTTTACCCATTGATGAGCCTCATCAAGATGTACAACTGCAGATTTAGAAAAGAGTTCTAAAGACATAAATAATTCATCAAAATGTTGCTTCAATTTAGACTCTATTATAATTTCTTGAATGATCATGAAGTAGTCATCTATCACAAGACAAGTATATTGCAATTGGATTGGAAAATTGAGAAACAACATGACTTCAAAGATTACTTGCAAGATTACCTTGATCAAGTGTTGGTGATGACCATGATGACAGGTCAAAGCATATTAGGAACAAGTACCACTTCATTCGATCTATGGTGCTGAAGGGAGTAGTGAAGCTCCAATAGATCTCCACTAATAAGAAGATAGTTGATATTCTTATTATGCCTCTTTCTATAATGAAGATTGTGCAATTTCAAGACAAGTTTGGGCTTGTGGATATTGTCTCTCTTATTAAAAGGGAGAGATGATGAGACACCTTTATGAATGGAAATTATCCCTGTGTATTCATGACCTTTGTTGGAGAATGGTCGAATATTCTCCATGTTTCATTATGATCTTGGTTGGAGAAGTTCTCCCTCTGTCATTATAACCTTGGTTGGATAAATATTTGATATATTAGATAGCATCATGGACTGACATTCTTCATGTGTCTTTATGACCTTGGTTGAAGAATGGTTTGATGGATTGACATTCTTCCTGGGCATTTTGACCTTGGTTAGAGAATGATATGATAGAAGGCATTCTCCCTGTGTCACTTTGACCTGACCTTGATTTGAAGAATGGTTCGATAGAGGATATTCTCCCTGTGTCAATTAGACCTTGGTTTGAGAATAGTCCTAGAGGACACTCAGATATCTTTCTAAAGTGAGCATGATCCTCTTAGCATCACACTCATATATCTTTCTAGAGTGAAAAGGAGTCTCCCAACATCATGCTCAGATCTCTTTCTAGAATGAGCTTGTTTATCATTAATGAGGCCTCTAGTGTTTCACCTAGGCTATGTGCATAGTTTTTTGATGGTGAACCATTATTATGTTGATATTGGTGATTATGATATTGATGATGATTCTTATCTTAATCTTGATCTTTCCTTAGATAATGTTTCTACTTGAAATTATCTTGATAGTTATTATGAATACCTCCCTAGCTAAGAGGGAGTGTTGAAGTTTGCAGTTATGGTCACTCTTCATTAATTATTTTTTATCATTGATGTACTTAATTATTATTTTTCTAGCATGTTCTTCATTCTTATGTATTTATAAAATATAAAAGGCATGATTCCTCATAACCTTATGAAAAAAAACATTGTGAAATATTTATGGCTCCAACAAAGTGTCCAAGTCAACACTCCTATGATCATGTCAGTCTTCCCACAAAGACACCCATTTGGTCCCTAACATGTTTATATATTAGAGAAACTCATCCTCCCTCAAGGAACTTTGGATTACAACACATCACAAGCATATATCTATAATAAAATAAAGGAAGACAAGAAAGTAAGGAAGTTGAGAAGAAGAAGATGACTCTCTCTTTCTACCTTCGCTCAAGTAATTTAAGGAGACCAAGATCACTCTGAATTTTTGTGGTATCTATCTAAAGTGTGTTAAAATTCTATGTGGCATTATTCTCTTTGTATTGGGCCAATTTCCCTAATATTCTTCTTTGTGTATAGGGCCAAGTTCCCTGAGGTTATTATCTATGTATAGCATCGAGTTCCCTAAGATTCTTCTTTATGTATAGGTATTAGTTCCCTAATGTTCTTCTCTATGTATAGGGCCAAGTTCCTTGAGGTTATTCTCTATGTATGATGCTAAGTTCCCTGAGGTTATTCTCTGTGTATAGGGTCAAGTTCCCTGAGTTTTATCTCTATGTACAGGGTCAAGATTCCTATGATACTTCTCTATAGAAAAGGGAGACTAAATTCTTTGTGATATCTTTGTATTCTTGTGATTGTAGTCAGATTGAAATGGGGATGACTTGTGTTAATTTTCTAGTGTTCTATGTTGAAACAATAACTTATTACAATTCTTCTTCAATTAGCAATCAATTATCCAATATGATTTCAATATTTCACCAATAATAATAAATTATAGTAGAATAGTAAACCAAATGCACAATAGAAGACAACCAAGAACACTAGAGACAGAGTGATTAGGTCAAAGACCAGGGAAAAAACCCCACAAGGGGGGCAAATCCTTTCCAAATTCTTATTCTGATCCGAATAGAAAATGGCATCAACCCATGGTATTCATCCACCCATGGAATTTACCCATGGTATTGTAAGTGGCATCCACCCATGGTATTTGCCATGGTATCGTGACATCCACCCATGGTATTCATTCACCAATGGAATTGACCCGTGGTATTGTGACATCCACCCATGGTATTTTTTCACCCATGGAATTGACTCGTGGTATTGTAACTGGAAACTACTATAAGCAACAAGTCACATTTTGTAAAAGGACAGTTTGTCTGCCACAATGTAGCCTTTGTAGTTATTATCGGTTTTAATAAAAAGTTTCTTTGTGGTTTTATTTACTGTGTGTTCTGTCATTTCCTTTCTAGCATTGCAATTCTTCAGATCTTGGGGGCCTCCCCTAGAAGATCCATTTCAATCTTTTAGATCTTGGGGACCTCCCCCCAAGATCTGGATTAGTGGTATCAAAGTAGGTTATGATTCCATGGGAATGAGGGTTTGATGCATATTTCAGTTTCAAATTTTTCAACAATATTCAACGAAATTCAGGGATGTGCTACGTCCTCCACAGAGCATTTTCTTGGGCCAAGCGAGAAGAATTTTTGGAGGAATGTTTTTGGGCGGCGAGTTTGCAGATTAGATCTAAAATTTTTGGTGCAAAATTTACAAAAAAAAAATAACATATATGGATTCCTTGCGAAAAAATACCAAAATTCAAACAAAAAAAATTGGTTGAATCAAAGTTCGGATGTGGGAGATATTGCTGATTTAAAATCAGCTATGTTGTAGAATATTTTTCTGATGACAACTGGTGGACGGCAACTCTCCTATCATTTTTGTAGTTTCTATGCAAAATTTTAGAACAGTGATTGTAGATCTAAGCTCCTCTTGAAAAATCACCCAATTTGCAAAAAAAAGGGTCGAATCAGAGTTTGGATGTGGGAGATATCCCTGATTTAAAATCAGCTATTTTTTCAGAACTTTTGTGACGACGGAACAGTTGCAACGCGAATCTGAGATTCCAGAGTGTCTAGATAAGGATTTCCAACACATTAGAAGATGCGTAATGGTTATTTTGTTTCAAAAAATGGGTTATAATAAATATTACGAGTTATATTGACCAAGTTATGTCCATTTTAAATCTGGAGCAACGTTCAGAGTGGGTTCCCTTTGGAGACGTGCCCTCCCACCCCACTTTAGTAGGTCCCTACTTCACATTCATCAGTTTCAACATATCAGCATCTGGCTTGGGTTCTTTTGGGATGTGCCCTCCCACCCCAGGCTATGTAGGCACCTGCTACTTCATCAACAACCAAAATCATGGTTATGGGTCAACTGCAAAAAATCCTTGTCATCGAAGTCCAATTTCTAGGCTGCACATTGTTAGTATCACAGTTGGTCACAAGCATTACAGTGTATCTCTATCCTTGGATCTTTGTTCATCATGGTTATGGGTCATCCACAAACCCACACTTCATCGAAGTCCATTTTCTAGGTCGTACATTGTCAGTATCATAGTTGGTCACAAGCATTATAAGGTATCTCTATCCTCGGATATTCATTCATCATGGTTATGGGTTAACCACACAAAACCCTTCTCTTCAGTGGCTCTTCATATTCAACAAAGGCTTCGCAGGAGGGAACTTCACGCAATGGGGACCATTGCTTCTTAAGGAGGGAGGAATGATCCGAATAGAAAATGGCATCAACCCATGTTATTCATCCACCCATGGAATTTACCCATGGTATTGTAAGTGGCATCCACCCATGGAATTTACCCATGGTATTGTAAGTGGCATCCACCCATGGTATCCTAAGTGACATCCACGAATGGTATTCATTCACCCATGGTATTTTCCCATGGTATCGTGACATCCATCCATGGTATTCATTCACCAATGGAATTGACCTGTGGTATTGTGACATCCACCCATGGTATTTATTCACCCATGGAATTGACCCGTGGTATTATAACTGGAAAATACTATAAGTAACAAGTCACATTTTGTAAAAGGACAGTTTGTCTACCACAATATAGCCTTTGTAGTTATTATCGGTTTTAATAAAAAAGTTTCTTTGTGGTTTTATTTACTATGTGTTCTATAATTTTCTTTCTAGCATTGCAATTCTTCAAATCTTGGTGGTCTCCCCCACAAGATCCATTTCAATCTTTTAGATCTTGGGGGCCTCCCCCCAAGATTCGGGTCATATTCTATTATATTGTCATCAAATTTTCAGAAGAGAGATACATATTCCAAGTACATCAATAACAAGCCAAAGTTCAAAGCCTTTACTATACAAACCAACTATCCAATATCCAATCAAAGATGAAACCAAAAGTCGAATCTGGTCAAAATTCAAATATGTTATTTCTGCTCAACGTCAAAAGAAATCAACTATGACCTAACCAGTCAAAAATCAATGGTCAAATTGCTCCAAAAAGGTTCAATCAAATAGTCAAATTATGTGACCTTATTCCTTTAGTCAAAATCGGTCAAAACATTCCTAAAAATATACCCATAATATTTTGTCAAAATAAAACTTTGACTTGCGAAAGCCATAACTTAGAAATGCAGTCAATGCTTCGTCAAGATGCCTAAAAAATCTCAGTCAAAGTGGCAGTCAACTCAACCTTCCAATCATATCAAAAAACCTATCAAACTAAATTCATATCTTCTCAATTGAATGCAAGTCAAACAACCCAAAACAGAAGTCAAACTCGATCAATATAAAAAATCTCTCTCCTTCACACGTGTGAACTCGGTCTTGCAATTTGAATTGTACAAACCAATGGGATGAAAAGAATATGTGATGTGATGCCTCCAAATGATGCCAAGTGATGTCTATTTATATGTGGTTGATGAGGTCAAATTTCCTTTCCCATGCCAACTTATACTTTTTGAGTAGATGTGGTTTACATTAAAATTAATATTTTTGCAACCAGTGGTTTAATTTCAAAGCATCAATCTCACCTTGATATGGACTGATTTCATCCTTCACTTCCATCTTGAATAGGTACTGTGAATGGTTCAGGGAACTCAAACTATGGTGCTTTTTTTTGTTTCTTTCCTAGATTCCTTCTTTGGTTCTTCTCGATGTCTTAATTTCCCCTTAGTTAGAGCCTCTATCTTTTTTTATTCCAAGCTTATTTTCGAGAGCCACCATGAGAAGGTTCATATTATCACTATTATATATAACCTACTCTTATAGCCTTGTGAATCTCTCTTTTGCTAGATCTTAAGGGTTATTATATATTTGTTAACTATGGCTATGGTTTTATGAATTTAAACTTAATTGATCTATATCCCATGGAACACCCCACAATATATCTAAAAATGCATGCTCTAATACTAATATTATCTATAAAATATTGTGGATATCCCACTAGAAAATTTGTCACAATAGATCTTATAAAGAAATTTACTAAAATTTGGAATATATACTATGAGGGATAAATTTTCTTTATATTTATGGAATTATTAAGTTACCGGTCACTGTGTATGCATGTAAAATATAAATATGTTGAAAAGAGAGAACAAATGGAAGAATTCAAAAACACATTAACAAACGATATGGCTTGGGAAAACCTTTCGGGAGAAAACCAAGCTGGAAGGTGACGCTTCTATGCTCTCTCTTTCTTTGAATGGTAATGAACGCAAGTGAAAAGGAGTAAGACCTTTGGCCCATGGGCTTCTACAGACCACAAACCCTCTATGTTCTATCTCTCACTATGCACTCTCAGCTACTCTACTCAACTACAGAAAAAATGCATTATAATAGAATGAAACCCCTTTTCCTCCTAGTGGCCTTGTTATAGTGCATCCAGATAGCAAACTAGGGGTTAAATTTGACCCATTCAACCCTCAATATGAGTTAGAACTCAAATATTATATAGTATTCTTTATCATGTTCACGTGGCTAGCCCCTATCATGATTAATGAGCTTGATGTGGCATCTTCTCGAATCATGGTGGACACGACAAGAAGGTCAACTTCTGGCTTGCATAACTTTTGCATACATATTTTGCTTAAGGAATTTCTTGCACCATAGGAAAGGTGTATGAGTGTAGAAAAAATTCAATTGTTTATATTATTGATTCAAAATGGAAGGCTCATAGATATCCATATTTTCAACATTCGCCATTGAGTAAATGTGCATATATGGGGAAGAGATTGAGTTTATAGGAATTATCTCCCACCTTTTCTAGTATATCAAAGGGAACATATCATAGAGCCTTGATTTTATTTCTAGAAAACTGTAGCTTCTCCTTGTTCAACCTTAACCATACTCTTTCATCCACTTTGAATGATCTCTCTATTATATGATGATCATACCTGGCCTTGTATTTTTATTGTGAGTTTTGTAGTGTCTCTTATACTTGTATATGGATATGTTTGATCTTCTCAACAAATTTTTATGCCCTTAAGAAATCCCTTATAATATCCTCCCTCACTGCTCCTTATTTTCTATATGCAATATCCAAAGGTGAAGGTGATGATATTCTTAACAAGTTTGAAATGGGGACTTACCAGTATAAGTGTGGACTACTTTGTTATAAGAGTGATATATATATTTACCATATTTTGATTCCATGTAGTCAGATGCATATGATTGTAACCCCTCAAAATATGTACCAAAGTCTTGTTAACTACTTTTGTTTTCCCACCTCTCTATGGATGGAATGTTGTAGACCTATTCAAATTCATGTCCATCTTCTCCCACAACGTAGTCCGTAATTCACTCAAAAATATCATGTTCCTATATTAAATCATGCTCCTTTGGATTCCAAATTGCACCAATACCTGTCCTCGGAACAAGGTTGTTTCTTATTTCTCATTGGTGGTCTTTTTATAGGGCATGAGAATGAACATCTTACTAAACTTGTCAACTACTGTGAATAAGTAGTCATGTCTCCTCTTGATTATTGATAAACCTCCCGCAAAGTCCATGGAAATGTTTTCCCAAAGATGAGTGGGTATATATAAAAGATGGTATAGACCTTGTTTCTTGTTACTAGGCATGCTAGTTCAACAAAGCATATGTCTTATGAACCTAGCTACATCTTCTTACATACGGGCATGTACATATACATCTGCAAGTTGACCATTTTCTTCCATACACCAAAATGCCTTGTAGCCTTCAAGGAGTGAGCCTCTTTGATTAGTTTCAATCGCTCACCTTTAAGCACACATTACTTTCCAAACCTATAAAGTAACCCATTTTGGAGATGATAGCCAATTGTATTGTCACCATCATGCACATGACTTTGGATCTACAACTATTGAAACATATCATTGAAGTCCTCATCCTTTGTATATGCTTCTTTGTATGCATCACAGGTGAAAGGCTCCATGTGCCTGAAAACTCCCAAAGCTATGATTTTTTATGTGGGTGGGATTAAAAGCATGTCATTCAACTTGTTTTTTATTCCCTTAGTGTACCTGATCACCAAATATTTTTTTTGTAAAAACGGCAACCACTTGTAATGCTTGGTTTGTTGTAACTTACTTTGGGCCAATGGGTACTTTAACGCCTAGTGATTTGTGTGGATTATTATCTACTTTCCCATTAAATAATATTTATCTTTTTGACAACTTGTACTAATTCATAGAGCTCCTTGGCAGCTGGCTCTAGATCAAGTTGTGGTTCAGGCTCACTTGATATTTCTTTGAATCTAGTAGTTGATCATCAATCCCCCCCTTGTCAAATACAAGGTGATAAGATGAAGATATCTCTTCTACAAGAACTGTCAATACTTGAGATTGAACTTTGAGGTATGACTCATATCTTCTTAGTTGTTGAAGATCATTGCCAAGAAGTGAATCATCTAAGGTGAATCTTTTCTCTTGCAAGAGTCTTATATCTAGAGCATCTATCTGAACAATGAGTGTGTTTTCAACCATGCTTACGAGGGTGAAGATCAAAACACCAATTTTTCAGATGGCCAACTCAATCAAAATTTTGGCATTTGACACTCTAACTTAGTGGTTATGGAAGAGGACTAGGTGAAGTTTATTTGTCTTGAAGAAACCCAACACTTTGAAATTGGATGGGTTTATAATAGTCTGGAATGTGAAAGGTAACATCCTTGGTATATCCAAGACTAATTCTATTATGGTTGTTGATAATTTCTTCCCAATGTTTGATGATGGGCTTGGGGGGTATAACTTAAACCTATGCACATATTCATTTAAACATGCTCGTGAATTGGGAACTTGATGGGAATCAACATCAAACCTCAAAAAGTAATTGTTTTGAACAAAAATAAGTTCAAAATTATGACTTTTCGAATGCAGCTCATCTTGTTGTAGTTGTGATTCAAGTTAAAAAAAAAATCAATCTTCTCTTGTGCATGTTGTAGGCATATTGTAATATCAATAAGAGTGCATTTATTGACTTTTACTATAATGTCAATTTTAGACAAGATTAGAATGCTCAATAACTCTAATAATCAACCAATTGGAGCCATTCAACTTTGTAATTGATCCAATATTTTGCTTAGATTTTGGTGCACTAAATTTTTAGTGTGAAAACTTCAAAACTTGCAATTTTCCTATTGACAATGCTCTAACTTTTCCCATTCACATGATGCATATGTCAAACAATTTTTTAAGAGTTGAAACTTAGCAGTTGATAAGAAACATAGTAGTAGGTAATTTTTTCAGCTCAAATACACCAATAGAAGATTCAAAAAATATAGCAATAGTGTGGACCAAGTACAAAGTTAAACACTATATGTATATTTCTATGCTAATGAATATCAAGACAACAATATTAAAAGCATCAAATCATTGTATTTCCTTGGTTCCAGACTCATTTTGGAGCTAGAAAATGGATCCATCTCCTTTGCTTTTACAAGCATATGGTATGAACTTGGAGGACTTACCACTTTAATGCTGCAACAACCATCTATGAAAAATTATAAAATAAAACACCGAAATCACATCCAAAAAGTGAATACATGATTAAGAGTGAGATTTGTTCATAACCATTCTTGGAGAACTTGAAAACGAACTTGCACCAAATTCGATAAGAGAGATATAAAAACCTCCAAGTGTGTCCATGTATGTTGGAATCCTATCTACTGTAGATGTGTATAGAGATGCTATGGGACAATTCATATTCTTTCTCTGAAGGAGTGTAATGGAAATCACTTACCCTCTGAGGAGGGGAAACCTAATATCAAAAACATAATTTTTGAGTTGCCTTATGATCCTAGAAGAGACCCTTCATTTCATCTATTTTGAAATAGTGGCTTGGTCTTCCAAGTTTCTATGGAGGGACTTAGTAGAAAAAATTGGATAATATGGCTTTGAGTTCGACATACTACCAAAAAGTTTCCTCGTTTTAGGCAACACCTTACCAGTAATGGAAGTCGGAGGCTTGGACAATTTTTCTTTAGGGAATTCCCGCTTCCTAACAATTATCACAAACTAGTAGAGGATGAATAGAGACAAGAATCATATGACTAAATTATGCATGGTTTGCCTCAAATATGCAAATAAATATGACATTCTTTATATTCCTAATTGTTTCCACTGGCTCTATGAGGCGTGTGTGCTAGCTGATACATTACCTAGTGACTTTCCCACTTTTCCATGCAAGGGTTTTCCTACCAATTCACCGTTGGGTTTTCCAATGTATTTCCCAAACTGTTTGGTTTCCCTACTTTCACCACCACCCAATATGTTCCCACATTATTGCTTCCCTATCACTTTATTCTTTTCTTGGCTACCATATCCAGTGCTTAACAACTTTTTCTGATCTTTGTTCCCTCACTATAGTTCTGTAACATTCAAATATCATGTTATTGTATTAGTTTGTGTCAGATAAAGTTTTTTACAAATATATACAATGTTGAACTTGAGTGTAAGTTTCCTTCAACTTAGATAACCTAACATGCAAGAGTACACAAATAGAGGGACACCATTCAAAAGGGAAATACTTATCCAGCCTACTACATGATAGTTAATGCGCAGGGGTTGTATATGCCCATTGTTGGATTTAATCAAGTAGGTTATCCAACGATGGGAATATACAACACCTACGAATTAATTGTCGCGCAACAGGTTGGATAACTCTTTCCATTCAAATTATGCCAAAACACTACCTTTTCATCTTATTGAAACACGAAGGCATGTAAAAATGGTGAAGCACTCAAGCTATGGACAAACATGTAGATAGAATGGGTGCAAATTTGACAAACTTTAGATAGTCTCCAAGCTTAGCCTAGAGCAGGGTTTCCCAGTAGAGGTGTCAGATGAAGGAAATGTGCACTGAAAGGCATTGTAATGCTAGGCATACGATGCCATAATGTATGAATTTATTGAATGTTATGGTCATAGGTGCATCATATTCAGAAATTCGGGGAGTAAGAAATATAACAACAGGGAGAAGAAAGGACCACGTAAAGAATTGGGCATGATGAGCCCTAGATTTGACAGACTCTCGAGACTTCCTAGGTCTAGGGCATAAGATCCACTAGATTTCAAGCATCCATCAATGAATCCAAGGGTTTAGAACAATGCTTGTTTCAGTCAGAGAATAGAAAGGGTGTAGGTTTGTTCATGGCAAGAGAATGGCAAAAGGAGAGGAGTCACAAGCATCCCACACCATTCAGAAAGAAATGTGAGAATGGGTCAAAAGAAGGGTTGATCAAAGGAAATATTGGGATGCAGAATTAGCCAAAAGTTATGGCTATTACCCAATTGAGTATGTTAATAAGGCACATGCTCTACTACCATGTTAAACACTCACAAAAATAGGAAGGAAATTGATGCCAGCCAAAGCTGCATATATCCCAATGATGCAACCTAAGCCGCACATACCAACAGTATGCAAATAAATTGCATGTCACACTATGTGTGTCTGAAGAATTTCAAACATTCCTTACTTAGTAAAACCTTCCATAAGTCAAGGTTTAATGCTCTTAATTAAATGCTTAAGCAGAAACATAACATGTGATGGAAACTTACTTTATCAAAGGTTAATTCTTTAAGCGGAAATATATTTGGTTCTCTCTTAGTCCTTATAACTCAACCCTTCAGTTGATTTTATTACCCGCAGTAATAAAATATCATATAAGCTTCGATTCTGATTTTGATCACCTGCGCTTATTAACCATACCAAGGTCCTCAGAATTTGGTTAAAACTCAACTTAACCCATAATCATTAATCCCGCTTATTTCTATTATAATTCTCATATAATAGAAATATTCCATAAACCAACTTAAACCTTTCGCCATTCCACGGACCTTTGCACGTATACTGATGCTCCCTTTATCGCATTCAATCTGCACCATTGATATATCTCCTCGATCTGACGATTATCACATCGTCTGCTCACTTCTTTAGACTAACTCCTTAGTGCATTAAATCTCCACTGTTTATTCCCCCTACCTCAATCCAACGGTCATCACGTAATCTCGCGCAGATTACATGCACGATCGATATTAAACCGAGAGCACGCGAGAAAACTGGTTTTCTCTTTCCTCTGGGTGCTACGTGTCAAACCATAAGGTTAATCGCGTGAACTCGTAGAAATATCGTTTTCCACTTTGAGGGCACGTGAGAAACTACTTACCACCTATGAAGACCGCTCTGTCCTTCTGCTAACACATGGCTTAATCTGATCCCTTTGCTTCTTCACTTTAGTTTGTGCGATAAGATCTCTGTTGCTCACCTTCCATTTGTTCTGTCCGTTGATCTGACTGATCCAACCGTTCCTGTGCACGGTTACGTTCATTACTTGTTCCTTCCTTGACTTCGTATTTATGCTACTTCTCATTGTTCTGGTATATTTACTCAACTCGCCTATATCATCCTTTTTGTGTTTATCCCTTCTAAACCATTCAATCACTTCTGTTTGTTGTACTCCTCCTCTGTGCACTGTCCTCTCTCTATTCTTCTATGTATTAGGTGTTCTCCAGGGTTTCTGGTCTTTGGTTGTTCTGCAACACAACTTCCTCCTAAATTTACTTCTGTGTACTCTTAAACAATGTCACTCTTGAGCTTCATCTTTGATCCTTCAAATGGATTCAAACAATCAAATCATGATCCTTCATCCTCCACTTCTTCTCTGCGTTCCGTTTAATTCAACCCGCATACATATACTATGTAGAATTACTCTAATTCACACACAATCTATAATTCCATCAATCAACACACATCACACACTCAGGAATCGAAGTCTCTGTGTATATATAAACAAATAATTACATAATGAGTCTCTCTCTCTCTCTGGCCTGATTTTCTAATCAATGGCATTTTCTTTCCTGACCGTAGGCTTACAATCAACCCTATCTAACTAACTCACTCTCTAACTCCAAGCTAGCTAACCCTCTTCTATGCCTTTTAGGCTTACATTTATACAAAAGGTTTTGTAACCCATTTCCTAGTTCAGATCCTTAATCTGCTCATCAAGTCCTAAAATATCTCAATGATCCCTTGAGGATCTCAACAACTTAACTAAATCCTAAGGATTCTATTTAATCCCCAAAATCATGAAACCAATTCCTAATCTAGGATTTACAATATTTCAAAATCTCTCAATCCTCACTAATCACTCATCGTCACTCGTGTTCCCCTATATTCGAGAACAATTTACAAATATGCCTCACAATACTTAATTAATCCCTATTCTAGTTTCTCTCATTAAAATCACTCAAAACCATAATAATTACATTAATTTAATACTCAGGAAACCAACTTCCTTGAAAACACAAGACCCCCTATGTCTACTAAAATACAATGATTATTTTGAGCCGAATGCTCCTGCATCAGACTCTCAAGGTTGAAAACATTCATAATCTCCTGATCATTTTTTCTCATATGTTGATAGAAAACCTCCAAGGTCCCAAAATTTAGTTTGTAGTTGTCTGAATGCTCTGCACCTTTGTTGTTGATGTATGTGTGCTATCTTCTATTTCATCTTCCTCTCCTTGTCAATCAGGTTCAAATTCTGACTGATCACTCTTCATGTTGCTGTCAGTCTCCTCCATTTGGACTGCTTCATCATTAATTGCCATAATTCTTCAATCTATATCTCCAGCATATCCTTGGGTTGGTACATACTCTGCCATTTGTTGCTACCTCTTCCTCTTTTCTTTAGTTTGTTGCTATTGTCCACTAGCTCTTGCATATTCATGTTCGCTTTCTGCATCAAACCATGATTCTCTAGCATTATTTCCAGCAACATAATATCTTTGTTCGATGGATTAAATACTTCCATAGAATCTTCTTCTTCCATATTTACTTGGCTGCTCATATGTGCCAAATTTTCTCCAGCATCTGCAACAAAACCTGCACTCACAAAACAATTATTAAAATGAAAAACATAAGGCCTTCATGTCTCTTCTTCCTTTGGAAACATTTTAGTATGTTGCTCTAATTTTTCCTCTTTTATTAGCATATCAGTATGTTGATTCAACCTCTTTAAAGAATCCTCCAAAGGACTCTCGAAACTGTTAGAAAATATCTCTTCCACACCATCTGCTTCAATGATGTCTTTCTTCTCTTGTCCACTGTAGTGAACTCCTTCTGCAATCACATTGTCATACTCTGAGTTTTCCAGCAAATATTCTAGCAATTCAAGTTCTCTGTGACACTTCATAAGTACTTCATCATTACTTATAATTCCTGCATTTATACACAAATTATTAGTTTCAAAATTACAAGGTTCAACAGTCTCAACTGTTGCTTCACATGTCTGCTCTTCATATTGAATCTAATCTCCTTCTTTCACAAGAAATTATTCCTATTTTATAACAGCTTCAAACATCAATGTATTACTGAATTCTTTTTGCTGCAATAATTCAATGCTGTTCTCATTCAAGAGACATTATCCATCATTCTTTACTTCAAAGTATTTATCTTTTGAAATATACTCTTCCATACTTTTGACAGTGTCAAAAGATTGATCATTCTCTGCAAAACCTGTAATCACATCAAAATTATTAGATTCAAATATACAAGGTTTCATTTCCTCTTGATGATCTGAATTTGTCCAATAGTTTAGAAAATCATCAATAATTTCTTCCTCAACAAAGTAAACTTTTTGTTGTCTTGAACTATCACAATAGTTCATAAGATCTTCCACAGATCTCCAGTCTTTATCTTCACCCAGAACTTCACCTTGTTTTGCTTCACAAATGGAATCTTCCATTTCCAACTCAACTTCTCTAAGTTTTTCCACCAGCCACTTCACTTGCCTCTACTATAGCCTTCTCTATAATTTATGCCACTTCACTTCCTTTTTCCTCAAGACCCAACCTTGTCTTTGGTTTTCCTCTAATATCATCCTTAATACATTGAGTTGTTCTTTTAACTCTACAATCTCCTTGTCAATCTCCTCTTAACTCATCCTCTTGCCATTTGCCTTGGCATCCTCCTTCTTCATTTTTCTTCTGCTATGGTCTTCCTCGGAACCTCTGTTACCTTTGTTATGACTATTAGTATTCATCTCCTTCTCTATCTTCATGAGTTCCTCACTCACTTACTATAAGTTGTACTAAAGCCTCTGCAACAGCAAGTCCTCCCTGCTGCCACTTACCTCACCAATATTTCCTCTGTACTTGGTCTTTTGGAAAGAACTTTGTTCTGTATCTCTGGAACCTCTTTGAGCACTTCTCTCTGCTCCTTCTAGGCTTCAATTCATCTGCACCTTTTAAGAACACAACTATCCTCTTGTACTTCAATCACAAATGAAATACTAGGTTTTGACCACCTTTTCTTTCACTAAGAAACTCTTACCATCTTTCTTCATCCATTAGCAATTCAACCCAAACCCTCTGTTGAATTTCCTTTATGATCTTTCTGTGAGTTGCAACAAAACCTCTGCAGTAACAAGTCTCCTTCTTGCTACACATGCCTCACTAAGCTTCTCTCCTCTGAGCTCAGTCTTTCAGCATCTCTCTGGTTCTCTCTTCTTTGGAACCAATTGAGCACTGCTTGCTCTAGGTTACTGCAATCTTCTCACCTTCTTATATCGCTACCTTCAAAACCTCTGCATGATCTTGTTCTACCATTCACCTGCACTTTGAATGGATTGTTCTCTATTTCCTTTGCATCTGCAAATTCTCCCAATATTCTGCTACACTTTATCTCTGTGTGTCTATTATTTGTCATATTTAAAATCTGATCTCCTCTTTCTTGCTTTCATCACCATTCACCTGTATACACACCTTCAAAACATAACTTTGTTCTAAAATTTCTCAAAGAATTTTTTTACACATAGAATTCCCTTGTTCTGATTTGATACCAAATGATGCCAGCCAAAGTTGCATATACCCCAATGATGCAGCCTAAGCCGCACATACCCACAATATGCAAATAAATTGCATGTCACACTATGTGTGTCCCGGGAATTTCAAGCATTCCTTACTTAGTAAAACCTTCCATAAGTCAAGGTTTAATGCTCTTAATTAAATTCTTAAGTGGAAACATAACATCTGATGGAAACTTACTTTATCAAAGGTTGATTATTTAAGCGGAAATATATTTGGTTCTCTCTTAGTCCTTATAACTCAACCCTTCGGTTGATTTTATTACTCGCGGTAACAAAATATCATATAAGCTTTGACTTTGATTTTGATCACCCGCGCTTATCGACCATACCATGGTCTTCAGACTTTGGTTAAAACTCAACTTAACCCATAATCATTAATCCTGCTTATTTCTATTATATTCTCATATAATAGAAATATTCCATAAACCAGCTTAAACCTTACCTTTTCGCCATTCTACAGACCTTTGCATGTATACCGATGCTCCATTTATTGTGTTCTATTATCTCCTCGATCAAACGGTTATCACGTCGTCCACTCACTTCTTCAAACTGACTCCTTATCACATTAAATCTCCACTATTTATTCCTCATACCTCAATCCAACGGTGATCGCATAATCTCATGCAGATTACATGCACGATCGATATTAGACCGAGAGCATGTGAGAAAATTGATATTCTCTTTCCTCCGAGTGCTACGTGTCAACCCATAAGGTTAATCGTGTGAACTTGTAGGAATATCATTTTCTGCTTTGAGGGCGCGTGAGAAACTACTTACCGCCTATGAAGACCGCTCCGTCCTTCTGCTAACATGTGGCTTAATCTGATCCCTTCACTTCTTCACTTTAGTTTTCATGATAAGATCTCCACCACTCACCTTCTATTCGTTCTGTCTATTGATATGACTGATCCAATGGTTCCTGTGCACAATTACATTCATTACTTGTTCCTTCCTTTAATTCGTCTTTATGCGACTTTTAGTGTTCTGGTCTATTTACTTGACTCGCCTATATCATCATTTGTGCGTTTATCACTTCTAAACCATTAAATCACTTCCGATTGATATACTCCTCCTCTGTGCACTGTCCTCTATCTATTCTTCTATGTATTAGGTGTTCTCCAGGGTTTCTGGTCTTTGGTTTTTCTGAAACACAACTTCCTCCTGAACTTACTTCCATGTACTCTTAAACATTGTCACTCCTGAGCTTCAAATTTGATCCTTCAAACGAATTCAAACGATCAGATCATGATCCTTCAACCTCCACTTCTTCTTTTCATTCTGCTTAATGCCACCTACATACATATACTATGCAGAATTACTCTACACAATCTATAATTCCATCAATCAGCACACATCACACACTCAGGAATCAAAGTCTTTGTGTATATATAAAAAAAATAATTACATAATGAGTCTCTCTCTCTCTCTAGCCTGATTTTCTAATCAGTGGCCTTTTCTTTCCTGTTCGTAGGCTTACAATCAACCCTATCTAACTAACTCACTCTCTAACTCCTAGCTAGCTAACCCTCTTCTATGCCCTTTAGGCTTACATTTATACAAAAGATTTTGTAACCTATTTCCTGGTTCAGATCCTTAATTTGCTCATCAAGTCCTAAAATCTCTCAATGATCCCTTGAGGATCTCAACAACTTAACTAAATCCTAAGGATTCTCTTTAATCCCCAAAATCATGAAACCAATTCCTAATCTAGGATTTATAATATTTCAAAATCTCTCAATCCTCACTAATCACTCATCATCACTCATGTTCTCCTACATTTGAGAACATTTACAAATATGCCTCACAATACTTAATTAATCCCTATTCTAGTTTCTCTCATTAAAATCACTCAAAACCTTAATAATTAAATTAATTTAATACTCAGGAAACCAACTTCCTTGAAAACACAAGACCCCCTATGTCTACTAAAATATAATGATATTTCTGAGCCGAATGTTCCTGCATCAGAAATCAAATCAATGTGAGATACATTTCTATTCACATGATGTGTATATAAATACATATTGTCCTTACCCTTAGTTTTCATCTTCCAAGAGGTCTCTCAAACTTCATGATTGTTGGAATTCCTCCACACATACCCTAATGGATTAGGTATCAAATATGGTAGTTATGAAATACCCCATGAAATACTTTAGAATGGTAATATACATGCCTTCCTCCCTACATCAACACCACTCCCATATCATACCCAATCACATTTGTCTCTATCTGAAAAGGATGCTACAAGTTCAGTAATGCAAGAATTGATTCTTAACTAAGTTTTTCTTTAAATCCTCAAAGCCTCTCTACTGACCCTTTCCCCACAATAAATTATTTCTACTTGTTGTGATGGTGTGTTGTAATGTTTCTACTACTAAAAATGAGGCTATGAATTTCCTTAGGTATTGTATTGCCCCAACAAAAATGCTATCCTCAAAAAAATTGGTAGGCATTGGCCACTTCATGATGGCCTCCATCTTAGTAGGATTTGTCTTCAGCTCTCCTCCACATATCACACATCCTAAAGACACTAAATAATGTTGTGCAAACTCACACTTCTTGATATTTGTGAGTAATCAATACTTATTCAATGTCTCTAGCACTTGTATCAAATCTGAGATGTGCTCCTCCTAGGTAGCATTGTATACCAGTATATCATCCAAATGAACAATAACAAATGAATCTATAAAATGGTGTGCTATAATATTCTTTAATATCATGTACGTATCCAATGAATTTCATAGGCAAAACAACATAACTAACCACTTATAGAAACATTACCTAGTTTTTAAGGTAGACTTCCAAGTATCTTCTCCTTTAACTCAAACTAGTAATACCCTAATTTTAAGTTCAGTTTGGTGAATTATTTTTCTTTTTGAAACTTGTCTAAGAGATTGTCTATCCTTAGCAAATGGTACCTATTCTTGAGCATTATTTCTTTCAATGCCCTGCAATCAATGCACATTTTCCAAGTCCCATATTTCTTAGGCACAATTATGATTGGCTACCCATATGGTGAGGTACTTGGTCAAATGACACCCTATTTCAATAATTACACCAATTGTTTCTTCACTTCATTTTCTACAATTACAGACTACTTGTACAACCCAATGTTTGGAAATAGAGATTTTTGCAATCATTGGATTTCATGCTCCAGTTCCCTTTTGGGCAATATCCATTTAGACTCCTAGAACACACCTTATATGCATGTAGAAACTCTTCCAATTTTTTTTTGTTTGTTCCCTATTACACCCCTTCATGGATGATTTTGGTATCACTGACTCTTCCATAGATTGATTTTCTCCTAAAAAATAATAAAATATTCTTGTTGCTAGAATTGATCAATTTCTTGGCTTGGTTGGCACTTACTAGCAACATTTTGGACTTGATCCTATGTGCATTTATGGTGAAGGATATTACATGCTTAATGAGGTGGTATTTATTGGCTCTCTATATTAATATTTCATCCCACATGTACATCTAGGGACTTCCAAACACCACTCTGCATACATCGAGTGGAACTAGTTCAAGTTCTACTTCATCAAAAAAATTAACACTAATAATAAATCATGTTTTTCACTATTGGGTTACCTTTGTTTGTGCATCATATTTTATCAATCCCAATGGATATTGGATTGGATGATGATGAATGTATAATCCAAATTTGTTGACTAGTTCTATTGTAATGAAATTTGTCTATTATCCTGAGTTGAACAGGGTATCAATTTTCATATTCTTTACTTGTATCTTTATATGGAAGTGTTATGCAACCAGATCACAAAACAAAACAAAATATAGATCAAGGACTTAAAAATTATCCTTTTCAAGGGGAAAACCTCCTTTACATTACATAAATGAACAATTATTGAATCATTCAAATGACAAGACCTCCCTGGAATATATAGGAGTCTAAGGGGTCACAATATAATTAGATCCTACATAACAATAATAATGTAAGGACACAACAATAAAAATAGTGAGCTTCTATGGGTCACAACAATAAAAATATGGGGGTTACACGAGAACAACAATAAAAATAGGGGGCTACACTAGAAATAACAATAATAGGGCTACACTAGTATTATAGGGACCTAACATGCCCCTCTCCTTCAAAAAAAATGTTGTCCTTAGCGCATGGGTAGTTCTTGATGGTTTTGTATAAAATTTTCATCCTCCCATGTGGAATCTTCAACAGGTAATTGCTTTCACTTAATTAGATACTCTGAAATTGGTTGATTCTGTAGCTGTCAGGTTCTCGTTTCCATGATTGCTTCAAGATCTAATATGATTTTTCCTTCTTTGTCAAGTTCTGGAAATATTGCTTGAAGTGGGAGCTTGTCACCAACACGTCACCAATAACCTTATTTAAGCATGAAACATGGAAAACTAGGTGTACTCGTGAAGGTGTAGGAAGCTCCAATTTGTATTCCATAGTGCTAATCTTTTGCAGCATCTTGTAAGGACCATAGTACTTGGGTGATAATTTATTATCTTTCTTAGCTTTCTTGAGGGACATTTGTATGTATGTTCGTATCCATAAAAATAATCGATCACCTACATCAAAACTTATTTCACTATGATGTTGATCGACCTGTTGTTTCATTTGATTATGCGCCAGATTGAGGTCATCCTTTAAGAGTTGGAGAACTCTTTGTTGATGCTCGATGTGATATTCAACTGCTTGAACCTTAGAATTTTCTTTTAAAGATTTGATGGATGGTGGATGATATCCATAAAGTTCCATAAATGGGGTCATTTTTGTTGCAGTATGGAAGGAAGTGTTATGCCACCATTCATATAGAGGTAACCACTTGACCCATTATGTTTATTTATCAGATACAAAGTAACACAAATATCCTTTGAAACATTTGTTCACTATCTCATTTTTCCCATAAGATTGAGGATGATAAGATGAGCTATAAGCTAGTTGAGTACTAAGACAAGAAAATAATTTCATCCAAAAAATTCCAGTGAAAATGGGATCTTTGTCACTTACAATAATATTTGGGTTTCCATGTAGCTTTTGAATTGTTTCCATAAATGCAATAGCAACTTTACTGGCTTTAAAAGGATGAGATAATGCAAAAATGTGTGCATACTTAGTCAGTATATCAACTAACACCATTATGACACCCTTTCCTTCAGACTTGGGTAAACCTGTGATACAATCCATTAAGACCTCCTCCCAACGTTGACTTGGAATGGCTAAAGGTTGTAACAAACCTTGTGCCTTAATTGTCTCAACTTTATTTTGTTGGAAAACCAAGCATTCCGCCACTAATTTTTGAATATCATATTTAAGGCCATCCCAAAAAAATTCCTTCTTGACCCTGTGGTAAGTTTTTAAAAATCCTGAGTGCCCTCCTAATGGGGAGGTGTGAAATTCCAAAAGAATATTTTGTTTGAGTTGGGAATTCTTACAGAGATATAAGTGACCTTTGCACCATGATGAATCATTTTTCAAGATAAATGTATCATATGTACAAGGATCTTGGTGCAAATTTCGAATGAGTGTCCACACCTCTTCGCCATTCTTCCATTCATCCCTTGCTTCATTTATCTAATTAGGTTGGATAATAGAAATGGCACAAATAAATGCTTCCACCTCCTCATCCTCTCTTGAGGGTGCATCTGCAACAACATTTTGCTTCCATGTTTTGTAGATGATTTCAAAGTCATAACCCAACCTCTTGGTGACCCATTTTTGCTTCTCTTATGAAGATAATCTTTGTTCCAAAAAGCATTTAAGACTATTGTGATCTATTTTTACCTTGAAGATTCTTCCCATTAGGTAAGGTCTCCATTGCTTTTGTGCATGTATTATTTCCAACATTTCCTTCTCATAAATAGCCTTGTGTAAATACTTCCCTTGATTGGACAACTTTCAAAAGCAGTGGGTCTTCCTTATTGCATTAAAACAACACCAATTCCATTTATTGAGGCATAACATTCCATAATAAAGATTTTTGTGAAGTCTGGTGTAGCTAAGACCAGTGCTTGGCACATTGCCTCTTTAAGATGTTCAAAGGCTTCAGTTGCTTCTAGAGTCCAAGAAAATGCATATTTCTTGAGTAATGTTGTTAGAGGCACTACTTTTCTCTTATAATTCTTAACAAACTTGACATAATACCATTTCAACCCAAGAAATCCTCGAACATGCTTTAGGGTTGTGGGGATTTTCTATTCCTTAATGGCTTTAATTTTGTTAGGGTATACCTTAACACCCTCATGAGGTACAATATGACCCAAATATTCCACCTCTTGCACTCCAAAGAAAAATTTGGAGGTTTCTGCATATAATTGTTTCTCCTCAAAAATTTTGAGCACCCTATCAACATGTTGAACATGATCCTTCCAAGACTTGTTGTAGATTAGTATATCATCAAAAAATACTAATGCAAATTTTCTAAGGAAGGATTTGAAAATGAAATTCATCAAACCTTGAAATGTGGAAGGTGCATTAGTAAGGCTAAAAGGCATGACCATAAATTCATAATGGCATTCATGAGTTAAGAATGTTATTTTCGGAATGTCTTCAGTCTTCATTCTAATTTGATGATATCTTGAATGAAGATCCAACTTGGTGAAGTAAATTGTTCCATGTAATTCATCCAACAATTCATCAATGATAGGAATGGGAAATTTATCTTTAATAGTGAGCTTTTTGAGCTCCCTATAATCCAGACACATACACCATGATCCATCCTTCTTATACACCAATACTACTAGAGTAGAGAAATAACATTGACTAGGTTGAATTATACCCGCCTCTAACATCTCTGCAACCATGCGTTCAATTTCACTCTTTTTGGCATAGGGATATTTTTAAGGCCTGATGTTTGGAGGAACACTTCCTGGAATCAAGTTAATAGCATGATCATAATCATGAATATGTGGCAAGCCTTTGGGAGTCTCAAATACCTTGGATTGATTGTCCAATACTTTTTGGAGATTTGGAGAAATAGATGATTTCAATGTTTGAACCTCTAGTGAGAATAACTATGCAATTATTCCCCATTATTATTTCTTCAAAATAATTCTCATGCCATTAGATCTTATTATCTTCCTTAGTTTCCTTGCAATACCCATTAGTTCAATTTCCTTTCCTTCCCAAGAAAAAATGAAGAAAAGTTCTTGAAAATCATAAGTTATCATCCCCAAAGGCTGTAACCATTGGAATCCCAGTACAACATCAACACCACCCATTGGAATGGAAATAATTGGACTATTAAATATATATTCCCCCATGGTTAGCTTGATAATTTATGGTTCCTCCATTTGCAGTGATCATTTGACAGTCTGGTGCTAGATATAGAAAGCAATCTAATTCTTTGGCTATCTTACAATGAATAAAATTATGGGTTCTACTCGAATAAATTAGCATTATTACCTTTTTCTTCTTGATATATCCTTCTATCTTGAGAGTTTGAGGAGTGGTAATTCCCGCCAATGCATTAAAAGATATGGTCGGATTCATTTCTTCTTTCTCTGGGGTTGGTTCTTGGTGTATATCCTCTTCTTTCTATGTTTCTTTTTCATTTTCTTCCTCCTCTTCACAATCTATGTAACATAATTTCGTCTCAGCACACTTATGACCTTTAGTGTATTTTCTATCACAACTGTAACAAAGCCATTTTTATATTTTTTTCCTCCAATTGTTGTGGTATCAACCTTGTAGGTTGTGGAAGGTTAGGATCAACAATACTTCCATATTTATAGTTGTGAGAGGTAGACTTCCTTGTTGCCATAATTTTTCTATCAATTTTTCTTGCCACCCTGAATTCCTTCTCCAATGAATCAAGTTCTCAAAGAAAAACCTCATGTTTGATGTTATCCTTTAAATTCCCTATGAAGACATCAATCATATGCTCCTTTAGAATATCATTTACCCCGATATTCAATTTTTGGAAATCCTCTATGTGCTCCACCATTGAACCCTCTTGTTTGAGACTTATCAATTGGCTAAAGAAGGTGTTGCTCTTTGTATCCTCATAATGTATTATCATTTCCTTTATAAAAATTAACCAAGAGGAAAGTGGTTTACGAGAACAAATCCATCGATACCATACAAATTGATTGGGTTCTAAATATAAAGATGCAATGTGTACCTTTTGTGTGTGTTGCACATCATGAAAATAAAAGTATTTCTCCATCTGTAGTATCCATGTTACCAGATCCTTGCCATCAAACTTCCTCATATCTATATTTGGAATGTGGTGGTTCTTAAACCCCACATTGGAGTCTCAAAAATCATAATTCATATTCCTTTTGTCCACATCGTGATTTTCATGGATTACCTTGTCACCACTGGGAAGCCTTTCTTGCAACAACTTTGTCAACCCCTCCCACTTTACATTCATCGCGTCCATGTATAATTTAAAAACCTCCATGTTTTCTTTTATATTTGCTTCTAAATCATTCATATTATATTCTAATTCATTTTTTGTTACTCTTTACGATAGGGAAATTTGTTGCACTTGGTCTTGTAATTTTGATATATCATGTTCTATTTCTTCCTCTTCTTCATGCATCATGGTAGAGCATTTTAGTTGCTTACTAGGTGTATCAATTTTTTTTTTCTATTTCGACGCATTTTGGAATAAACAAATGATATTTATGCTTCAACATGCAATTTTGAATCACTTCAAACGGTTTTTTAAAACAAAAGTTATGCAAAAATTAAAAAGACACACACACACACCTTTTTATTTCTTTTAGGATCACGATATTGAAACTATTTTATCTCCGCAATTTCAGCCTCCCAAGGTATAAAATTACATACTATGGTACACCTCTAAGTCTTCTTTCCAATTTCACAATTCATACCAAGATTGGATTCTTTAAGGTAAAGTTATGCAAAACCTTCCACAATGACCATATTATGGACTAGTTCAAGAAAGCGAACTTGTACGGATTTCCACATGTCACTGTTTCGACATTTGGGCCTAAAATGATAAAAAAAGACTAATGTTTGTGCACTTTCATTAAATTTTTACAAAATTTAAATATGATGTTCATAGAGAAATTTATGATGATTTTCCCTAGGTCACATGTTTGAGATTGAATTTTGGATCCTGCAAAAACCTTAACTTCTTCCAACCATATCTCAGAAAATAAAGTGAACCAAGCTCTAAAAGTTTTACAGGAATATCACCAAGATTGCGGCTCCAAGTGGTAGAAAATTCAACTTCTAAATCCTTATGTAAAAACCTTTATATCGAAAATACCAAGATGACCTTTTTGAAGCAGCGAAACCCTAGAATCCAAAGCTTTGATACCAAATGTTATGCAACCAGCTCTCAAAACAGAAGAAAATATAGATCAATGATTTAAAAATTATCCTTTTCAATAGGTAAACCTACTTTACATTACCTAAATGAACAATTCTTGAATCATTCAAATGACAAGACCTCTATGGTATATATAGGAGTCTAAGAGGTTACAATATAATTAGAGTCTACATAATAATAAGGACACAAAAATAACAATAGTGGACATATATGGGGCACAACAATAACTATATGGGGGCTAAATGGGAACAAAAATAACAATATGGGGCTACACTAACAATAACAATAAAGGAGCTACACTAGTATAATAGGGACCGAACACGAAGAGTTTAGTCATGTTCTTCTCTTCTTATTGCTCAAGGCTACTCAAATTCACCCACTTTTGCACCAATATGTAAAAAATGTTATCATACATGTCCAAGTTGCTTTCCCCTTGATTACTTGAATATGTGGCTATGAATTTTTTATTCTTCCCATCCTTCTTTTGGTTCTTCAACTTGATTTTTAGAAGTAGTTTCCAACACTTCTCTTTCATATGTCCATAATTGTTATAATGGCTGCAGTGGTTGTTGGGATCTTTGCACTAATTTGTTGTGGTTGTTTCATCTTTGTCATATTCTCCTTTCCATTTTTTCTTCCCTTCTCTGGAATCTTCTTTTTGTTCTTTTTTCTTTGACCCACTTGATTTCCCTTTCCTTTCACCTATGTTTTCCAAGTATTGTACATGTACAAGCCTCACCATTGTTTTGGATTTGAAAAATATCACTTTCTTTCATAGATCGCTATGAAGACCCCCCAGATACTTATGGAGTATGTATGGGCTCTT
This sequence comes from Pinus tabuliformis, assembly GCA_031772625.1. Classification (NCBI taxonomy): domain Eukaryota; kingdom Viridiplantae; phylum Streptophyta; class Pinopsida; order Pinales; family Pinaceae; genus Pinus; species Pinus tabuliformis. The sequence goes on from CM062820.1 coordinate 568,904,086, forward strand.
GAGAGAGATACCCAACATTATTTCCATCTTTCTAAATTTATGGTGTATTCTTGCACACTCTACCATTTTCTATGCTTGAGGTAATTCCACCATATCCACTAGTTCTATCTATACTCGATAGGGTAGAACTAGGAATTTATGAGAGTTTTAAAATCCTCCCATTTAGACACTAGAGAATCACCCTCCAACATCAGTTTTTTTCATGGATTTCCCATGAGTTTATGGCATGGCCCTTTAGTTTCAAATAGGTGAAAGAAATTTTATGTTCTTCCTCTATGTGATGAATGCTAAAATAAACCTCTAATTGTTGCTAATAGTTATTTAATTTCAAAGTGTCAATCTCCCCTTGATATGGATTAATTCCAACCTTTACTTCCATCTTGAATAGGGACTATGAATGGTCCATGAAACTCAAACTGGGTTTTTCTTTTTGAGGTTCTTTTCTAGAATGTGACGTTGATTCTTTTGGATCCCATGATTTTTCCTCTAATCAAACCTTCGATTTAGTATGTATTATATGATTCTAAGCTTATTTTTTATAGCCATTATGAAAAGGTTCATATATTTATTTATTTATTTATTTTTATTTATTTATTTGTTTATTTATTTTATATATATATCTATGATCTACTCTTCTAGCCTTGCAAATATTTCCTTTGTTGGATCTTCAATATTATTAATAGATTTGTTGAGACATGGTTGGAGTTTTATGACTTTCAACTTAACCAATTTCGATACCCTGAAACTCCCCAAAATATACACAAAGAAATATACTCTGAAACTAATATGATTTGTAAACTACCATGGATATTCCACTAAATAATTCATCACAAGGGAGCTAATAAAGAAACATACTGAATTTCTAAATCTATACTATAAGGAATAATTTTTCCTCGGATTTATGCAATTCTTAAGTTATTGTTTATTGTGTATGCATGAAAAATATTAATATTCATAAAATAGTGAACAAATGGAACAGTCACTCACAAAACCAAAACGGCAAAAGATATGACCTAGGAAACCCTTTTGGGAGTAACCCAACTAGAAGGTGACGTTGTTCGAGTCTCTTTCTCTGAATGGAAATGGATTCAAGTACAAAGAAGTGAGGCATGTGCCCTATGAAAAGCTACATAATACAAATCTTATATGTTTTCTCTATCTCTATCCACTCTCATCTACTCTACTCAACTATGGAACAAAAATGCACTAGAATGGAATGAAACCCCTTTTCCTCCTAGTGACTTGATTATGGCACAACACGATAGCCAATTAGGGGTTACATTTGACCCATTAAACCCTAAATATGAGCTCAAAAATCAATTCTTCTAGATTTTTCTTCATCATGGTCATGTGGCTAGCTCATTTTTCATGAATAAAGGGGTTTACATGGCATCCTCTTGAATGATGGTGGAAAAAATATGAAGGTCAACTTCTAAGTGGCATAAATTTTACATATGAACTTAATTTGAAGTCTTTCTTGTGCCATTGGAAATGTACCTAAGTGTAAAAATTTTCCAAGGATCTTGGAACAAGAAATATTTTTTGGACCCCCAAAAAATATTAGGAAATGCCTCAATGTTGCTTCTAGAAGGTTTAAAACCCCCATTCGCCAAACTGAGACCCACTAGTAAAAATGGTCCTATGAGATAAATCCTCCAATTATTCCACTATAAAAGCATCAACATGGATGAAAAATAATATAATTATCCAATCCAAATTCATTTTACCAATTACCCATGGTGTACTTGGGGAATGTTATTGGGAAAGGAACAAAAAGATTGAACATTTGAAAAAGGAGGCCATAATCAAATGGATATATATTACCAATGTCTTTGAACTTAGGATCATTATGGAAGAATCACATCACATTTGGAAGTATATCATATTTTTTAGTTGTTGCTACTCCATTCCATTCCATAATAACCAACAAAATATTTTATAGTAGGGAAGGAATTAACATAAGGCTTTTGAAGAACTAAAGTGAAGTATCAGTCAAGCACCAATTCTCGTTATCGAATTTTCATAATCTATTCAAAGTGGAGAAAGATATAAGTGGGTATGCTATGGGAACAATTTCGATGTAAGGAGGTAAGTAATTTGTTATCCATTTGAATTGTTTGATTGTTCAATCTTGAAGTACCCTGCATATGATAAGGATCTCTATGTTCTAGTGCAAGCCATTAATAAATGGAATCTCTATTTAATGGGTAAGGGTTCAATTGTTCACATTGATCACCAACCATTATAATAATTGTTGGCCCAAAGTAAGCTTCAATATGAAAGAAACTACAAATTGATGGTATTTTACAATTTTTCATCTCATCATCAAGTATAATTTTGTTATCACTAACAAGTTTGTAGATATTTTTTCTAGACCACGAGCACCTAATATCACAAATTTATGTATTCTTGTGTATATTAATCCATTCACCATTGATGCATAAAATACAATATGACTGTTCCAACACGTAGCCTTACTCGCTAAAATTAGCAAAAGAACACAAATCAATATCATGGAATACATTGTTAGAAAACCACATCTCATTAGACTTGAAAAAGGAGCACAAACCAATGCCATGTGTTACATCCTTAAGGAATTGTATCCTTACATTGCAAAGTGATATCCTTTCATCAAAATTGAACCATGGTGAAATGATTTTTTATTGCTATGTCCAACATGATCCCATCAATCGATAGCCATGTAAATAAATTGACATAACGACAGACAACTTTATTTTAATTTAGCAGTAACTATAATATATATGGTTGACAATGAATTGAATGTTATAGTGTTTGGTCTTTGGCAAGGACTAGCAACTAATGTTAGTGATGGTTGGTAAAATTTTCGAATTTTTGACTTACAAGATACAGTCTACACCATAAAAAAATAAATTTACAGTAAGTTAATAACTTTGTTTGTGATAGCTTATCTTTAAGTAGAATTTGCAATTTTGGTAGCTAAAAGGTTATTCAATAAAGTTTTTATAGAAGATTCTTGCATGAAAAATAATTTTATTCAACATTCATCATCAAGTGGAATGCCCTCCAAATGGTGTATAGAATAATCCATGAATGTAAAGAGAATCATCATCAACATCCTCCAAAGGATCAAAACCATGTCTAGATCATCATCAAACATAAGCTCAAGGAATCACGTAATATCGGCTAACACGCATACAAGATTCATTAAAGCATAAAAGGTGGACAATATTTAATTTCAAATCCATATAAGTATATCACATTAAGTATCTTCTTCAAACTTCACACTAGTTTAAGACTTTATACAAGTGATATTTAAGTGCTCCCAACCCAAGTGGAGGAACAATTCCTAGGCCAACCCTTCAATCGATAGGTGTGAGTTATACACAATAGGGTCAAAGTTGGACTTCTTGAGAGCTTTCATAGTTGTATACATGGATTATGCAAGACCTTCATCCATGAGCACCATTTTAGAGGGATTGCTTGAGTTAGCTTTTCCTTGAAGCTACCTTTTACACCCCTTTTAATCCTTTTATTTTGCTTTAATTGGATTTCTTAAAAATATTACATTGATTTCATTTAAATCCCCCTTTAGGATGGGTATTTAATTACCCATATGGGTTGTGATGTTCATTAAGTCCCCTTTATTTTGATATGCATTGATACACATGGGACAAGGGTGGTTGCCTCACATGAAGGCGTAGAACTCAAGATAACTTGGATTTTAATCATAATTCATCCCTTGTCAGTGTTTTGCATTTTAAAAATTGGAACATGCTCTTATATTCTTTCTTTTCGCAACTGCATTAACCTATAGGAATTTTCAAGCCCCTTCTTCTCATAGGATGAGGTTAACAAGGAATTGATATGATTGAGTAACAACAACCAACCCAAAAGAGAGGAACACAAAGAATAGGATAGATGACAAGTGTTAAGTATGGAAGGATATGGATACACTATATCCATTTCAACCTCCTATTGGTGCCCCTCTTGGATAGTGAAAGAAAAGGCCTAAGGTGATTACATTGGATTAGAAGGAAAATATGACATTTAAAGTGAAATAAGGAAAAATTTACGACTTCCAAGCATCATTATTCATTAAGTGATTTCAACCCTGATCCTTACTTAGATGCCTACAATATTAAATGTAAGCACTTTGTATAAAATAATGGTTGATGTGCCTCATGGTTGTTAACCGACCTTCATCATTTCAATATGTTGATCATGTGAATTAGCTAAGCCATCATGAGTGATAGGAATATATGAGGTTATTATCTAAGGGGCATATGAGCTTGTTGGCTATAAATTTGCATCATGGGAGAAAAATGTTCTCTTATGGTTACCCCTATACATACATAGATAACATCTGGCCCTAACTTGAGGGCATGTGATCACCATAGAGAACTTTATAACTTCAACAAATCTAGTACTCCAATACCTATGTCATGTGTCAATCTAACATTTTTTCTTTATTCTATAAATAAAGTAATTAGTACTATAGTAATAGGGAAATACGATAACCCTAGAATAAGAAAGGTCATACAAGCTATATGCGATAAACAACTTTTAAGACAAATTTTATGCTATATATAATAAGTAAATATGCAATAAAACCAACATGATATAAAGCAAGGAAATATGTCAATTGGGCTTAGATTGGATGGTTGGGAGGAATAATTGATATCTTCCCCAACCTAGTTCAAATCTTGTAAAGTGACATCGTAATCTCTTGAAAAGAGTAATATATGTGGTTCTCTTAAATGAGTATATAATGTGGCGCTTGCATGATACCAGCAACCTCACTTTTTCCTTCTGACTAAGATGGAGACAAATTTCATTCCCCAAGTGGCCTTGAATGCCCAAAACTTTATTTGGAAAAAAATAAATCAAGGAAGGATGCAAAATCAAGATGCTTGACACACAACATAATCTAATCTAATTTAATATCCTAAAAAGTCAATTAAGTTCCAATATAAGGTCTAAGAAGTTGGCCACTAACTAGTAATGGAAAATTCACTTGATTAAATTTGGACAAATGGAAAAAGTCTATTATGACCTTTCCATGGATATTGTATAGATAAGGGTAATTTTCAACAAGTAAAAGACTCATCCTTTTTCAAAATATTCTCTTGTTGTATTGCGATCAAAACCTTTGTTAGTTCTATATCTTCTTATTATTAATTTTCTAGTGTTCTATGCTTGAGACAATCACTTATCGCAATTCTTCTTCAATTAGAAATCACTGTATTCAATAAATTCAATCTTTCAAGAACAATAATTAATTGTGGATAGAACAATAAACCAAATACACAATATAAGACAACCAAGAACAATAGAGACACAACAATTTGGTCAAATACCATGGAAAAACCCCACAAGGGGGAAAACCATTTCCAAATTCCTCTTCTATTAGATTTTCATTAATGTTCAGCAGAGAGATACAATATCCAAGCACATCAGCAATAAGTCAAAGGGAAAAGCCTTGATTAGAAAAATTCACCATCCAATTTCTAATCAAAGAAGAACCCAAAAAGTCAACTCTAGTCAAAAGACAAATCTGTAAATTCTGGTAAATGTCAACAACAACAGCACTAACCCTAACCAATCTTGGTCAAAGGTTAAAGCAGCCTCCAAAAATTCCAGTCAAAGTAGTATAAAACTTAGCCTCCTTAGCTCAATCAAACTCGGTAAAAATAGTCCCAAAAACTACCTCTGAAATCAATCAAAGTCAAAGTCAATGTTGCGGTCAAAGGTCGCCTTAGGTTGTGGTCAAGTGTGGTCAAAGTGCATATAAAAATTCATCCTATTTCCTAAATTCAGCCTTCAAGGAAATATCTAAATCCCAAGTCAAAATCCAAGTCAAACAAGTCCAAAACCTAAATTCAACAATGGTCAAATAGATCCAAAGCAAATGTCAATGTTGGTCAACAAAAATTTCTCTCTCCTTTGCATGTGTGGACTCAAACCATAAATTTTCATAGTTGTATGAAAAAATCAAGAGAAGATGTGATGTGTTGATGATGCCTCCAAGTGATGTGGCATGTGGTGTATTTATATGTGATTGAGGAAGTCAAATTACCTTGCCCAGTTCGCCCTGTACTTTTGTGTACTTGTGGGTTTCACATTAAAATAATATTTTTCCTTGAGAAAACTGAATTCTTCCATGGAATAGTAGGGTGTTGAAAGGGTGAGGAAGCCTTCCCAAAGGATGGAATTTCTCCTTGAGCTACCAAATTTCAACACTCCCTCTCAACTAGGGAGGAAATCCTGACTGCATCAAAAATATCATCTCAAACGTATCGTCTTTGTCATCATTTAATCATGTCATATATCATCTTTTCTCATTTTTTGAACACTCTTGAATCTCAAAAAGAAGAATATTTATAGGGGAGATAAACCTTCTACCATATATCTAATGACAATAGGAAGGATACCCAACTTTTCATGAGAGATAAGGATCACACATCTTATTGCTTGTTGATCTTCCCACCTTCAACCTCAAGAATAAAGTGGCAGAACACCCACATCCTTTCACTTGGGGAGGATACCCAACTTACCAAGGGTAAGGATCACACACTCCCAAGTCTCTCCTCAGCCATTGGCCAGATAGGTGGAAATCCCGACAAGCCCAACTTATGGGTAGGATGCATACTGGGGCATACTCTGTCAAGTCCCAAAAAAATGATAAGGGAGGATACCCAACTTGTCATGAATGAAAAGGATCACGTACACCCTAAAATGACAATAGCTAGGATATCGACCTTTTCATAGTTGACAAGGATCACACATCCTATTGTTTAGAGTTACCTCAACCCTAGGATCTCTTTGGCTCAATTCCTCTCCATGGGAGCTCAAATAGGGGGAAAGAGAATAACTTAGTGTCCTTGATCAGCCGTGACCCTTTCCTGGGAGGGTCACATCCATCAGCCCAAGCTGGTCTCTAAATACTAAGAACTTCCCTTTCAGCAAAGCCTTGGTAATAATATATGGTATCTACTCATCATTCAAAATGTGATGGAGTCTCACTACTCCTCTCTGCACCATATATTGGATGTAGTGGTATCTTATCTCAATGTTCTTGGAATTGTTGTGAAACATGGGATTCTATGCAAGTCAGATCTCACTCTTGTCATCTAAATATATCATTGATGTATCCATAACTTGCTCAAACAACTCTCTAAAGAGCTTCCTCAACCATACTTCCTCATAGGTAGCCATGCTAGCAACAATATACTTAGCCTTAGTTGTGCCAAGGGCAATAGAATTTTGCTACCTACTCATCCAAGATATCATGGCAGATCCAAGGCTGAAACAACATCCTGATGTGCTCTTCCTATCAATAACATTTTTAGCCAAGTCGACATCATTGTAACCATGACATATCTGGTAGTATATCTTATACCAAGATTAATAGTCCCATGAAGGTATCTCAGCACAGGCTTAGCAGTCACCCAACATGCATGTAGAGGCTCATTCATAAATTGACTCAGAGTGTTAACTTCAAAACATATGTTTGGACAGGTGTTTATAAGGAACAATAGTGCCCTAATCAACTATGAGTACTCAAAAGGATTTTCTTTATCGATTCCCACAACTTCTCCACAAAGTCTTGAAGTTCATCTCCATCGATGTGGTAATGGACCAAATATTTCCAGTAGTTTCACAACATATTTCCCTTGAGAAAGGAAATTCTCACCAAGTCTCTTACACACCTCTAAGCCCAGGAAGTAGTGCATCAATCCAAGGTCTTTCATATTAAACTCGGAGGCCATCTCCCTCTTACACTTGAGAATAAGAGGTTCTCCAATTATCAAGAATAATTCATCGACAAGCAATACCAGAATAAGGGGCATACCTTGGATAATTTTGACATAGAGATTCGAGTTGACATTGCTTCTTGTAAATCCAAGACTCATCAAGTGGCTATAAATGTGGGAATACCAAGCCTTAGGGCTTACTTCAATCCATAAAGTGATTTCTTCAGCCTACACACATGATTCTTTTTGTCTTGTACTTTTTTTTTTAACGGTAACGGATATCATTTATTTAAAAATCTGGGTGAACCGAGGCTTATTCAGCCTATTTACAATGCTTTCATTTCCTATTTCCCGCCTTAGGGGATTCTGCGCGCCTGAGAAATGCCTGGACCTCTCAGAGCTCTACTCATTTCCGACAAAAGACGAGATTTGCGGTGGTTTTAGCTGGAAGTCGTTGAGGATTCTGGAACAGTGGATTGCTGGCTGTTGTAGGCGATTAATATCAGTCTCTGGCCATTGCTATCCGATGAGGAGCCCTGCAGCCTAGCACAGTGGCGCTGGCAATGAACCGATTTGCAAGGTCCTCCATCCGGTCCCTTTCGGACTGCAGAGTCTTCCTCAATGCGGGTGTCGTATGAGTCCATCTGGATATCGAGGAGAGGTGCTTGTGCCGCCTTCAGAGTCAAGAAACTAGGCTCCTCTTTACAGATCTTGAGCGTTTGCAGGCCTCCCTTTTTTCCTAGCTGCGCCTTCCCTGTGTGTTGAGATTGAAATGAAAAAAACACCCCAGAATTATCAGTGCTCATTTTGCTGTGGCCAGTTTCAGGTAATGTGCCAGAAATATTAGACATATTCTTCTTGAGCATGTGCAGAGTGATTACTCCAATCTTCTTGCTTCTTGATCTGTTCTGCCCTTGTGCTAAGGTATGAAATTTGAGATAGCACTGTTGCCATTGTAGTTGAGAGTACCCGGAGCTAATAGGCATCCTTTGTTTGCCATTTCATCTGCCTCCTTATTCAAACTTCTGAGGATGTGGAATATTTTAAAGGAGGTAAAATCTTGCAGGATTAGCTTTAGTCTGTTCAGGGACTTGTTGAGGATTGCATTGTTGAACTGGTCTTCTGAATTGATCTTCCTGATGAGGATTTCAGAGTCTCCGAATACTTGGCATTCTTTGATGCCTTCGTCCCGAACTATTTGACAGGCTTTTGTGAGGGCCAGAAGCTCTGCTTGATTGTTTGTGGAGATGCCGAGCCCCCAGCAGAAATGGGCCTTCCTGAGATTTTCAGCGAAGTAAATGACTCCTCCAGCTCCCGCAGCCCCCGGATTTCCTTTGGAGGCACCGTCAAAGAAGATTGAAGTTGTGTTTTGGATCTTCCACCAATTTTGAAAGGTCGCTTCAGATTCTCTGATTTTCCAAGGAGGAGAGGGGAGGGGAGGGGGAAGGGGACGGATTTTGCTAGAGGGACAAGGGCTGTGGAGGTTCAGCCATGCCATTTCAGAGGGGAGAAGGGAGGATTCAGAGAATTGAGAATGCTGGAGGACAGATTCAATAAGAAGGCCTTTGGCAATTGAGGCGGTTTTAGCCGGAGAGCGAGAGGTATTATTGAAAATTAAATCATTCCGGGCAAGCCAAATTTCCCAGCAAACAAATTTGGGAATGGAAAGCCAAATATGAAGCCACAAGGATTTCTTTGGGATGGATTGAGGGTAGTATTGGAGCCATCCGGAAAAAAGGTCTGCTATGGAGCTGTGCTGGGGCGGGGAGACGGGCAGTCCAAGAAGAGTTAGTGTCCATACTTCTTTGGCAAAAACGCAGTCAATAAACAGATGGGAAGCTGTTTCTCCTGAGTTTTTGCACATTGCACATCTGTGAGGCCCAACAAAGTTTCGCTTTGACAAATTGTCCCCTGTGAGCTGTTTATTCTGCATGAGGATCCAAAAGAAGAAATTGACTTTGGGAAGACCCTTGGCATTCCATACCTGTTTCCAGAACGATGGCGTTCTCATGCTGTCTTTTTTGATCTGAAGGGCAGAGTAACCCAAAGATGGCGTGTAAAACCCAGTTTCGCCCCATCCCCATCTGTCTGCGATGTTGCGGTGTACCGGCGCTGCATTTAAGAGCAGTGATTTGAGAGTTTCGGTTTGATGTTGAAGCTGCTCTGGCACAGGAGGGATCGCCCAGTCAACCCAATTCCCTCTGCTGTCCCACTCAGAGATATCGTTCAGCTTTCTTATTCCTGCATCGTGGAGCCAGTTTCTGATGTCCCGGATTTCTGCGTGGGAGTTGAGTGGAGGCCTGTTCATGATGCGATCTTTCCAGAGAAGGGTCTTTTCCCCATTGCCCGGAATGCGGTATAGATGTTTGCTGAAGCTGCTCATGCTTTTCCTACAGAGATTCCAGGTATTTGTGCCTGTTGTTGTATTATTTGCTGTCAGGTGCCTGAGGGAGATCCCCTGCGCATATTTGGCGATGAATGTTTCGCTGATCTGATGAGTAGGATCTGAATATATTTTCCACAGGAGTTTGCATCCAAGTGACAGATTCGAAAGAGCAGGATCTCTGATCTGAAGCCCGCCTTCCAGAATTGGCCGCTTGACTAATTCCCAGTTTGCCAAATGGATTTTATTTTGATTGCCTCTGCCTCCTTTCCAGAGAAAGTCTCTTAGAAGACAAGAGATCTGCTCCATGATGTGTTTTGGGGCCAGAAGAAAGGAGGCTTGATAAATGGGAAGAGCAGATAAGACAGATTTAAGAAGAATGATTTTCCCTCCCTTGGTTAGCCAATAGCCTCCCCAGGAGTTGATCTTGTCTTTAATTTTGCTGATGACACCCTGCCACAGAGATCTGTTATTGACTCCAGATGTGAGGGGTAAGCCTAGATATTTGATGCTGTCCCATTGGGCGAAGCACTCAAATCCTAGGATCTGGGCTATATTATTGAGGTTGTGCTGACTCACATTCCATCCGAAAATCGAGCTCTTTCTGTCATTTATCACAGCTCCTGAAGCTCTACAATAACTTTTTAAAACAGCATCAAAATTGGCTGCTATTCTAGTGGAGGCTCCTCCTAGAAGAATAGAGTCGTCTGCAAAGAGAGCATGATTCATTGGGTTTAGAGCATTTGCGATTCGGATTCCTGGGAGATCACCTGTGTTCATTTCCGCAGCCAGCTTCCTGCTGAGAGAATCGGCCATAAGAATGTACAAGAAAGGTGAGAGAGGACAGCCTTGCCTTAATCCGCGGTGAGCTTGAAAGAAGGATGCTGGACAACCATTGACCATGGGGGCAATCCAAGGGCAAGAGATGCATTCTTTGATGAGATTGATGAACTGAGGAGGAAAGCCGAAGGATCGTAGGACTTGGAGAATATAGGAATGGTTGACTCTGTCAAATGCGTTCGCCATATCAAGCTTGATCAGCATCCCCTTCTCTTTCCTCTGTTTGCTGGAGTGTATAGCTTCCTGCACTTGGATGATATTATCCAAGATGTGTCTGCCTTTGACGAACCCCCCTTGGGCTTTGGATATTAGTTTGTCAAGAAGGGGTTTAATTTTGTTTGCCATAATTTTTGACAGAATTTTATAGGAGGCATTGCATAGGGAGATGGGCCTGAACCTGCCAAATGTTTCCGGATTGACCTCTTTTGGTATTAGTGCAAGAAAGGTGGAGTTGATGCCTCCCCCAATCTTGGCTTTCCCAAAGAATCCGTGTATCATTTTCAGCAGGTCTGTTTTGATGATGTCCCAGCAGACTTTGTAGAAGTGAATTGTGAAGCTGTCCGGCCCGGGGGCCTTATCTGAGTCCATTGCCCAAATAACCTTGATGATTTCTTCTTCAGATACTGGTTTCAGTAATGCCTGATTGTCCTCATGGTTGATGAGATGAGGAATATGCGAGAGTAGATTTTCGGTATCTTCTTTGCTTCCTTCATGCCTTGTGCCATATAGTTCTTTGAAATGATTTTCAGCTGCAATTTTTATTTGGTCAAATTTATTACAGATCTGCCCTTCATCATTTTTGATCTCTGTAATATGATTTCGAGATAGGCGGGCTTTGTATTGTTGGTGAAAAAAAGAAGTATTTCGGTCTCCTGCCTTTAACCAGAGGCTGCGAGATTTAAGTCTCCAGTGCTCTTCTTCCCTTCTGATGGATTGATGGATGTTTCTTTGAAAGGCTACTTCTTTATTTAAAATTTACGGGGTGATGTGAAGCCCTTCCATACCTATTTGCAAGGTTTCCAGCTGCTGGACATCGATTTTTCTCTGATGGGTGGTGGGGTTCTGAAGGTTCCTTAGCCACTTCTTTAGAGCTTGTTTGGTGGCTTTTAATTTTTGCTCCCACACGAAACTTGGTGATCCAATGATGGGGATATCCCAAGCTGATTGGATGGTGTCCATGAACCCTTCTTTTTCGATCCATAGTGGATTAAATTTAAAGGGAATGGGCCCAAGATCTTCTTCGGGGGCCAGAAGGAGTTGGATAGGCTTGTGATCCGAGGAAAGCTTGGGAAGAATTTTTGTTGATATGAGGAGTCTTTCCATCAGCAGGGAGCTTTGAATTAGAAATCTGTCCAACCGGGCAGCGATGTGTTCAAGCCCAGTTCTATTATTTGTCCAAGTATATTTGCCTCTCACCGGGGCAAAATCTAGAAGATCCCACTGTTGCATTATTTCCTCTACCAAAGGGAGCATCTGATCTTTGTTGCTGTTTCCCCCCCTTTTTTCTTTAGGCTTCATGACTAAGTTGAGATCTCCTCCCAGGACAATGTTTTTTAGGGAGTGCTGATCTAAAAAGGCCGAGAGAGTATTCCAACAGTCTCTTTTTTCTGCATAGTTAACAGGAACATATAAATTGAATAAGGCTATAGATAACTTACTTTCTAGATGCTTGAGCTCCGTGAAGATCCAATGTTGCGTTTCATGGGAGTTTGCCAAATGAAACTGGTCTTCCGACCAGAGAGTTGCAACGCCTCCCGAGGTTCCCCTTGAGCTGACTGCTATGCCTTCATTCTTTTTCCATTTAGATTTGCTGATATCCTTGAGGGCTTGCCCATCGATTTTGGTCTCTTGGAGCAGGAGGATGTCTGAGGGTTCTATTTTCATTAGATCTTTGACAGCTTCAATTTTTGGTTGGGTCCCCAGGCCTCTACAGTTCCAAGAGACTATTCTCATTATTTACCTGGCGAGGGGTTTGGGATTCCTCCCTTGGTGGATCTTCCTCTAGTATTTCTTCCTATGGTCATCTCTATTGTGGATTGGCTGCCTTGCATTTTGAGACGCTCTGCTTCCTCCTCCCTGACTGCTTTGTGGGTCTTCCTGCCTACTTTCTTCGAGGGTCTCTCATAGGTCTCTTCCTCTGAGGAGTCTGAAGGTTCTGGCAATTTTTTCTTCTTTGTTATATCTGCATATGAGAGCCTGGAGGGGCTGCCCTGAGGAGAGTCAAGCGGTGCTTCTCCACCTCGCTCTTTATTTGCCTGTGGTTCTTCGGCCTGTGCTGGTATGATCAGATCCGTTTCTAGGGGTTCTGAAGGAGAGGCTTCCTCAGGATTTGGGATCTCATCCGATTTCTGTTGGGTTTCATTTTCTTTGCTGGGTTTTCCTTGATTGTTCCCCTTTGTGGCTCCTTTCCCTGTTGCTTTTGCATTGCCCGTTTTCTGGATTGTAGTCCATTGATCTCCCTTGGGGGGTTGGCTCTGTTCTTCCGATTTTTTCTTGCAGTGTTTTGCAAAGTGACCATAGCCGTGACAGTGTCTGCATTTAAAGGGGATCTGCTCATAATCCAGCTCCTGAATATGGGACCATCCTGCCACGGTGAGTTTTATTGCTTCAGGTAGTCCTTCTTCCAGATCTACTTCCACGCATATTCGGGCGCAGGAGTATTGGTCTTTCCTTACAGCCTGATCAATGTATTTGCCCAGAGAGTTGCCGATGATTTGGAGGGATTTCTGGCTCCAGCAATGCAGGGGGAGATGGGGAAGCCGCACCCATACTGGAACTGCAGAAGGGACATCCTGGGTCGGATCGAAATCTGGAGACCATTTATTTAAGTATAGTCCCTGTGGCCCCATGAAATATGGCCCGTTCCTGAAGATGAGGCTCCGATCTTTTGCTAATTCAAAGACAAATACAAAGAATCCTTTGCCTACGAAGTAAGATTTAATTCCTTCCTTGATCAAAGGGATCCAGTTTCTCTTGATCCAGTCTTCTACAGATTTGGACGATGGCCAAAGGCCGGTGAACTGTCCTATGAGCCCTCTATCTGCTAGATTCAGAGCCGAGTGGTAGGTTTCTTCCTCGGGGAGAGCCACCGTGGGAATGCAATCTTTTTTCTTGACGAATTTCTGTTGTTGAGCAGAAGGGGGGCGTCTGTTGCATGCTTCGATTATTTTCTGAAACTCTATGACTTCTGGAGGGAGGGGGGGAGGATCTGCCTCCCCATCACTAGGCATGGCTGCCAAGGGCCGCTACTGTAACCGATCGCGGCACCAGGGGGGACGGCGCAGGGGCTAGGTCTCGCAGTGTGCTGCGTGGATCCGATCCGAGCTTTTCGGTGGGAACCTCCAATCTTGATCCTCTAAAACCATAAAATTTAAAGATAAAGTATTCACAGAACCTTTTGTCTTGTACTTTAAATCCCTATGGTTTCTCAACATATACTTCTTCTTTTAAGTAATCCATGTAGAAATGTGGTCCTCACATCCGTCTGGTGAAGGGTACATCCTTGGCTAGTAGCTAGAGAAACAATAAACTGAATAGTAGTGTAGCAAGAAACTTGTGAAAATATGTCATCATAGTCCTCTCCCTCTTTTTGGGAGAAACCTCTAGCCACGAACGTCACCTTATATTTCTCAATACTTCCATATTCTCCATGCCTGATCTTGTATATCCATTTCGAAGTCACAATAGACTTTCCTTTAGGTCTCATAATCACTTCCCATGCATCATTTTTCATTATAGACTCGTACTCTTTGGCCACTTCATATTTCCATATCTGTTGTTTTATTTCTTGTTCTTCAACTTATATGATGTGGCTAATAGCCGCAACATATCCCTGATATCAACATGGCTTATTTCTTTCCCTAAAGGTTCCTCTGGTAGCAACATATTTCTTAGCATCTTGTAAAGTATCATGAAGTCATAGTGGTATCTTCCTTGAAGGAGGATGCAAGGTGTCCATAGGTTCCATTGGATCATAAACAACATTAGGCTTAGGCTCAATAATAAAAGGTTCTTCTATAATATCAAAGGAATCATCCTTCTATTAAACATTGGCAGCGGGAGGAGTATCCCTTACTTTCCCAAGGGTAACATCTTCATCAAATGTCACATCCTTTCTAAACTCAATATTCCTTTGACTGGGGACATATATTATATAATATTTAGAATTTTCGCAATAACCAACAAACATACCTTTATTTCTAGAATCTTCTAGCTTGTTCCTTTTTTCCTTTGGCACATGAAAGTAGATGGGGTATCCAAATATTCTCAAATGTCCAACATCGGGTTTTATACATATGAAAACTTCTTCGAGAGACTTTTCACCCAAGTTGTAACCACCCCTCCCACATTTACCCACTTTCACTAGCCTACCCATGGTAAACATGAGTTGAGGGCTAGTATGACATGACTCAACCTCCTAAATAACCTTAAAGAAATGCAGTTGACAAAACAAGACCTTACCGACTTCCCTCATGTGCTACAGGACCAGCAGGAGCTAACCAACCACTCCATTGCCCAACCCCTGAGTTAAAATTATTTTTCAGTGAACTAGACCCCCAGTCGCTCCCATGACAAGGCCTCCAAGTGACTCTAACCCTCCAGTTTCTCCCACAAGACTGCTTCCCAAAGACTGCAACCTTTTCCGCTCAATTTTGTGCCAGCAACCTCGAGATCTGAACCAAGTTCTTAGGGCTAGGATCTAGACCTATGTGCAACACTTAATGAAACTCCCATAAATGATATATAACACAAAGGCAAAGCCTCTGACATAAAAATTAATCAATGAATTGACCTAACCAAGTCTAACCATGACATACATTCCATGAAACACATGGCGAACATGAAATCTACAGGTCATGAATTCATATATGAACATAGAGATCTGAAACTTATCTAAGAAACATCAAGAAGGTCTAATTCCCTCTCACAATAGGTGAAAAAACATCTATTAGGTCATTCATTCATTAACCATTCATTTATCAATCAAACATGATAAGAGCCATAACTTGAATCTGCCATAAAACCATGCTTATAACCAGTGTATAACCAAAATAATAACAATGATAGAACATCCATAAAATCCACATAACAACAAGTACATTTACTCATGAAATACGAGAGGAAATTAGCTCTTATTGACATATGAAAAATCCAACCAAGTCAGGGACTTCCATGTACCACACAGCCATAGATTGAGCTGAACCAAATCTTTCTTTCAGCCAATTACCCTTGTGCCATATTCCAAGCATGAATGTGGTATCTCATGGGATAAACCAATCCATAAAAAACCAAGGGAATCTAGAGGTTAAACCACCTCCACCCTCACACTACCATGATCTCATCTAAACTGGTCCCGAGATCACAAAACCAAACCGAGCTTGGCTGCCTTAGAATTCCTTCACCATCCCAAGAAGAATTTTCCTATCTCCACCCACCTGTTGAGGGATTCCTGAAAAAATGATATCCACCCCCAACCCTTGGGATTTTCCTAAGACCACCTCACCTGGATCCAAAGCCTTTTGGAAATCTAAGGCTCAACCAAGAATGAATCCCATCACACCATGGCTATAAGGAAATGGCAAGGTGGTGAGCTCCAGTATTGCAGCAATAATGTTGTAAATCTTGGGGCTTCCTTCTTTACTGTTATCAACCCGGTAGTTCGTAAAAAACTTGGAAGCGACAGTGTTGTATGCACAAGTACTAGCTCTTACTGCAGGCTGTCACTTGGTCAGCTAGTGAAAGTTCGCTAGGAGCTTAAGTCAACTTCTATGAGTTCTTAAAAGAATCTTTTGACTATGATGAAAGAAAGCTAACTCTACAAAGGCTATGCTATTTGGAGAAAGAGAAGGAAAACTGAAATGTAATGCAAACCCTAATTTACCTATTAACCCTACTTTTGAAAGAAAAGAGATGAAAACTGATGAAATGAGTGCCATTAACTACTGAAAAGGTAAATTACATTTATTCAAGCTACTTATGAAAAGAAATGGGAAGAAGAAAACATCTTTTTGTACTTTTGAGTGTTTTTATGTGAAATTATTATGCTTGTGGTTTATCTGGTTGTGACTGTGCAGAGGTTTGCTGGCAAAGGAAGATGGAGTTGGCTTTGGCAAAGGGTGAGGGAGGTATGGAGAGGTCCTAAGAAGCCCCTAGTACCCTTCTGAAGACTTCCATAGGATTGGAATTCGAAAAATCACTCACAAGAAGTTCTACAGGAGGCTGTAGGGGATCTACAGGAGGAGGCCGAGAGCTATTTTTGGAGTTTTGAAGGTGGAAAAATGATGGGAAAGAGGAACTGAAGGCTAGTTGAAGGTGTTGAGGTGTCTAGAACTTGTTAAGGAAGATCAGTAACGAACATGATGGTTGGATTTGTTCAAATGGCAAGGAAGCAGCTTTATGGAGAAAAACACAGAAATTAGGGAAGTTTGGCGAAATGTTGCAAATGACTTGGGAAATCTATGAGAAGTGAGCTGGTGTTGGCTAGTTTATGGACGTATGGTGGGCTAAGGTGTCCTGCAAGAGATCTGCACATCTACTTACAAAAACTGTTCAAAGAAAGGACTAAAAGCTAAAACTCCTCTAGCTTGACCTAATTTCTGACTTGAAAACAGAAAATGTTGAGCAGTAACCTGCGAACATAAAAGTATGAGAAAATAACTATGGTCAAAGAATAGGAAATGATCTAAGCAACTGAATCTGAACCAATATCAATCTTTCCCAATCAAGTTATCACACTAGCAGTTGCATGGAAGAGCAAAAACTGTGTTTTTGGTGGCAGGAGAAGTGCCTTGACC
Organism: Pinus tabuliformis; assembly: GCA_031772625.1. Lineage (NCBI taxonomy): Eukaryota > Viridiplantae > Streptophyta > Pinopsida > Pinales > Pinaceae > Pinus > Pinus tabuliformis. Next base: position 568,921,839 of record CM062820.1, read on the forward strand.
TCAAATCATAGTCCTAGGAAGGGAGAAAGGATATCGGGCCTATTGTTGGCCTTTTTGAATCTTATTTTGTCACTACAGTAACCTACTTGAGCAACTAAAACAAGAACAACTAAACTAACCATCAAAAGCAACCTAATCTAACAAAGTAAAATGAATCTATGCAATAGAAATTAACTCATGAACTAAGGCAAAAGCATATAAGTACACAGTAGGAGGTGCTGGGCAGCTTGGGTTGGGCCCTAACCCAAGAGCTTCAGCCCTCTGAAAGAGATCAGTGCGGGCTCAAAAATTGTTTCATCTTCATTAACAAAAATAGCAGTTACATTACATAAACTGTTCTCAAAAAGGAACTCGAAAATGAGCTGAAAACAATGCTACACCAAAGTGCGAAATCTACTAATAACTGGCTAACATCCAACTAAAAAAACTGAGCACCTAAGCCCTGCTATTTATATAACTCGAGCCTCCAACAGCTCTCCTAAAATCAAGGAGCTCATCTTCCCAAAACTACAGATAAACAACAGTCCTTCTTTACTTGCTCGACTGCCACTTGGATGCACTAATGTGGTTTCTTGTGCTCCGAGTTTCTGATGGAGAATTCAAGGTAAGGGTTCATAAATGAAGGGGACAACCTCCTACAAATCCTCTCCCTTTTTCTTCCTCGAATTTGGCTGCCAAATTCTCATTAAACCTTTGATTTTGCCTCAAAATTGACCAAAAATCTGCATAAAGCACACATTAGACTTTTTGGCATAATGACTAAGCCAAATCACTCTATTAGCATAAATATAATTAAAAACATGCACTAAACTAATGAGAATGGTGGATTAAGCTGAGTTAGGAGGCTAAATGAGCCCATATAATTACCCATTTCTGGGGCTCATCATCACCCCCCTACTGAATGGGTTGCTCATCCTCTGAGCAACTAGTCTATCTCCTCATCCATGATGGCTCTGATGGATTCCATGACATCCCATGCTTCTGATGTGATATCCTCCTCTTTATCATGGAATCCTGCCTTTCTATCCACCTCCTCCCACTGTTGTCTTTCTTCTTCCTCTTTTTCCTCTTCTTTTGTCTTCTCTGCCTCTGTTAGCTTTGCTTCCTCAAGCTTTGTTTTGGTTTCCTTCTCATCTTGTTTAGTTTCTACCTTCTCTGCTTTAGTCTTTTTCTTCTCTGGTTTAGTCTTTTTCTTTTCTATTTTAGTCTTTTCCTTTTCTGTTCTAGGTTTCCTCCTCTCTACTTTGGTCTTTTTCTTTAAGAAATAGGCAGATTTTTTTTTTTTTTTTTAATGCAATTACTATTCTCTTTAGGCTTAATTCTTCCCTAAAATTGTTCATTCATTGTATATGTGAGTATCCAAGGTGGAGAAGGAGACAACACTTCTTTTGCAGAAACAGGAAACAGATGAAACTGTGTTTTTTCAAGAAACAGGTAGACTTTTGAATGCAATTCCTCTCCTTTTTCAGGCTTAATCCTTCTATAAAATTGCATCACTCCTTGTATATGTGAAAACTAGGGTGAAGAAGAGACAATACTTCAAAAACAAAGAATAGATGAAAATTGTGTTTTTTCTTAAGAAGCAGGCATAATTCTTTGAATGCAATTGCTCTCCCTTTTTGGGCCCCATTCCATCTTACAACCACATCACCCCTTGTATATATGAAAATGCAACGTGGGTTTGCACCAAGCCTACCTCTTCGAGCCCAAATTTGGATGAGAATCCCATTTTTCCTTCTGCAAAACTGCTCACTGGTCCTCTTGTAGAACTGTTACATCTTCCTATAGAATGCTGATAGTAGAAAAATGGCTGAAAACGATAGCTGATGATGATTTTGAGGTTATGGTGGTGGTATAGAGCTTATTGCAGCGAAGTGGACGAGGATGACATGGAAGAAAAGGTGGTGAAGGAGTTTTGAGGAGGCATACTTATGTTTTCTTTGATATATTTCCGTTGATGGTGAGCTAGCAAAAATGTGCGTGGGCATTATTTGGACTGTTGGTCCCTACTGCAGTGTCATCATGAAACCTTATGCTTTCTGTCTGCAATCACCTCCCATCATTTGCGTTGGAGTTTAAACAACCACCACTACCTGTTTTCAGATTCTCATGAGTTGACTGGACACACGTGCAGTGTGAACTCCGGTTGAGCGTTGTTTGAACTGGACGAGGGTGGCCAGTTAGCTGGCCACTGATCTAGTTTAATCGCAACCATCTCATTTGTCCATGCAGTTTTTAAACTATACCCATGCAACAGAGGAATGAGTTTAGTCACTTACCTGTTAGTTGAGAATTGCATGCTGCCGTGCTATTGCATGCTTAGGCTTTGGCGTTCTATCCATGGATTTCTACTGCTGGCACCTGTGGCTTTTGGATTGGTGGCTCAGCTTCCTTGTACAGGTGATCTTCAATCAGGATCCTGCTCCTTGCGCGTTCTACACATCTGTGGTTGCACTGATTCTGCTTCTGGAGCTTGATTTTTAAGGGTATCAGCTACTATGCTTTGTTGTTGTCTGATGTGTGACTATTTTTCTTGTGCAGGCATCCTCTGGTTGGATCTAAGCTGCAGGAGTCTGCTTCAACCTTCAGATTTGCATGCTCATGCTGCTGATGCTAGATTTTAATGGGACAGTGACTTTTTTTGTCCATATCTCCCAAACGGTATACTGGATTGACCTGAAATTTTTTGAGCATGTTTCCATCATCATTATGCACCTCCCATAGAAACATTTTGGTTAATGGATGCATGGATTTCGAGAGAAACTAAAAATGGCTGAAGGTGATGGAGGCCGATTTCTTGGAAACCGTGCACTGGAATTGGCTGAAATTGTTTGGGCATGTTACTATCACCCATATGCATCTCCCCATGAAACAGGTTTTTAAATGGATACACGGATATGGAGAAAATACAAAAATGTCTGAAAGTGATGGAGGCTGATTTCTTAGAAACCGTGCACTGGAATTGGTTGAAATTGCTTGGGCATGTTACCATCATCCCTATACAACTCCCCATGAAACATTTTTTTAAATGGATGCATGGTTTTCAAGTTAGGGAAAAAACAAATTTATGCGCTATGTATTTTTGTATCAGAGCATTCTGCAGTTTTTGGACAGTAAGAAAAATGAGCTTGGGGTGTGATGCAAGCTTGGAAATTATGGAAGAGAGGTTTGAAGACTGCAGGAGGATTTATAAACCATTTATGAAGCTTCTCTATTCCCCAAACTACTTTTAAAATCCATTTCTAGCTCTCTGTAATTTCTACAGGAGTCTCCTGTAGAAAACACAGTTTTTAGAAAAGAAGCACAGTGAGGTGGAAAGAATGTCAAGAATGATTATGAAGGGTGAGGGAAGGTAGGATAGATGTTGTTATTGGTTTCAGAGCTTTCTTGGCACCTGCTACTGCTTCCTGAAGTTCTCCTGCAGACTTGCAATACAACTGAAAATTTATTTTTTCTTTTTCTTTTTCTTTTTCTGTTTTTTTTTTGGAAACAACTAAGGTACCTCAAGGAGGTTTTCACCCTAATTTCCTACCCTAGGCACCTCCAAGGAAGGTTTTCACCCAAGGATCTTATTCTCTTTTTATTTTCTCTTCTTTCCAACCCATTGACCGCCTCATGGAGGTTTTCAATCAATGAGCCAATCTGAGATGCCTCTGAGGAGGTTTTCACCTTAATTTTTTTTTTTTTCTCTTATTTTCCATTTTTTTCTTTTTCCTTCTTTTCTCTGCCCTACCCTACTTAAAAAAAAAAATCATTTTCAAGTATAAGAAGACTTCCAATGGAGCCATGTGCACATTGAGATGATAGACAAAATGATGTGGAGGCTTGAAATGCATGCTTTGACAGGTATCCGGATTTTAGAGATCAAATGATTTGACTTTGAAGGGATCAAACATAGTTGAGGAAGAGAGTACTGCTACAACTTAATGACTGTCTGGAACCATATTTGAATATAGTTGTGATGTCCTTGGTCCTTTTGCTGATCTGGATCATTCTTCATGTCACCTTCTACCATGACCTTCACATCTTCCTCTTTTTGTTGATTTTTCTCTTGAATACATGGAGGATTTGATGGTAACCATGAGGGAGCTCTCTCGATCTCTGATTTTGATTTCCTCTCTTCATCAAGTGCAACAAATGGTTCTTTGACCTTCTCTTTTGCATCTTCTTCTGTTGGTTGTGGTCCTTCAATGATATCAATATAATCTCTTTTGTGCAATACTCTTCCTGAGCTATGGTGAATATCATTGAGCTCAAGAGGAGTTGTTTGGAACTGTTGTACCTCAGCTTTGCAATTGGGTTGAGCTACTCCAATGTGTGGGTTTGGAAATGGTGGTTCCCCACTACATACTTGTTGGGTCTGTCTGTTATTCAGGTTCGAGTTCGGTTGAGTAGGTATTTTGGGTTGCCTTGGTGGAGAAGGAGGTAATGGTTGCGGTTGAGTAGGTGGTGGAGGCAAAGCAGCGGGAGGAGAGTTGTACTGGGCCCTCCACCCCTAATGAGGTGAATTCCACTGAGGTTGTGGCTGAGCATAAGAGTGAAATGAATGAGCAGCTGGTTGAGCATCGTATTGAGATGGATATGACCAAGGAGGGTGTGGACTAGGAAGGATGAGCAGGGGGACCCCAAAAAGGCATGGAAGTGGCTTGATTGGGGTTGTAATATGTCTGGTATGTCCCTTGTATTCCCTGATGGTAAGGTCTAGGCCCATGTGGCTTCCTATGGTCTATGTAATAGGTCTGTTCAGTGACTACTACAACCCCTTGGTACATAGCTTTAAGTTTGGGCAAGGACGGGCACTCATCTGTGGAATGATTTTCTTCACAGATTGAACAAACCTCTATAGATTTCAATGGGCATTCATTCCTAGGATGCCTCCAGGTGAATCTAGGGCAAAAAATGGCCAAAGCCCTCTCTGCTTCCTCTTGTTTTCTTTTGATATGCATGGAAAGAATCTGCCACATCTCACTCTTGAAGTCTTTCCACATGTTTCCAATTTCACTTTTAATGGATGAGTTGGAAGAAAATGTATTGCTCCCAACATTTTTATTTTTAGCCATTGGCTCCAGAGGAATGTTTTCTTCTCCCTCTTCCCCTATAGGTTCTTCAAATATGTCTGGCTGTTACCTAAGGGTGTTTCTTGATTGCAGCCACTGAAGAAGAGAGAAGGTTGGCTGTGTGAAGCAGTGGGGGTGTTGGGCAAACATTTTCCTGAATTATCTCTACTCCTACGAGGCATGAAAGGAAATATTTTTGGTGATTTTTGTTTTTTTCTGCTCCTACAAAACTGAAATGGATTGAACAAAAAATTGCAACTAACTAAAATGAACTTGCTGAAATGAAATTGCAAAATTGAAATGAAAGCAAGGAAATGACTAATCTACTTTGCTGGAATGGAAATTGCAGAATTGAAATGAAAGCAGGAAATGACTTATCTACTTTTGCTAAAATGGAAATCGCAGAATTGAAATGAAAACAGGAAATGACGAATCTACTTTTGCTGAAATGGAAATTTCAGAATTGAAATGAAAGCAGGAAATGCCTAATCTACATTTGCTGAAATGGAAATTGCAGAATTGAAATGAAAGTAGGAAATGTCTAATCTATGTTTGCAGAATTGAAATGAAACAACTACTCTACTTTTGCTAAAATAAACTACTTAGCAAAATGTTGCAGTAGAAAATAGAAGAAAAGCAGTAATCACAAAATACTCTGACGCTTCCCCAACAATGGCGCCAAAAAGAACGGTGAGCTCCAGTATTTTAGTAGTAGTGTTGCAACTCCTGGGGCTTCCTTCTTTACTTTTATCAACACGGTAGTTCGTAACAAACTTGGAAGCGACGGTGTTGTATGCTCAAGTACTAGCTCTTACTGCAGGCTGTCACTTGGTCAGCTGGCGCAAGTTCGCTACGAACTTAAGCCAACTTTTATGAGTTCTCAAAAGAAGATTTTAACTATGATGAATGAAAGCTAACTCTATAGAGTCTATGCTATTTGTAGAAAGAGAAGGAAAACTGAAATGTAATGCAAACCCTAGCAAACCCTAATTTACCTATTAACCCTACTTTTGCAAGAAAAGAGATGAAAAATGATGAAATGAGTGCCATTGACTACTAAAAAGGTAAATTTCATTTATTCAAGCTACTTTTGAAAATAAATGGGAAGAAGAAAACATATTTTTGTACTTTTGAGTGTTTTTATGTGAAACTATTATGCTTGTGGTTTATCTGGTTGTGACCGTGTAGAGGTTTGGTGGCAAATGAAGATGGAGTTGGCTTTGGCAGAGGGTGAGGGAGGTGTGGAGAGGTCCTAAGAAGCCCCTAGTACCCTTATGAAGACTTCCATAGCAATCAGACTTCGAAAAATCACTCACAGGAAGTTCCATGGAGGCTGCAGGGGATCTACAGGAGGAGGCCAAGAGCTATTTTTGGAGTTTTGAAGTTGGAAAAGTGATGGGAAAGAGGAACTAAAGGCTAGATGAAGGTGTTGAGGTGTCTAGAACTTGTCAACGAAGATTAGGAATGAACGTGATGGTTGGATTTGTTCAAATGGCAAGGAAGCAACTTTATGGAGAAAAACACAGAAATTAGGGAAGTTTGGCAAAATGTTGCAAATGACTTGGGAAATCTATGAGAAGTGAGCTGGTGCTAGCTAGTTTATGGATGTATGGTGGGCTGAGGTGTCCTACAAGAGATCTGCACATCTACTTACAAAAATTGTTCAAAGAAAGGACTAAAAACTGAAATTCCTCTAGCTTGACCTAATTTCTGACCTAAAAACAGAAAATGCTAAGCAATAACCTGTCAACAGAAAAGCATGTGAAAATAAATATGGTCAAAGAATAGGAAATTATCTAAGCAACTGAATCTGAACCAATATCAATCTTTCCCAATCAAGTTATCACACTAGCAGTTGCAAGGAAGAGCAAAAACTGTGTTTTTGGTGGCAGGAGAAGTGCCTTGACCTCAAATCATAGTCCTAGGAAGGGAGAAAGGAGATCATGGCTGCTGTTGGCCTTTTTGAATCTTATTTTTTCACTACAGTAACCTACTTGAGCAACTGAAACAAGAACAACTAAACTAACCATCAAAAGCAACCTAATCTAACAAATTAAAATGAATCTATGCAATAGAAATTAACTCATGAACTGAAGCAAAAACATATAAGTACACAGTAGGAGGTGCTGGGCAGCTTGGGTTGGGCCCTAACCCAAGAGCTTCAGCCCTTTGAAAGAGATCAGTGTTGGCTCAAAAATTGTTTCATCTTCATTAACAAAAATATCAATTACATTACATAAACTATTCTCAAAAAGTAACTCGAAAATGAGCTGAACATAATGCTACACAAAGTGCAAAAATCTACTAATAACTGGCTAACATCCAACTAAAAAAACTGAGCACCTAAGCCCTGCTATTTATACAACTCGAGCGTCCAACAACTCTCCTAAAATCAAGGAGCTCAGCTTCCCAAAAATGCAGATAAACAATAGTCCTTCTTTACTTGCTCGGCTGCCCCTTGCATGCACTAATGTGGTTGCTTGTGCTCCGAGTTTCTGATGGATAATTTGAGGTAAGGGTTCATAAATGAAGGGGACAGACTCCTACAAATCTTCTCCTTTGTTCTTCCTCGAATTTCGCTGCCAAATGCTCATTAAACATTTGATTTGTCTCAAAATTGACCAAAAATCTACATAAAGCACACATTAGACTTTTTGGCCTAATGACTAAGCCAATTCACTCTATTAGCATAAATATAATAAAAAACATGCAATAAACTAATGAGAATGGTGGATTAAGCTGAGTTAGGAGGCTAAATGAGCCCATATAATTACCCATTTCTGGGGCTCATCACAAGGCAAGGTTGAAACCACTGTCAAAATAGGAAAACCCCATGCCAATGATAGCTAATGAACCAAATACACACATGCATGTATCATGCATGTCAAAACCAACTAGGAAATCATACATGCAACTTGTTACTTGCAAGTATTCCCGTTGAAGTTGCTTGATCCAACTTTCCCTTGATTGATCTTTGCTTTCCTTTTCTTTCTTGTCCTTCCTTTTCTTTCCTTGTCCTTCCTTTTCTTGCTTGCTTTCCTTCCCCTCTTGGTGTTCTTATCCTCTCTCAGACCGATTCCAAAATTGAACTGACAAAAGGCTTAACTGGAAAAAGTCATGAACTAATCCTCAAAACACTTTTTATCATTAAGGCTTCTATTTTCTTCATTTTCCTCTATTTTCCTTCAATTACCTCCTCATGTAAACATGTGACCTTTCATGTCCCTTTTCCCTTAATTTCCTTTATTTTCATAAATAAATGCCAATTAATGCCTCTTTTCCTTTCTAATTCCTTTGCCAATTTCCTTAGCCATAATAAACTAAATGAATAGCCAGTAAGATGTTTTTCCCAACATTTAGCTTGGAATACGTGTCCCATGACCTTGGTCTAATTTTTGCCTTTATTAACTTTATTACATGAAATGTTAACCTGGGGTTCTTACACAAGGCTTGATGAGGAGTCTTGTTTTGAACATAGACCATGGTGTTAGTAGCTTCACCCCATAGAAACTTCAACAAATTTGATCATGAAACATAGCTCAAGAAGCCTCCATGATGGTCCTATTCTTCCTTTCAACTACTCCATTTTTCTCTGGGTTGTAAGGTATGATAGTCTCCTTCTTGATTCTTTCTCTCTTACAAAAGTAAATGAACTCATTTAAAATGAATTCTTCTCCATTATCAGACCTAAAGAATTTGATTCTTTTCCCTATTTTATTTTCTATCAATACCTTGAATTCCTTAAACATATCAAATGCCTTGTCATTGTGCTTCAGGAAGAATATCCAAGTTTTATGAGATAAGCCATCCACAAATATTTTATAGAATAGATAGACCTAAGAAATTTCACTGGCATGGGTCAATATAGATCAGAATGTATGAGTTGAATAATACCATTGGCCATGCTCCTTCTAGAAGGAAATGGTCCCCTTATCTTATTTACACTATCACATCCCAGACATACTCCATCATGATTTTCTTAAACTTAGGGCATACTAGAAACCATCCTTCTCACTTTAGGCAATGCTTCATAATGAAGGTGAGTGAACCTTTGATGCCATAGTTCACATTGATGAATACTATCATGAACCAATGCTTGAATTGGTCTTCCATTTACTTTATAGAGCTCTTGAAATCTTGATCCCAAATTGAAGGCATCCCTCAAACTAGATTCTATAGGCCATGTAAGAAAATTTCCTCTTATAAAAGAAACTTGCATTCCCTTGTCCTCCAAGGTAGATATAGACACTAGATTTTTTTTCAATCTCGACACATATAGAACATCACATAGATGTACAGTTTCACCATAATCCAAGTGAAATGAAATAAAACCACAACCCTTGACAAGATAGGTAGAATTGTCCCCAACAATAATCTTCAAATTTGTCTCCCTCTCAACCAGGTTGAGAGGACTTCATGATACCAGTGAAGCTTCTAGAGGCCCCACTATCAACCAACCAGCTATCAAATGAATCTAGATGAGAGGAAATAGAAAGGGAAGAAATAAGAAAATATTCAGATTGAGTAGTAGTTGCACTATTTCCATACCTTGATTTCCTTTATTTATTTTGAGGATGGTGGCATTCTTCACGATCATCAGGAGAATCTCTTCTTCGTCTATTATTTAACTTGTTGTTATTGAAGTCTTTATTATTGTTGTAGGACTTAGGAGAATTTCCATTTTCTAACAAGTATTTTGAAAATAGACCACACTTATGGTATTTGAAACATTTAGCTTTGTCCTTTCTAAATATTATCTGAGATTCCTTGGATGTTGGTGCCAACTTTCTTGAATTAAATGCTATTCCTCTTCCTTTCCTCTTCTTGTATTGAGTAGCAAATGCAGTGGGCTCCCCTTCTTCATGTTTTCGAATTCTCCCTCTATATATCATTTTGGTATGTTCTTCAGTGCCCTTGTCAATGATCTCATCAAATGTTGATAACCTATCATTTGGTTCTAATAGTTGTTGTAATAAATGTCTCCCATATAGGTGGAACACCTCCAAGTGCAATTAGTACCAACTCTCTATCATAAGTAACTTCTATGGCAAACAAAAATTGATCTTTGAGTTGGGATATCCTTATGAAGTATGACTGCACAATCTCTCCCTTATTCATCTTGATGTCCTTGAGTTGATTCTTCAAAGAAAAAATGTGACTCAAGTTTTTTACTTCATACATCCCAACTAACTTATCATACATTTCCTTGGACTTCTTAAACTTTGCAATACAAACAATCAACTAATATCTTAATGAATCAATAAAATATTATTTGCTTTGATCTCACCTTTCTTGTACTCAGCTTTGATTGTAGCACAAACATTATCAAGAGGCCCGAGTACCTTGCCTTCATCATATTCCAAGACATTATTTTCATCCAAAGTCATCATTACCCACCACCAGTGGATGACCCCATAGGATAATTTTTCTCCTATATTTTTCTTAATTCGACAACCAGTAGCCCCTAAAAGCTACCAATGTAGCTGATATATGTGCTAGTTAATCTCCTTCCCCTGAGACAATCATATTCCACCTAGCCCATCTATCGAGAGTGTATGATTGAAGGTGGGCCATCCAATTCTTTCATTGTGCAGTCATGTGCTTATGCTTATTTTTCCATGGGCACATTGGGTAAGGATTATTGGGTGTCTTGGAATGAGGAAGGGTTTCGTCTATATTCTTTTTCCCTCACCTTAAATGGGGGTTAATCCTCAAACCTAGTCATGTGGGATCTGCCCTACTGGCTTATAGCTTTAGGATGAGAACTATTTAGGAAACCCTATTTTTTATAGCACAATCCCATTTTTCCATTCCACATTTTTCACTCACCTCCACACATTACATGACTTATTTCATCATCTTCCCTCTTTGGGTACACATCACCATTAGGTCCACAAGGCTCTAGTACTCCCCCTCCCCTTGTCCACATGTCTAGGTTGGGCCTAGAACATTGCCTTGAAGGTTGATGTAGCTAAAAACTAAATATTAAATAGTATCATGGCCACATACAAAAGGAAATAATACTAGAAAATGAAAAACATGGTTGAGACAATAAAATTTAGTATATGGGAAAATTCAAACATGGGATTTATCCCTGATCATTAGGGTCATCACCCTGGTTCCTAAGGACCCCTTGAGTGATCCCTGCATCATGAAAGAACCCATGCATGTCCCAGTCCCTGGATGGTGATGAAATTCCCCACCTTGAGGGGGGTAATCACTATTATATCATACACAACATGCTCTCATCCCATGGAGCCCCGAGAAATAAAATAAAACAAAAACAAATAAAAGGAAAAAGGAAAATGAAGAAGGGTGGAAAAACAAAGGCTAGGGTAACTCATGTACCACCATTTCTCCCTCCTACATTCAAACATCTAAATACGTGGACATACCTTATGATTACCACCCTTGACCCCATCGAATTTGGCCTTGAGACCCCTGTGTCCCAACCCACTTCATCACTTTCCACATGACAACTACCACTTGAAGAATGTACCTTGGACATGTACTTACCTCTAGGGTGCTAGGAACACCCAATAGGGTTTTCTATTAACCACTCATACCGAGGGAGGTAACACCTTACATACTCAAATCCCCTAAATTGGAAGGTTAACCCACTACGAAGTCTCATTTTTGCCCTTGACTCACAAGCTTGATTCAATTATGTCCACTAATGAAGTATTGTACCTTTGGGTGAGGAAATGCATTGGATCTTATACAAGATTGGTAGGTGGCTTCATCATGGGCTGGAAAACTTAACTGGGACCCAAGCCCACCAAAGGATCATATTGACACTTGTAGGGGATGCATTGAGAGCCATAGGACTTTTTCTTGTGATATAACATTGTCTCATATTATGGGCGCCCTCAACACCTTCAACAACTTTCTCATTGGCCCACATTATATGAAAATGATTCACTAGGACCAGAAGTGACCCTAGTTTTCTTAGAAGTATATAAAGGGTTTGGAAACTGATATAAGGCCTAGATGAGGTTAGAATCATCCTTGAGACATGATGGGGCAAGCACCATCTCTTTTTCCCTCACTTGGAGCAAACTACGCGCTTATTTTTCATTAGAAGACCCATGATACCACTACTTATGGCCCATAGTCATTTTGTAGCACCACATGATGATTTACTTAGAGATCAAGGGGCCACCCCCTTTTCTATCATTCATGGATCCCTCACTCTCATTGTGGCACCTTGAGGACTCGACGAGGCCCTCCAATGACCCTTTTACACCATTATTTCATCATTTTGGCTCACATTTGGATGGTTTCTTCTACACTTTATGAGCCACTTTGTGGGCTTGTCACCAAGGACTTGTTATTTTAATATTATTTAATAATTTTACGGGTTATTAGGCTAATTTTAATTAGTATCAGGATCATATAAATAAACATGACTCTCATTTATGATAGCATCATCATCATCACTTGGATATCTCTTGTAAAAATACTTCACACTTACCCTTGGATGCTATTGGAGACTTCTATTGATGCATTTCGATATATTTGGAGGATGAAATTTCAATATTTATTAGGCCTACTTGTTTTTCTATGGATGGATATATATCTTGTCATCTTGTAAGTTTTATTTTCTTAAATATCTTCCTTGGAATAATGTCTTATGTCTGGAATTATTGTACTAGCTAAATCTCTTGTGCCCCAACTTATTGAATATCCTTATCAAATATTGTTTGGTTTAAATTGCACATGTTACTCATTGAATGAATGAATGTTCCTAGTGGATGGGATTTTGTTCATTTTCCATGAAAATCCATATATATTTAGTAGGCAATTTTTCAAGAGTGGTCATTAGGGAAACATTCTTTGACCTCCTTTAAGACAAATTTAGCAAATATTTCATCATCATAGACTCCATAACCCAAGAATTAGGAACTAGTCCAAGAAAAATTGATGGTCAACCTCTTCCCCCCTTCTATTCTTCTCTCCTTAAATATCAACCCCTTTTCCTAGATGGCCATCTAGGGAACCCTGCAAAATTCTCTAGGGGTGGAAATTTTTGAACCCGCTTGGATAAAAACCTGCACTGGTGTCTCCTCTAGAGGATCTCAAGGTTTGGTGGAATTCTCATGGTTGATTCTCTAGAAACCTCAATCCTTAGGTGTGATTTTGAAAGAAAACCTAGTAAGCATCTATTGGATAATATGGTCCTCTTAAGGGTTCTATGAACGTGGTATTCGATGGAATAAATAATTTAATACCCTTTCCCTTCTCCTACCTTGACCTAGTGAGCAAATTGGAGGAGCTCCTACCACGATTATTCATAAACCCTAGGTCTTGTGTGGGCCCCTTTCTAAGTCTCTCAAGTATAGCGAAAGCTTATTTTCAAGTAATAAACCATCTTACAAAGCTACTTGAGAGGTTGTTTCCTATCATGGAAGTCTTGATTCTAGGCTACCTAACCTCATTGCATATTTCAAGCCCTAGGTATTGATTTTCATCCTAAGTCTTTCTTGGAGGGATTTTTTTGCATAAATCCTTAATTGATCCTCTCTTTGAATGGGCTTAGTGGCACCACTTCGCATAGATAATTTATGCTTCCTTTCTCAAGTGATTCCTATCCTACTAGGACTCCTCCCATCAGTGAAATTCCGTAAAGAGTAGGGGACACTAACTGAGGTGATAGTGGGTCTTTTTCCCATTTTTTTCATTCAACCTAGCAGTTGTCCCATAAATTCCCCTCCTAGGACCCTTGTTATATTGTCTGACAACATTTTTTGGTTTCTTTTGTCAAGGAGGAAGCAAGTCTATCTCCTTGGTCCAATATTTAAAGAGGTTATTCCTTTGATGACAATATAAATCCTCTTTTGGTGATTTCATTGGAAGAACATAGCCCTTGTTCTTCATTGAATCTCAAAGTCAATGCTTGTAGGGTGAAGAAAGAATCTCCCAAGGCATTTTGAATTTCACCCTGGCGACTCCCCCTACAATTGTTATGTGAAACTTGAACGAATGGTTCCTTGGGATCTGCATGAGGTTGACATTTTTGCATTCTTACATATAGAGGAAGGAATTGGGATATTGGACATCATTTTGAAAATGATCCAATATATGACATTGATGATGAACTTATCATTCCATTATCATCCTCATCATATCAATTCTTGGATGTGTACAAGGACCATGATGAGGATGATATTCTTGAGGTGGCTCTTCATCAAAGGTTCATGAGCTTGATTATTGATATCTCCATATGTTGGTTGGAAGAGAGGATAGAATGGTGTAAGTTCCATCTCTCTTTTCCTTCCTCGTCCATAATCATTCATACATGGTCATTTATTTTTCCCACCTCCCACCCTCATTACCTGGAACATGAGTACCATAATTGTCACATTTTCTCTCAAATATATATCATAATAAATCATAGGGGTGGGAAATTTGATATTGACTCAATGGTATGGTGGTTACATTGGTTGTATGATTATACTTAGCACTTGCGTAACATGTATGCATGTTAGAGTAGATTTCATTGCATATTTTTTTTTGCATAGCTAACATCATCATTGTAGGTTCTCATGTGAGAATAGATGCATTCATATTAGATTTTCATTTAGCATACTATTTTATTTTCAATATGGTTTTCATTATTTGATGGAAACATGGGTGATAGAGTATGCCCAGGATAGATGCTTCCAGGATACAGGTCTATGGTCCCAAAGAACTTTTGGTGTTCTCATGACCTCCCCATTTGAGTATATTGTTCATGCACTCTAAAGAGAGCTCATGTCCCAGTTGGAGCTAGATGTTACCCACCACCAATGGGTGACCCCATAGGAGAATTTTTCTCCTAGATTTGTCTTCCGCCAGCAGTCAGCAACCCCTGATAACCACCAGTGTAATTGATATAGGTTCTAGGGTATCTTCGCTCCCCAATATAGCCATATTCCCCCTTTCACATATATTGAGAGCATATGTTTGAAGGTGGGCCATCCAATCCTAAAGGTATGTATTTCATTATGCAATCAGGTTCTTATGCTTGTTTTTCCTTAGGCCCATTGGATATGGATTATTGGGTGACTTGGAAGGAGGAATGGTTTCAAGTGTAGTCTTTTTACCTCGCTTTAAATGGGGGGTTAATCCTTAACCCTAGTCAAGTGGGATCTCTCATACTAACTTATAACTTTGAGGATGGGAACTACTTAGGAAACCTGGGTTTTGGTAGCCCGATCTCCTTTTCTCATTCCATATTTTTCACTCTCCTTTGCATATTAGATGCCCTATTTCATCATATTCCCTCTCTGGGTCCACATGGTCACTAGGTCCACAAGGCTCTAGCACTCCCCCTCCCCTTATCCACATGCCTGGATCAGGCTTGGAACATCGCCTCGAAGGATGATGCAGCTAAAAATAAAGATAAAAGCATATCATGGCTACATACAAAAGGAAATAATGTCATAAAACGGAAAATATTCCCAGACAATAAAATTTAGCACGTGGGAAAAAACCAAACATGAGCTTTACCCCTTATCATTATGGCCATCACTCTGGCTCCTAGGCCCCCGTTGAGTGCCTCCTGCATCATTAGGGAAACCATGTATGTTACAATCCCTAGTGGGTAATTAATTTCCCCACCTTAAGCGGGTTAATCACCATTAGATCATACACAACATGCTATCATCCCCTAGAGCCTCGAGCAGTAAAATAAAACAAAAATCAATATAAGGAAAAAACAAAATGAAGAAGGGTGGAAAAACAAAGGTTGGGGTAAATCATGTACCATGATTTCTCCCTCCTACAATCATGCACCTAAATATGTGGACATCCCTCATCATTACCACCCTGGAGCCCATTGCATCAAGATTACACAATGATTATTTTGGGGCATGTGGTATTGTGTACCCATGGTATTGCATGTAATGGAGCCTATAAAAGGTTGGGAGGACTTCATTGTAAGGCAGGCCAAGGATGTAAGTGGTGCAGACTCACTTGGTTGGGTTGGCCACGGTTTTGGCCAAGGATAATGAAATTTCATTGGGTGGTGTTTTTCCCTGGTGTTGGGGTTTTCCCAGATAAACATTTGTGTTTATGGTTTATGATTATTGTTGGTTATTGTTCCTCTCTGTAAATCTCTATAAAATAATGGTTTTCTCTCAGTAAATCTCTCACATTTTTTTTTATTCTCTCTGGTTAAATTTTATACATTAGGTATTGGAGCCAAAGTTTGTGTTTTGGCTTCAAAAGGATGATTTTGTTGCCAATGGTTATTTGGCCTGGTGAATGAAGAGATCGATACAGACTTTCTTCGCAGATTTTAAAGGTTGCATGGATATATTATATTATGGATGCCATGGATCGAAGGTTAGGTCGCAAGGGAAATTAGATGAGACTGTGGATAGATTAATGTGGTGATGGAAATCACCTAACTGAGGAAACCCTAACTTGATTTGATGGCATATTAGCAGAAGGTGCACATTCGATGGGTGAAGAAGTTGCAGGAAGAAAGTTTAGAATTTCGCTTCAATATTTTTGTTGTATGAAGGAAAAATCTCATGGCAGTAAATAATTGTTGTGGAGGGCCTAGATCTGCTTTGCAGATCTACATAGATCGGTTAAAAATTTTACATTTGAAATGTGTTGTCCCATGTCTTAGGTTCGATCTTGGGATGCGATGTCATTACCATGAAGAGAACCTAGATCAATGATTCCACAATTGAAATATAAGACTAGTATTCCCCAATCTGACGCGGTT
Organism: Pinus tabuliformis; assembly: GCA_031772625.1. Taxonomy (NCBI): domain Eukaryota; kingdom Viridiplantae; phylum Streptophyta; class Pinopsida; order Pinales; family Pinaceae; genus Pinus; species Pinus tabuliformis. The sequence goes on from CM062820.1 coordinate 568,938,615, forward strand.
GAAGGGATTGTAGAGGTCTAGCACCATTCTAGCGGTGACAGTAGATGAGAATAGTGAGACAATAGAATCATTCTATATGAATACAAGCTAGTTAGAATTCACTAGTTGGTGATGTGCCCTAGAAATTGGTACTAGAGTACCATTGTTGCAGTGAGATGTGAGGACACAGAGGAGATCTGTGGTGGAAGTAGACAAGGGTGAAATGGGCATACTGGACATGGGCAGCGAAAATATTGTGAATGTTTGAGACTTGTGTCGACCATTCCTAGACTTATGAATGAGGATGGCATGGAGTAGGCGACTCAGGTTGAGGCACGAGTTTGGGCATAGAAAGAAAATGCATGGGCATGGATGCGAGCTACGTAAGAGAAAATGTAGTAGTCACAATATTGAAAGCATGGGTAGAAGGCCAACTACAAATGGTAGGGTTTTGGGCGATGCCAGTGTGAAGATGCCACTTAGGCTATATTGAAGGTGCCAGAGAAGCTAATTGAGCTTGTTGTGAATTGGGTTTATTACTATATGGACAGGTTGATGTTTGTATGCAGAAGTGAGAGTGGTGATGCAAGCAATCTTATAAGGTTGTTCACAGTGAAATATTCATAGCAACGAATGTGCATGTTTAGGTTTTTGTTTGTTGCACATAGGTTTCTCTAAAAACCAAGGACTAGGAGAGATGATAGAATTAGGTGAGAGATGCAGAAATGCAGGAGAGAAACAATTGTAGATAAGTCTATTAACATATTTCTTATTGAAAATCGCTCACCACCTGCTGAAATTCCAAGAATACATGCATGTATTTTGTTGTGAGAAAAGGAGTATATGTGCATGTCAATTAATTAAATTGATGAACCATGTACCTTGGTGAGCCCAGGTATTGCACCAAAAGTGTTGCAACTCCCAAGGGCTCCTCAACTCTATTTATCAACCTAGGGTTCATATAAACTTTGAGGTGACATTGCTATATGCACAGTATATGGGATTCTACTCATGCCACCCTCAACTAGGACATTTGACCAATAGTGATCTAAGACCATTATTTCTAATGAATTAGAAGGAAAATAACTAATGAAGGTGCAATTCAGAAACTACCTCTAACGATAAAAAGGAGAATGCGTTTTGAGCTTCAACTTGTAAATGTTATTGAATCAATTCATGAAAAGACAAGAACTACACTACTTGTAGGAAGGGAAATAAATTATCTTGAAATCGACCATCTAGCTATCAAATCTACTTGCATACAGGAAGCTAATATACCAAATTATAACTCAATATTCCATGCATCATCTATCTAGCTCACACTTGCATATAAATCAATGTTATATTTGTGCTAAATATGTGATTAAGAAACTAATTCTATTCTATTTTGCAGTGAAGGAAAATGATGGTTGGAGTGGCCTAGGTATTTCCATTGATCATGGAGTCACAAATCAGGTTCAATCTACTTCTAAACTAAGTCAAAATTGCATCAAAGGTCAAAATAGATGGTTTAACAAGATGTTATAGGTATGCTACAGGAGGCTGCTACAGGTGCCATATATTGCTACAAGAATGTTGCCGAGAAGGTTTAGGAGGTAGGAATGCTGAGTTCAATGGATGGTAATATGGATCGAGGTTGGGGTAGATGGATGAAAGGTGTCCAACACCCCTATCCAAGCTCAGAGCCTTAGGAAGGCTTGTTTTGCACTAGGATATTTTCTCACGGTGACCTAAGGGAGTGATCTCAAGAACAGAACATTGAGGACAAAATTTGTGATTGATCAAAGAGGGTGAATAAGTCCAAGATGGATATGGTGAAAGATCCCTTGCCTGGAGATCCAAAAAAACCTGCAACATCACATGCATATACCCTTTTATCATTGAAAAAATGAAACAACTAATAGTGGAAAAGATGAGTTGAATTTAAATTCCATCTAATATATGCCAAAAACTCTGATCTAGTCAATAAATCAACTCCTAAGCTACAATAAGCACATGCAAAACAAGATGAATAACATAGACCTTCTTCCAAGAAATCATAAACATAGTATTTTTGGACTGTGATTGTAGATCCTTCCATTCATGCTCCCATGGGAGAGATGAGATAGAGGTTGCAATCACAAGATTTTTGAGGGTTATTTTCTAATGAAATGCAAAAAACTAATAAGAACTCTAAACTAAAAATAAATACCAATACATAAGAGGGACCTAAGCCACTAGGGTTGGGCCCAAACCCAAGAGCCTCAACCCTCTAGAACTAACTCAGTGATTAACCAATAAGAAACTTCTCATTATCATTGCATCAATGTCAAATACATCACATAACTAGTCAAAAATAACAGTATCAAGTGCTTAATCTCGATAGCTTCCTAGATGAAAACAAAGTTTGAATCCTAATGAGCTCTTTTGCATGTTTATTTATACAAGATGGTAGCTACTAGAATCTCCCTAGAAAATAGGAATTTTTGTCTCCCAAAACTCGAGAAGGGTGGATCTTGATCTTCTTTAACTGCACTTGCTTGGCTGCCAATGACCTCGAGTTGATGAGAGAGAGTGTGGTGATTTTGGCTGATTGAGGGAGTTAAGGAGGTGGACAACCTCCTAGAATCGTTCCCTATTGTCTACTTCGATCTCCTACATTGAAATCACCTCAAAAATGCTCCATTTCCTGCATTTAAACTATATTAGGCCACAAGACATAGAAAAATATATTTTACCCCTCTCCCTAAATATAATATAACAAAAACTGTAAATAAATGTAAGAAATAGATAGTTATAAAGTTGGAGGATGGAATTATGACCCTTATGATGTACCTATTGATGAGCCTCATCATCACCTCCCTACTAAAATTGTTTCTGATCCTTTGAGCAACTCGGTCATCTATGTCCATTTATTTCATGGCCCTAGTGGCCTCCTTGACATCTCAAGATTCCTCATATGGTGTGCCTTCTTGGGGATAGAAGCCTACATTATTTTCTACCTTTGTCCATTCCTTCTTCTCCTCTAATTCATTTCTTCCTTCCTGTAGGCCTAGCAACAAGGATGTATAGAACTTGATTCCAATCCAATTGACTTTTAATATTTGCATGATTCTTTTATACAGGGGTGTCCTATCCAATGCATTCCACAACCCTTTAGGAGAGTGGTATTCTCTTATTTGGAGACTATGTGGGTAAGACATTCCATCTCCTCTAGCAGACTTGCTGGCTTTTTGTTCCCAACAATCTGAGTGTGTCTTCAAAATGTGAGATGGCTTGTTCCTGGGTGGCAAGGCATTTGGGTGCTAGGTCAACATCATTAGAGATGATGCTATGATTGCTAATGACAACCATTGGGCTAATTATCTCTGCCCTTATATATAATGGTTCCTTTTCTTCCCTTTCCATGACTCTCTTTACTTCCTCAACACTTGCCTCCTCATGATTCATCCAGGATGTTAAGGCTGTCAACCGTGTGTCCCCCAATTTTGCATTGGGATACCAAATATTCATATCAGTTAAATATTTCTCTGTACTCCATGCTAGCCTAGTTGCAATATTCAATTAACTGTTTGTAATCTTGAAATGGCACAGACCCATGTTGTGCGAAGGTTTTGATTTGGAATTGCAGCCAACTTCTCTTTGAGAAAGAGTGCATAATACTTGGATGGTTGTCTGCACTATAAGGCCTCCATGGATAGGATTTCATTGTAGAAAATTGGGTTTCCTTCTCCTGTAGCTTCTCCCTCAACCACCTATTTTTTGCCTGTAGTTGCTCCTTCATTGTGGACTCCATCTCTCTTAGCTTACTTAATTCCTTGCCCATTTCAAGGACCTTTTCTTCCATGAGGCCCACATCTTCCACCTTATTAGACTTAGTAGTTTGCATCCATATGTTGGTTCTCCCTCTTTCTGCTTCTAGCTCAAAGAAAAGTGGGATTTCAAAATTTTGGGGAATAATTCTCCCTCCTTCAATGAATTTATAATAGGATCTTAGGATAGGTTATGGACTAGGCTCCTAGAGCTCTGGGAAGTCCTTCTCAAATGTTTTTTAGGAAGTTGCTACCTCCTGTAGCACACTTTGTTTTTCCTATAACATACTCTGCCCCTCCTGTAGCTTCCCCTTTTCTTCTTGTTGGAGGGTGGTTGGTGTCTTGGGTTGTTTGAAGGAGGTTTATTTGGTGGTGGACCTCCTTACATATGCTATAGGAGTCTTTGTTATGGGTTTTGGAGAGGTGACCTCTTCGATTTTTCTTTCAGTGGGCCCCACCTCCTATTTCTTGCTTGGGGACTCTTCAATTGTGATAGTGCCCTTTGTGGGAGTTTGTGGCCTCCCCTTCTTGATTATGGTGTTTTTTCCTGGTCTTACAATTTAGGGTGCTTTCCTTTGTCTCTTTCTTTATGTTTGACTGGGGTTCTCAAGGTAGCTAAAGTTACAACTACCTCTTTTTCAGTGGGTCTTGGAGACAAACTTGCTTGCTTTGGGGATATCTTTGTTTCTCTGGGCTTAGTAGTCTTCTCAAGACTTGATTTTTCCTATTTTTCCCCCTCTTCCTCTTCATCTTGTTCTTTTCCTACCTCTACCTCTAGTTCTTCCATTGTCCTTTCTACATATGTTTCTATTTCTTCTGACCCTACTGCTTCTTCCTCTCTTTTCCTTGCCTCTTCTTCTTCTTCCTCTATTTTTCCCTCTCTTCCTCCAACACTAGAGGCTGGGGTCTCACCTATTGTTAGGGTCTATGTGTCAATGAAGGCTTCTCTATCCATGTCTATGAATTTGGAACAAATAACAATGATTCTCAATTTTTTGAAGGCATCCACCGCTATCAGTTTAATGAGGCCATGGTGGCCTAGGTGTTGGTGTTTTCCCTCTCTCACGTTTTTAGTCATGTCCCTAACGGAATGTAGGAGAAAGTATGGAACACTAAGCCTTTGAACCAAAGGCAATTCTACCTAAAATCTGAGTTCATGAAGTAATCTAAAGTGGTAGGCATAGACCACACTCAACCTTCCCTCATAGGAGACGTATTGTAGGATATCGTAGGCCACCTCATCCCAAGGATAAGGTAGGATTTCCCTCCTAACTCCATTCTTGTCCTTGACATGATTTTCATTAGTAGTGAAGAAGTTATTTTTAGCAGTGACACAGGAGGCTTTATACTCTTTGCTCCATTTGATCCCTAGAGGTAGGGTTGGCACTCTACTAATTATCTCAAGGCTGAGTGAGATAGCTAACCCCCACACCGCAATGGTGGCATTGTCCTCCTTTTGTGAGTTCAGGGCCATGGAAAATTCAAAGGCAATTTCATCATCATACCCTTTCAAAAACTTGAAGAATCCTATCCACTGGTGTCTTCTAAAAATGTCTATCACAGGAGGGTGTAGGTGGATTATTTTGGTATCTGAGGGCTCCCTTCTATTAAATCATCCTCCCACCTTTTCTCTATGTTTTTATCTAAGTGAGGGAGAGATACTTATTTTAATAGCTTCAGTGTATAATTCAGTGGCAGTAGTGAGTTGAAATTCCTTATTGATGAAAATTGCCTACATTCCCCTTACTCTACTACCTGAAAAGACCTATAAATTTCACAATTAGACTGCTAATACCTTTAGAATTTGAAGTGAAAATTGCGTACAATATTATCGATGGATGAAGGATATGATGGCACTTAATTTTTATCAAATGGTTTGGGATGAAGGTAATAATTTTGAGACCAATTCGACCCTCTGTAGTGTTCCTTCACCCTTTCAATATTACTGTAGCAGTTTCTCAACCCTCCGGTAGAAATTGTGGGCTTTCCTGTAGCTCCTTCCTATAACAATGGCGGAACAGGGTTTGAAACTCCTCGATGAAACCCTGAGCTCGTCCTCTCCTTAACTGTTTTGAAATGAACAATTATGCAAAATAATTCGAGCCCCGGTACAAAATATGCCATTTTTGGCTTAGTCTTGGAGCATTGTGGTGACCTGGCAGTCATATGAGGTTTCCCCTTTTGGACCATTATCCTCACTCAGAGTAATTATTACCTCTTTCCTCGTAATCACCACCCACTACCTGTGATCCCCACTTGATTGATGTGACACCTCCACATTGCATGAATGCTTACCATCACTTTTAGTTTTCTAGATGAGGGTGGCCAAGTTAACTAGCCACATACAACTTATTAAAACATCTCATCTCAACATTTACACATTTTCGTTATTCACACATAGGGAGGAGGAGATATTTCTCCGTACTTGTGCCTACCTCATGATCGAACTAATTCAGGGATTTACATTCTGGAGATGGACCACATTATTGGAATCAAGGGAGTTGACTTGCTTTGTTTCTTTCCTTTGTATTTCTTCATTGCTCCTCATGATATTTGACTATTGTGTTTATTGTGTGTGCAGGTACCTTGTTGATGTCCAAGTTGCTACTGTTGGTGTAGAGTCCTCCTGGGAGTAATACGACTACTGCAAAGTGGCCTCATAACTTTTCATCACGCCCTACCAATGAGAAAAAAAATAAGATTATTGCTTTATGTGACATGTGCACAGGTTGCTATGGGAGGAGGTTTTCTTCCTGCCGCAGTCCTCGCCATTTCCTCTGGGGTGTTCAAGTTGCAAGTGTGTGATGAGAGAGGATTTAAAAGGTCTTAAGCAAAATGCTAGGAATTTTAGGGAGTGATGTATATTTGTAGAAATGAAGAGGATTTCCTGTGTGTTTCTCCAAAAAAGTTTAACAGTAGTAAGATAAAGTCGAGGAATTTTAGTGATTTTTATTTTATTTTTATTTATTTATTTTATGGAATGGGATGGATGAGTGATGGATGGATGGTGGACCATGGTGGGGGAACCTTATTTATTATTTTCAAGTTCATTTTGGGATATTATTTTCCTCGTATCTCTCTCCTGTATCTTTTCAAAACCTTCTTGTAGCACTACAGGACCTTCCTATAGCATTTACAGGTCCTACCTGTAGTAGTCCAGAGAGGGGGTGAAACTTCAATTTTGGACTAATGGGATGGTGGAGAGGGGCAATAACATGAGTGTGGATTATGGATATGGAGTGGATGGATGGAGGAATGAAGGGAATCTTTAGAATTTTGGCCCTGTCTCCATGGAAACTGTCACTGTCTTTAATCCTGCAAAAATAAAATAAAAATTAGCAGACATGGTGTAGATCCATTTATTGTGTTTTCTTTTTTCTCTTTTTTTTTGACACACAGGCTTCCTCAAAGGAAGTTTTCAACTGTATGCCTACGCTAGTTCTTCAAGAGAGTTTTTCACCTAGGGATCTTTATTAATTTTCTTCTCTTTTTTTGCTCCTGGGCTGCCTCGGAGAGGTTTTCAACCCAAGAGTTGGCCTCAAATGCCTCATAAAGGTTTTCATCCAGGAATTTTTTATTTTTTCAAAAATATATAGAAATGTTGTGGACTGGAAGCTATCAAACTTCCAATCACATTGATTTCTCTGCTGATTGTACTGATGAATTCTTCCTTAGACATAGGTTTGTTGTATATCTTCAACCTGTATTCATTGACAAGAAAGAGAATCCCTTCCTCGTCAATGGTCCAGATTTGAACAGCTTCATTTTCATGACATTTTTCTATCAGATATGGGCCTAACCATCTTGTTATGAGTTTTCCTTTGAAATACTTGAACCTAGATTCATATAATAATTCCCAATCCCCTTCTCGAGAAACCTTGTTCTTGATATGCCTATCATGCCAGACCTTCCTTTGAAATTGTATAACTTCAGTGTGTCAGAGGGCCTGCATTCTGAACTCATCCAATACATTCAATTGGAGGATCATCTCTTGTTTTTCTTTAGTGACATCTAAGTCCAATTGGGTTTCCATTCTCAAAGTATTATACTCAAACTCAACAGAAAGCAAAGCTTTCTTTCCATAAACCAGATCATATGGATTGAACCTAGTAGTTTTCTTCCAAGTGGTGTTATAGGACCAAGTGGCCTCCATTAATATGTTTTCCCAATCTATCTTATTGTTGCTCACAACCTTGGTGAGGATGCTCTCTAATGCCATATTTTTAACCTCTACTTTCCCATTTTCCTGATGGTGATAGGCAGTAAATGTTTTTTGTGTGATATGATGTTGCCTTAGAAGATTCTCGATTAGATTTGATGTGAATTGAGCTCCCTGATAAGTGACTATCTCCCTGTGGCACCCAATTTTGTAGAATATATTTTCCCTTAATAACTCAACCACTTTCTCCTCTAATCCTGCTTTAATATCCTTTGTTTCACCCCCACTTTGTCAAGTAACCAATGCACACAATGATGTACTTTTTCTGCCCTTATGGTGGATCAATTTACCTAATGAAATCCCTACCCCACTTGTCAAATGTCTCCAAGGCCACCTGAGGTTGTAGAGGAATTTCATCCCTGGGTGTGGGCTTTCCCATCCTATGGCACTAATCACATCTACTAGTATACCTTTTTGCATCTTGGTGGAGAGTGAGCCAATAATAGCCAGCTTGTAGAGCTTTGAAATTTATTCTCTTGGCAGAGAAATGACCTCCATAGGGCCTATCATGGCAAGTCGAGAGGATGTTAAAGACTTCCTCTTCCCTGACACATCTCCTTAAGATCTTCTTTGGTCCCATCTTGAATATATTGCCCTTAATCCAAGTGAAAGGGGCGCTTTTCCTTATAATTCTGCTCTTCTCCCTAGATGACATATTTGGAGGAAATTTTGTAGCAACTAGGTAGTTGACTATGTCAAAAAACCATAGAGAGAGAACTGAGATAGAAAATAAGTGCTCATCTGGAAGTTGATCATCAAACATCCTGTTATGTGGACAAATCCCTCTTGCACACAAGAGCGATCTCCCTAGACTTCTAAGAAACCTAGTAACAAACACATAGTAATGCTACATTTCTCTAAGTTTTGATTGTTTGAAAGCAATAGAATTAAACTTAGGTCTCTTATTGGTTTATCAAACTATCTGATGAAGTCTCTCAAAGCTTTTTGTCTCTCACTCCTTTATGCTCCAAATGTCCTCTCGTCACTCCGAACAGCTTCTCCGCAATGTTTTTAAAGAGATATGCAAAGATAGAGACAAACAAGAGATCAAAGCATACAACATATAATCAAAGAGACAATGAACTAATTAACCAATTATACATGTAAATTGATCAAATTTGCAACTAAAAATCATGTAGGTGATCAATGAATCCTATAAATCAAATCAATAGATATGTAACTAAGAAATAACAATTGCTTATATTCATAAAACTTGAGAAAATCCTTACAACCATGTAGCCTTGATGTGGCAAGCCCTTTCTACAATCTCCAACTCTCTCCCTTGAAAGACAAGCCTTCCAACCTAATCTCAACAGCATAAACCTACTTCCAACAGTCATCCCTCAAACCTCAAACCTGCAATGACTTTATAGGCCAAGGATGAGAAGTTATGGATCCATTCTCTAAGGGATGAGATCAACTATTAGTGGGATAGATGTACCACAAAGGAAGGGTATTTACTCTATGATGGGAGAGATCAGCACTGAATATGCACTCATTCAAAGCTTGTTGGTTGGGATAGATGCTACTAACAATGCTTCTAGACTTTACCTTTTATTTTTACATACATCAAGTCATTTTCATAGGTCATAGTGGAATACAGTGCGTACTTTTGCATAGATAATAATGGTCTTCCTTGTGTATGTGCAAGAATCAACTAGGTAATTGTGAACATAAGCAAAATCAAGGTTTTGTACCATAGGATCTATAAATTCCACTTTCTTTGGGATAATTTAGTTTCAAACTCTTTAGGGTAATACTCTAGAACACATGTGTGGATAGCAAAAGATCCAAACTGATGGTCATTTTCCTAATGTGACAAAATGACATGTAACACATCCCTTCATCCCATGCACGAAAGGCAATTCTAGACAAAAAATATGCAACTACATTATCTTTTCCTAGCTTGTTAATGATAGTTAAATCAAACTGTTGTAACAATAACAACCATATAATGATTATAGTATTCAAATCAGGATTATTCATCAAACATTTAATAATTGCATGGTTAGTATGCACAAAATTTTGGTATCGAGTGATGTAGTGTCTAAATTTGTTTAAGAAGTGTGCAACAACTAAGAGTTCCTTCTCATTTACAGTGTAGTTCAATTCATCTTTAGATAGATTTTTACTAATGAAATAAATGGCATACGGTAACTTACCATATATTTGTCCCAAGGTTTCCCCCACATCTTTGTCGGATGCATTAGCATGGATATAGAAAGGAAGAGCCCCATTTGGGCCCCTAAGTATGGGTGCAGTGGTTAAATTTCTCTTTCAAAATCTCGAGGACCTCTTGGCAGCTATTTTTCCAAAATAATTTTGAGTCCTTGGCCAGCAATCCAAACAATGGTGAAGCCACTTTACTAAATTCCTTTCTAAACCTCTTATAATATTCAACTAAGCCCAAGAAACTCCTAACACCCCCCTTCTTTTGAGGAGTAGGGACCCTTTTGATGATGTAAGTTGTGTTTGGGTCCATTTGTATTCCCTCCTAAGATATTCACAATCCCTGCATTTATTAAGAATTCACTTTTCTAAGGACTAAGAAAGAGATTCATTTCAATCCATTTCCTTTTCCCATGTTAGAGAGAGCCTCCAGGAAGTCACACCCATAGGGAGTGAAATCATCCATGCAGATCTCCACAGAGTCATGGAAAACCTCAGCGAATATGCTCATAACTTCCCTTTGAAAAGTAGCAGGGGCATTGCATAGATCGAAAGGGAGGACCCTAGAAGAAAACGTACCCCAAGGACATGTGAATGTAGTTTTGTCCTGATCCTTAGGGTTGATCTGGATCTAATTGTAACCACTGTATCCATCCAGGAAAGAGAAGAACTTCTTCCCTGCAAGACCATCTAAAACTTGACCAATTAAAGGCAAAGGGAAATGGTCTTTCTTGGTGGCTTTGTTAAATTCTTTATAATACACACAGATCCTCCACTTACCATTCTTCTTTGGGACCAAAACTAAATGGGACACCCACTCACTATCTGAGATGGGGTATATGAACCCTGCATCAAAAAACATTTTCAAATCTTCCTTTACTATGTCCTTGAGGGCTAGGTCCATTCTCGTCTGAGGTTGGAAAATAGGTTTGCATCCATCCTTAATGTAGATGTGATGAGTACACACCAAGGGATGCACCCCCTTCATTTATTTATAATTCCAAGCAAATTCATCTAAGTGTTCTCTCATCATCTTGCACGACTTCTCTTCTTGGATGGCTGAGAGAGAGGGGTTAATCTTCAAGGTTCTAGATGAACCAAATTCTACAACTTTTACATGGGCGGGACTTGGGTCAAGTAAGCATAATTCAGTCCAAGGACTTCTCTCAAACTCTTTCACAAGCTCATCAAGAGGTATGTTATTGGGGGATTGGTTCCAGAGGATCTGGTTAATGAGGTCATCTTCATCAGGTTGTCCACCTCCTATAACAACATCTAGGGTACATATTGGATGGGATGTTGTATGATACACTTCATCTTCCTCCTCCTCTTCTAGCCACAATTTTAAGACATGCTCAATGGATGTTTGATCAAGAGGGTACAATACCAATTGTTTTGACAATTACCCATTCTAAATGGTCATGTTCCTGACCCTACAACTAATATAAGCATCGAAAGTGGCTAACCATGGCCTTCCCAAGATGACAAGATAACCATTGAATTTGTTTTTGGATTGGGGAACCAAGAAGTCAATAAGATACTCCCAGGAGTCAATGGAGACCATTACATCCTAAACAACTCCCTCAGGAACCACTGTGACTCTATCTGCAAGTTGCAAAATTGTAGTGGTATTTCTTAAGGCTCCTTGGAGGTTTAGTTTCAGCATGGTTTCTTTATTCATCACATTGATGGCAACCCCAAGATCAATCAGTGTATGTGGGACAATGATGCCATCAATTTTCACATCTACCACTGGACTTCTAGGGTCTAAATATTTTGGAAAAATCACTCTCCCCAACATCAAATCAGATAATTGACCAATAACATTGATGGTGGGGGTGTCTCTTTTTCTCCTCCTAGGGTGTTTGAAACATTTCTCCTTAATAAGCTTATTATAGATGGGAACATCCTTAATAGCTTCGAGGAGGGGTATTTTAACACAAATTTTTCAATTCTTGTAGAAGTCCAGTCTCTTATGTGGTGTGTTGGTTAGGATGGATCAATCTCTTAGGAAAAGGAGGGGGATTTACTTAAGAGGTACTCTCTTCCTTTTCCTCTTCAATTTCTTTAGGTGGAGATGGAGGTTCTTTATCTGGAAGCTCTCTTCTAGACCTAAGGTTGATTTCTTGAATCTCCACAGTATAGGCGGGGTAAGATGTCTCTCCACTGTGGACCTGTTTTGCTTGCTTGTTATTCGGGTTTGGATTGGGTTGAATAAACCTTTGAGGTTGCTTAGGTGGAGCAGGATGAGTGAGTTGTGGTTGAGGTGGAGTTGGAGGCAGTAAAGTATGAGTTTGTTTGAGTTGAGACCTCCACCCTTGTGATGGGTTATTCCATTGAGGAGGTTGAGAAGCATATGGCTGAAAAGGTTTATTAACAGGTTGGGGAGGATATTGAGGAGCATAAGGCCAAGAAGGAGGTGTGTACCATGATTGATGAGTGGAAGAGTACCAGGGTAGCAATGGTGCATTGTGGTTGGGATGGTAATAAGAGTAATATGCACCTTACATACTCTGTTGGTATGGCCGAGGTCCTTGAGGCGTCCTTTGATTTATATAGCAAAGTTGCTCAACCCCACATTTTTCCCCTTGGTATACATATTTTAAACCAAGCAAAGAAATACATTTATTTGTGGCATGGTTTTCCTCATAGACTGAGCAAACCTATATGACATTTATTGGGCATTCATTTCTGGGGTGTCTTCTAGTGCATTTAGGGCATAAAATAGCTAGGGCTCTCTTTGCTTCCTCTTTTCTCCTCTTGATCTACATGGTATCCATTTGCAAAGAAAAGGTATGTAGCATTTCAATTTTAAAGTCCTCCAACATGTTCCCAATCTCATTCTTGATGGATGTCATGGAAGGTTAGGAACTAACCAAGCCTTGACTAGCCCTACCCTTCTTCCTAGCAGCCCTAGAGTGATTTTTGAACATTGTTTTGATGTTATCATAGAATAACTAATAGATGTCTCCCCCAGACAACATTTTTAAGGTTTCCATCATGTCCTCCCTGATCCCTCAGAGAAGAACTAGCTTGAGTGATTTAGGATCAAAGATGCATTTGGCCCTCCTATAACTGAGTTGAAATATATCCTCATAGTCCTATAGGATTCATCAAGTCCAAGAGTCATTCTAAATATTTCTTCCTTGGTTTATTTGGACCTACAATTGTCCATGTAGTTGTTATTAAAGACTTGTTGCATTTGATCCCAAGTAGTGATTTTACCCCTAGGCAAACCCATAAACCAACACAAGGTTGCATCCTTAAGGGTAGATGGTGTCGAGCCGTAAAAAGGGTCTTTTTCACCTCTAATTACCTCACATTAACTTATCAATCCAGGAATGATTTGTTATCTCAAAGAGTGTACTCAGTTTGAGGTTGTCATTTGTCAGAGTAATGCTAGTAGTATAGCTCAAGAAAATACAAGAGTAAATGGATGCTTGAAACAAGATCTACTTACAGCAAAATACTTTAAAAACTAAATCATGCACTTGGAAAACTAAGCAATTTATCAGTCAAGGGTCCAGTAACAATAACTCATCCCTTTGGAAACTGATGTAACTAAAGGTAATCAAGGAACAAATCATCAATCTGGGGACTAGACAACAAATGCCAATGCCCACTATAGTTTCAGATCGTTCTGCACACCAAAGCAACAATAACGCAGATAACAGGAAATGGAACAACAACTAAGTCTGATGAACAACAACACCTTAATCTACAAGAACAAGTGCAGCAATCATATCCTACAGAAATCAGATGGCAATCTTTACTTAAAGGATAAATCAAACAGCAAATAGAAATGGAACGACAACCAATGACCAGTGAAATATAGAACAACACTTAGAGCCAATTGTGAATATACAGTACCGAAATAAATAACACACACAACATACAGAGTTATTAAGAGAAACAATAATCTGATTGTGATACCACAAGTATTGATCTCAGTTAGAAAGGATAATGATCGCAATTCATATTGGAATAAAAATGCCAATTAAACAGCAATCGTAATGAAGTATAAACCATAGACGAATACAATAATACCAACTTAAGAATATTACAGCTCGGTTACTCTGCAATTGAACAACAATAGCATTCTGTAAAGAACAATAATGTTACATTAATGACTTAAAGGAACAACAATACGTTATAAGGTCAGAATGCACAATACGACTGTCCTGTTGTACAGAACGATATTGTAAATATAACAGAGTCGTGATATGAAATAACAAAACACACCAGATTACTGATCAAAGCTGATAGTGCAAACCACACATGAACTAAAGGTAATGGTACAGGAGCAAGTGTTCCACCAGGGCTAGGCCCTTAGTGTTCAGGGACACACTGCTTGAAATTATTCCAAGACCAAAGATGGAACATCAACTAGATTTATATTAAAGCATTAAAACAGAGTTACAGTGGATCACTCCTCAACGAGAGTCAATGATCAAAGTTTCAAATACAGAGAAAAGTCACAATAAAATTAACAGTCTCCCATTGGCTAGCAGTGTTGCCCCTACTTATAACAGCTGAAGCAGAGATATCAAGGATACAAAAATAGTTAAAGTAGCGATCCCTCAGGATCAAAGGATCCTGAGGGATTTTCCAAACTATTAGTCCTCAGTTATCCGGTCATTTTCTTGCGCCAAGTCAATATCTCCTTTTCCTTTCCTTAGCTGAGATGTTTTAATTTAGATCATCTTGTTTGCGTATGGTTCCCCGCCAAAGGGACAGTGGTTGGTTTGGACCTGTCTTTTTCTTTGGAGCAGAAATCTTTAGTTTTTCCCTTTTCCTGCATAAGAAATAGCAATTATTAGCATTTTCATGTTGCATATAAATCTTATATATTTGTCATGATTTCCCATTATCTACCTAGTTCATGATGCAAAGATGTTACGAGTTCTAAAGAAAAGATGACAAAATAGTCAATAAAAACATACCTTCTTCAGTACTCCACACACCCCCCTGCTTACCCTTTTTCAAGCCCTCATGAAAACATTGTAGTTGACATGTAAGGAAGTGAGAGAGTAGGTTGGAGATGGGATCTCATGTGGTGGTCTACAGCCATGATGCCTAACTAGGTGTTCAAAAAGATGGCCTGTCTGACCCTCAGGCATTTCATACAGGGCTTGGTATCCAGGTGCAGGGTGCCAAATAATTGAACTCCGAAACCTATATCCTAACCAAGATGGCCCTGCCCTCAAGATAATTTCGCCATAGAGGTTCAAACAATCAGCGGCTAACTTAAAGTTCTCGTAATTAAATTGTTCCCTGAGTTGGATGTTCGAATTAGAGGTCTGATATCGAAATTTAACAGCTGCAATGGCAAGGTCCTTAATGGTAAAGAAGTATTCTATCCCGAAGTCCTCATGGGTCCTAATGTGTCAATCATGCCCGAAGTCCTCATGAGGCTCCTGTGTTTATTCCATAACTGTAATGGATCTCTAGGGTCAACTCTTACCCATAAGTCTAATCTGTTTTCTTGTCTTTGGAAGGCATTATAGGCTTTAAACCATTTGATTTGATTAATTCCAAACGAAATAAATGCCTGCAATTGGATATCCCCAACGAAAGGGCCCGGGTTCTGCTCTGTCTCTGGATCTAACACAAGGTTATGCAGATAGAATTCACACAGTAGTCTTTGAACCTTTACTCCATAGTGCTTACAACAATTTATAAAATCATCAATAGTATTAATTTGTATAGGGGCTCCTGCTTTGACGGCCATAATTTTCAATTGCAAATATCGTTCCATTAAAAACAAGGCATAATTCTTGGAAGGGGCTCTACATGCTAGGACGCTAGTGTACAAAGAGCATAAGGTATCCATCTATTTGATAACTACATCTAATCTATGAGTTACCTTTGCGACTTTTTCTTGTTCTTTTCGCCATCCTTCAAAGGCCCGGCTTTCAGATAAATTGACATTCCTTAGCTGTTGTTGTAATTCTTCATACTTTTCTCGAGAAACCATTTGTTCCGTGAGTTTTTCTACTTCTTGTTGAGCTTGCATCAAACCCTCTCGTAGGGTTACTATCCTCGGATCGTTGTCCCACGTAGTAGTGGTCAGTGGAAGATTTACTTGAATATTCCTATTGCGTTGCCTTGTGTTTATAGTCTGTATTCCTTCAGAGGATTGTGCCTCTCTCTGAACTTCCTTGTCATAGGCCAATATATTGTCTGTTTGCACTTCAACATGAGCAACAGTGGAATTTTGTTCCTTTTTCTTTGGAACAACAGTCTACATTTCAACAGGGGTTTGAATGGCAGGCTATTCTTCAACATTGGTTTGAACAACAGACTGTTCTTCAATAGCGGTTTGAACATGAGACTATTCTCCGACAAGGTTTTGAACAGCAAGCTGAACAGGGGTCCTTCGAACCTTTTTCTTGGGGGGTCTCACTGAAGTGGCTACATGTCTTCCACCTAAAGTTCTTTTTGCTCTCTTTCTCATTCTCAAAACCCTGATTTGCTATCGAAGTCGAGCTATCACATTTAGTAATCTTTGCTATTCTTTTCGTAATCGTTTAATTTCTTTTGTTTCCTTAGAAGGACCAACTGTCTGTTTACTCAGGCCTGGACTGTCATCTTGGCCAATTCTGTGGTTTCCCTCTTGGGGTGCTCCTTCGCTGTTTTGTTCAGGTTGCTCAAGAGTAGAAACCCTAGCTGGCTATGTTACTTCTTCGGTAACTTCCTTGTCCATCCCTTCTTCTTCATGCAATTCTTCTGGTGTAGTCTGGTTGGGAGCATACTATTCCCCTTCTATATCTTCATCATTTTCTTCTCTTGTCATACTTGCAGAATGATTCTCTTCGTTTTCTTCTCCGTCGCGCAATTCTTCGGGTGCTTTTTTCTCCTAGTTATTCCTCAATCTAGAGGCCTAGCAGGCTGAGAGGCTGGCCATATTTGCCCATATTGGCCAGAATTTTGGCCAATTCATCCTCTTGCAATGGTTTTTTCAATGGAATCTCTTCACGTTGTTCTATCTCCGCCTCCACCTGCTCAGGTTGTTTGGTCTCTTCCTCTGTTTCTCCTTCCTCATTTCCTCCCACTTCTTTCTCATTCTCTTCTCCTTCCAATTGCGGGGGTTGCTCGTCCCCTGAGTTGTCTATCTCCATAGGTTGGCTGGTACTCCCTTGGGGATTTTCCAACCTCCCTCTAATCCATGCCAATCTAACTGATTTTCTCCATTTTGATGGTCTATTTGGTGTACTGGCAGTATGTTTGCGTTTTGGGGCTGGCAGAGTCGGTGCCCCATCTATCATAGCAATTAGCTCTTCCCAACTACTCTGTTGCTGAGCAAGGCTGTGGCTAACTATCAGCCATATCAATCCATGGTGACTTATTGCCGATTCTACATGTTGTTATTTTTTCATGCTTCGGGCAACATCATGAAGTAATGAATTTAAAAATGCAGGTAGGTTCACAAAGCATTTATCTTTTAATACAGCTAAGAGTTTAAGGTGTCGTGGTCTTACCACGTCTTTTCTGCCTTCACAGGTGATGTAGCTTTGGATGATCCTCGCCAATTCTGCCCATGGCTCTCCTAATGCTGCTGGTAGGACTCCCTTTCCTCTGACTATCAGGTTCTAGCCTTCATCCTAGAAGATCTTCATGATCTTTTGCAGTCTCTCCTTCTTTAGAGTCCACACAGGTCCGGTGGTTGGCAGTCTCGAGACTTTTGCAATTACGTAATCGGTAACTGCTATGTGTTTTCCCCTTACTGTGGAGTGGTATTCTTGCAATTTCTACAAGAATTCTATTGCCATGGTCTCGTTGGATTCCTGTAAACGATTAAGATAGACTAACCATCTTGCCCTTGCCAGGACTTCCCGTGCAGCGTCAGAAATTGTCAATACTTTTGGTTCTCTTCAAATTAACCTTCCTCCCATGCTTTAGCTCACTGTAAAAACGCAGAGACAACAATGGAATAGTAGGTTGTTCAAACTATTAGAAACACAGAAACACAGAGAAAATAGCAAGATCGCAAGGCTCGTTCAAATTTTACTAATTGTTGCAGACTATGATATGGAAATATCTTAGGAACAGCAAGGCATGCAAATTGAAAAACGGAATATCGTTAAGCCTTGCTATTTCTGAGTAAGAGTTTTCCGAATAATAGCCAAGTTTGCCAAATAATAGCCAAGTTTTCCAAATAATAGCCTGACACGTATGTCAGCAAATTATGAAGTCACCCCCCCCCGCGGCAATGTGATAGGCCATCCTTGACCGTCAAATGAAGGAATGGTGGGCCGATTTATTCTGGTACAGGGTCATAAAGGAACAGCATATGCCAAGATGCCATGTTTACAAAAGGAGAAGGTTACCGAAATCGAGGTGTATAATAGGATCGCTTAATAAATAAGAAAATGCGGTTACATGATGCGAGGCTGAGAGGATAGGACAGCTGATGTGCACAACGAGTGTAATGCGATCATTGTCTACTTTTCCCATCATGATTGGTTATGATGGATTTTCATGTGTTTAATGGTTCGGGGAAGTGATATGCATAATCTTATTTGACAGATTACCAAGGTATAAGATAGAGAAGGGTGTTAATGATTACTATTGGTGTATAAGAAATGTGAATTCAATACCATTAACAGAGCTCTGCTGCCGACAGGTGTCCATAACCTTGGCAGAGTTGTTTGTTTCACCCCTAGAACCATGATCCTTTGTGTATGCCTAGGAAGTATTGTTCAGTGTCAAAATGGAGGTCATTATGCTGGCTTGGTAACCAGTTAAATCATAATTCCATTCACCAGGAAGGAGTGAAAGGTGGGCAGGCCAGCTGATGAGCCCCAATTTTTGGTAACAAATTGGGCTCATTTGGCCTACTTACCTTGCTCAACCCTTCATCTTTTATCACTTATGCATTCATTTCTTGGTATATTCGTGTTATTTGTAGGAAGAAGGGCAGGCATTATATCTATGTGGCTAATACATGATGATTTCAAGTTTTTTGGCATTAAAGGGAGCAAAGACCACGCAGAAGGAGACAAGGAGACAGCAAAGGTGGCATTGCAGGTTTATAGGGAGGTTGTCTACAGCCTTAAAGAACCTCCCTCGTGATCTCCACCCTAACTCCGAGCTCCAACAACTCTCCCCACCGAGCTTAAAGGCAGCCAACAGGTTCTACAGGAACAACAGTTTACAACAATTTAACTTTTAGTTGGACAGCCGAGCTCCATTAATTGAGGAAGCCAGCTTGATCCTCCTCTTGTATAAATATTAAGGCCGTAGCCTTTGATAGGAGCTTTTTGAACTTTTGAACTACTGTTGCAATTTCTAAGCACGAGCTACAACTCGGTTTTTGCTCTTTGTAAGCCAGTTCTGGCATGTCATTAGACTCATGATTATTCAATAAATACAGGCAGCTTTCGATTCAATTCTGAGTTTTTAAGGGAGCTATAGCTCTCAGGTTAGGGCCCAACCTGAGAGCAATAGACCTCCTCTTCTTTGTATTGTTACTTGTCTTTCTTTTCAGCACTTTATTCCTCTGTTTTGACATGCATTTAGAATTTCCAGTCTGCTAATTTGATTTCTTTTATGTGATTGAGTAGGATTAGTTTATGGTTCAAGTGCTTTTAGTTGCTTAGATTAGAGTAAGAGGATCATCATTCATTCGAGCTTCAAGAAAAGGCTGATAGTGCACTCACTGCCATCTCTGTTTAGAGATTGGGGGTGTAGACCGTACTAGCCACCAAAAACGCAGTCATACACTTTCATTCAAGCTACAACACAGTCATTTCAATTGTAGGTCCATCCATGCATTCTGATCTTGAGCAGTACTTCGTCATTCCAACTCCATGCACGGTTTTTCTCTGAAGTTTACATTGTTGTTCGTTAATTTAATAACACAGTTAGGATAAGTTGATGAATTCTTGGTTTTGTGCAGATTTGTTTCCTTTACACTGCATTGCATCACTCTGTTATCTTCTTCTTCTTCTCAACCGCGTCTAAAGCCACCTACCCAACCTCTGTTCAGATCGTTTGCCTTCCAACACTTCCACTGTTCACGTAGCTCCATCTTTTTGGACTTTTCATTGCCTCCACCCTTCCATTCTCCAACCAGCTGCACCCACTCTTTCCTCATCTCATATCTTTGTCCCTGAACCATCATAGGCTCCCTCTCCATCCTACCTATCCACCCATACAACTCCTCCACTCTTCCATCACCCAACACTCCAACCACAGAACATCCTGTAGAAGTTAGCAGCCTTCCTGTAGAAATCCCAAGCTTCCTGTAGGATCCCCTGCAGACATCCTGTAGAAACCTATAACCTCGGTTGCCGAGCACCTGAACGTTGTGGACTTCTATGGAATGATGTTTTGGATCCTCTGGAACCTCTCCTAGCCCTCCTGACCTTTCCCAAGCTTTCTTTCCTTCGAACTACCCCTGCACAGTCAAACCCTAATAAGAAACAAAATCATAATGACTCCAAACCACTTAAGCAAAAATACAAAAACAATGTTCTTTTCAGTAGAAGTAGCTTAGTCTCATGCATCTCATATCACTAGAAGTAATGGCATCATTTCTAGAAGTTTTCACACCCACCATTGCATCATAGAGATTAGACTAGTCAGATTAGGGTTTACTAGGGTTTCCCTGTTTTGTTGGCTTTCAGTTCATTATTGCAAAGTAGGTTAATCTCCTTTGAGGTAGTCTTCATCCATCATTTAGAAAGCTTCTTCTGAGAGAATATAGAAGTTGGCTTGAGCCCTAGCGGACTTGTGCCAGCTGACCAAGTGACAGCTGCGACAAGAGCTAGTACTTGTGCATACAGCACCATCGCTTCCAAGTTTGTTACGAACTACCGGGTTGATAAAAATTAGAGATAGGAAGCTCCAGGAGTTGTAGCATTAATGCTACAATACTGGAGCCCACCATCTTTTTGGCGCCGTTGCCGGTGAAGCGTCAGAGTATTAGTAATTGTTGCTTTTCTTCTATTTTCTTACTCTTGCCTTCTGCTAAGTAGTTTATTTCATTTCCATTCTGCAAAAGTAGCATAGATTAGCATTTCCTGCTTTCATAGATTAGCATTTCCTGCTTTCATAGATTAGCATTTCCTGCTTTCATAGATTAGCATTTCATTTCTGCAAGCGTAGATTAGTGTTTCAATTCTACAAGCGTAGACTAGCATTTCCATTCCTACAATTTCATTTGAGCAAAGTAGATTAGTTATTTCCTGCCTTCAGTTTAATTCTGCATCTTTATAGTTAGTTGTAGATCAATCTGTTTCAGTTTTGCAGGTACCACAGAAAAACAAAAGCAATCAAAAAAGTTTTTCCATTTCATGCCTCGTAGGAATCGAGATAAAACAGGCAAATTCTTACCCAACACCCCCACCACATCACTGAGTCACCCCTCTCTCTTCTTCGGTGACAGTGATCCAGAAGAACCTATAGGTGAACCTCCTGAGATATACGAAGATCCTATAGCAAAAGAAGAATTAGAGACCATCCCATCTGAAGCTATGGCTGACAATAGAAGAGAAGATGAGAGAATAGAAGGTGCCTTCCCCATCCGAGAGACCAATGGAGAGATGAAAATGAAGAACATTAGCCCCTCCGCCTTACCTCACTTCCATGGACTGACTACTGAAGATCCTGATACCTTCCTGTTTGAGTTTGTTGTCCTTTGTAGAACCTATGACTATACTGAAGATGAGCAGAAGTTGAAACTCTTCCCTTCCACTCTTAAGGATGCAGCATTACGCTGGTTCATGGGCTTACCTGGGAATAGTATCACCACTTGGGCTCAGATGTAGCAAGCTTTCAATACCAAGTACAGGGATTACTGTAGGTCCAAGGAAACCAAGGGAGAAATCTTTTGGATGACCATGGGAAATGATGAGTCCTTAGAGGATTTTGAGGAGAGGTTCCAACTTAGCTATAAGTGGGCCAGGTGCACACTTGACCCTGAATCCCTCAAGTTGGTCCCGCTCCGAGGAGTCCCTGAAGACCTCTTAGATACCCTTCACATGTTAGCTGGGGGGGACATTTACCAACTGCCTTATGAGGACATCAAGACTGTGTTTAGAAACCACTCCAGGGCAGCTCGGAAACGAGGTAGAGGAAACCTCCTCTCAACTGGTGTCCCTTTCTCCAAACATGAGTTTGAAAATCAATTGGAAGATCTTAAGAGTGAGGTGAGACAGACCATTGCCATGCAGCTGGACACATTCAGGATCCAGCAAAAGAAGGAAGAAGCTGAGAGAGCCTTGGCTATCTTCTGCCCTAGATGTACCAGGAGACACCCTAAGAACGAATGTCCATTGCATTCGGTTGAAGTGTGTTTCGTTTGTGAGGAGGACCATCCCACAAACCAATGTCCAACCTTACCTGGATTTAAAGCCCTGTACCAAGGGATAGAAGCTCCCACTGAACCTCTCTATTACCTCAACCAAAGGAGGCCACAAGGACCTAGAACTTACCAACAGGGGATGCAAGGGGCACCTCAAGCTTATTACAGCCCCAACCAATCGACTCCTATGCCTTCCTGGGCCCCCCTTGCTCATCCTTCCTGGTCTATGCCTCCTCCATGGTATTATCCACCTCAGTACCCTACTCAACCCACCACTCATTCTTATCACTCACAGGCCCAGCCACAGCCTCAGTGGAATGCACCTCAGTCAGGGTGGAGGCCCCAATACAACACTCCTCCTGCCATTTTGCCTCCACCACCAGTTCAACCTCAACCATTACCTCCTGCTCCTCCAAGGCAACCTCAAATACCTGCTCAACCGAACCCGAACCCCAACAATAGACAGGCCCAGCAGGTATACACTGGGGAAACATCATGCCCTACTTATGCTGTGGAGATCCAGGAGATCAATCTTCGATCTGGAAAGAATCTTCCAGATCGCCAACCTCCTCCCCCAGAGGATGAGGAAGATAAATAGGAAAGTGAACCAAAGGCTATTCCACCCTTTCCTGAGAGACTAACAGCCACCACACAACCCAACCCAGAGGAGGATGAGCTTCTGGGTGAGCTCAAGCAGTTGTGTGTGAAAATACCACTTCTCCAAGCCATCAAGGATGTGCCAATATACAACAAACTGGTTAAGGAAAAGTGTTTCAAACACCCAGGCAGGCGAAAGAGAGATGCTTCAACCATCAATGTCTTAGGACAACTGTCTGACTTTATGTTAGGACAAGTCATCTGCCCAAAGTATCTAGATCCTGGGAGTCCTGTAGTAGATGTCCACATCAATGGCATCATCATACCTCACACTTTGATTGATTTGGGGGCTGCCATTAATGTGATGACCAGGGACACCATGCTCAAGCTCAATCTTCAGGGTTCCTTGAGGAAGACCTCGACAGTTCTGCAACTTGCAGATCGCTCCACTGTGACTCCCGAAGGGATTGTGGAGGATGTCTTGGTCTCTGTCGACTCTTGGGAATACCTTGCAGATTTCTTGGTTCTGCAACCCAAGGCAAAGCTTACTGGATATCCTCTTATTTTGGGAAGGCCTTGGTTAGCCACTGCAGATGCTTACATAAGTTGTCGTACAGGAAATATGACCATCAAAAATGGTCCTATGTCCAAGCAGCTAGTCCTATATCCTCCTGCCCAACCTTCCTTAGAGCATGACTTACCACTTTGGTTGGAGGAAGGAGATGAGGATGAAGTGTACTCAGCACCTTTGTGCACCCTAGATACCACCAGAAGAGACCCCCCAACCGAGGATGACTTGATTGAGACCTTGATCCAGAATCCACCTTCCAGTGCACTATCCTTAGAGAAATTGGTGGAGGATGCCCGAGCCAGCACCCTAGTGGATCTTTGTACGACCAACCCTGTCACTCCCAGAGTCAATAATGTGGAGTTCGGCCCTGAGAGAACGTTAAAGATCAGCTCCTCCCTATCTCCTTCCCAGGAAAAGGAGCTGTGTAACCTGTTGGCCAGTCACCTAGATGCTTTTGCTTGGAGCTATAAGGAGATGAAAGGAGTCCATCCCTCGGTCTGTACCCATCACATATACATCAAAGAGGTTTGTAAACCGGTTAGGCAACCTCAGAGGAGAATGAATCCAGCCCTTAAGGACATTGTCAAGGAAGAACTGCAAAAACTGTTGGATGCCGGATTCATTTACCCCATCTCAGATAGTGAATGGGTGTCCCCTCTGGTGTTGGTTCCCAAGAAGAATGGGAAGTGGAGAATATGTGTGGACTACCGAGAATTGAGCAAAGCTACCAAGAAAGACCATTTCCCTCTACCTTTCATAGATCAAGTGTTGGATGGACTGGCAGGAAAGAAGTTCTTCTCTTTCCTGGATGGGTTTAGCGGGTACAACCAGATTCAAATCAGCCCGGAAGACCAAGATAAGACCACCTTCACTTACCCTTGGGGTACCTTTACCTACCGAGTTCTTCCCTTTGGGCTATGCAATGCTCCTGCTACCTTCCAGAGAGCTGTCTTGAGCATCTTCTCGGAGTTGGTCCATGATGCAGTGGAAATCTATATGGATGACTTCACTCCTTATGGGGCCAATTTCCAAGAAGCATTGTCCAATCTGGGAAAAGTTCTAACCAAATGCATTGAGATGAACCTGTCCCTTAGTCCTGAAAAATGTGAATTCCTGATGACTGAAGGGACCGTGTTAGGCCATACCATTTCTTGCCAAGGGTTACAGGTGGATCCTAACAAAATTGCTCTCATCAAGAAGGTTCCACCTCCTCAAAAGGTAAGGGATGTTCGGAGTTTCTTAGGATTAGCAGGGTATTACAGGAGATTCATTAAGGACTTCAGCAAGCTAGCCTCGCCATTGTTTGGCCTGTTGGCAAAAGATGTGGAATTTACGTGGACTGATGATTGTCAGAGGGCTTTGAATGAATTAAAGGACAAGTTGGTGTCAGCCCCAATCCTGAGAGGTCCAAACTGGGCCCTACCTTTCCACATCCACACTGATGCCTCGAACAAAGCCATAGGTGCAGCTTTAGGACAAATCGAACAAAAACTTCCATATGCCATTTACTTTGTTAGTAAAAATTTGTCCAAAGCTGAGCTGAATTACACTGTAACTGAGAAAGAGTTTTTGGCTGTGGTCCATGCACTGAACAAGTTCCGACACTATATCACTGGCTATCAAACATTTGTACATACAGACCATGCTGCCATTAGATATTTAATGAATAAACCAGATGTGAATGCTCGTATTATTAGATGGTTACTTTTGTTGCAGCAGTTTGATTTGACCATTGTTGACAAACCAGGTAAAGAAAATGTTGTTGCTGACTTTTTATCTAGATTGGATTTGTCTGCAGATGAGGATGGAACGGTGGATGACCAGATGCCTGATGAACCTCTGTTTGCTATCTCAGCACTCTCTCCATGGTTTGCTGATATAGCAAACTACCTTGTTTCAGCACAGTTCCCTCCGCACCTATCTTCAAGAGAGAAGAGCAGAATCATCAGAAAAAGTGCCTCATTTACTTGGATCGGGGGCAATCTGTTCAAGCTTGGCCCCGATCAGATCTTAAGGCGTTGTGTAAGGGAGGAGGAAATCTTTGATATCCTCCTCACCTGTCATGATGGGCCTTGTGGAGGACATTTTGCAGCAAAGAGGACTGCCTTCAAGATCCTGCGGGCAGGCTACTATTGGCCCACACTTCATCAAGATGTCAGAAGATATATCATCCAATGTGACCAATGCCAAAGAATGGGGAAACCGACTCAAAGGGATGAGATGCCTCTCCAACCTCAAGTGACTCTTGAGCCATTTGAGAAGTGGGGCATGGACTTTGTGGGTCCAATCAACCCTCCTTCGAGGCAAAGGTCTTACATCATTGTGTGTACTGACTACCTGACAAAGTGGGCAGAGACTAAAGCAATCAAAGCAGCAACAGAAGAAAAGGTGGCCGAGTTCTTAAGAGAAAACATCTTCTACAAGTTTGGCTACCCAAGAGATCTGGTCACCGATCAAGGGAGCCAGTTCACATCCAACCTGGTTGAAGACTTACTAGCTCACCACAAGATCAAGCATAGGACTTCCACCCCCTATCACCCTCAAGCAAATGGGTAGGTGGAAGTCACCAATAGAGCATTAGAAGGGATCTTGACTAAGGTGGTGAGCAGCAGCAGAAAGGACTGGGCAGATCGCCTAGTTGAGGCCACATGGGCTTACAACACCACTTGGAAGACCACCACCGGCTTCACACCTTATGAGCTGGTCTATGGGAAGAAAGCTTTGCTGTCCATTGAGTTTGAATACAACACTTTGAGGATGGCAGCTCAGCTGGATCTAGATCTCAGCCATGCACAACAAGAAAGGTTATTGCAGCTGAATGGATTGGATGAGCACCGAATGCAGGCCCTCCTTCACTCAGAAGTGGTTCAACTTCAGAGAAAGGTGTGGCATGACCAACATCTCCATGACAAGCAATTCCAGCCTGGAGATTGGGCTTTGTTGTATGACTCCAGATACAAAGTTTTCAAGGGAAAGCTGAGAACCAGATGGCTAGGACCATATGCAGTGGAAAAATGTCATGACAATGGATCTGTGCTTATTCGGACCATTGATGAGGAAGCCATCCCCATGCTTGTCAATGGGCATAGATTGAAGATCTACAGGAAGCCTCTCTCAAGACAAGAGTTCATCAAAACTATGGAGAAATCAGTATTAGTCATAGAGAAGGGTTCTGCCTCTCCTTTGGGCATACCCTGAAAGATCTAAAATAATAATAATAATAATAATAATAATAATAAAGATCCTTGGGTGAAAACCTCTCTGAGGCGCCCAAGGCAGGTAGTAGGGGTGAAAACCTCATTGAGGCGCCCCTATTGTCTTTCAAAAAAAAAAAAAAAAAGAGATTGGAAAAAGATCCTTGAGTGAAAACCTCTTTGAGGCGCTTAAGGCAGATGGCAAGGGTGAAAACCTCAATGAGGCGCCCCTGTTATCTTTCAAAAAAAAAAGAAGAGAAAAAAAAAAGAGAAAAAAAAAAGAAAGAAAAAACAAAAGAAAAAACAAGGTCAGCAGATTCATAATGTAAAATTGCATGCATGTTGCAAGTGTTCTATGGAGGAGAGGAAGCCTCTCAACTCAAAGCTCAGGATCCTTATCATGCTGTCAGGAGACCTCACCAGCACCTCCTCCAAGAATACTCATTTTCTCCAAGGCATGTGCAATTTTATTACAGCTTGAGTCTTCTACAGGAAGACGCAGATTTTCTACAGGAAGATGCAGATTTTCTACAGGAAGGTGCAGACTCTCTACAGGAAACGCAACCTTTCTACAAGAAGCTCTGTATTTCTACAGGAAACTTCCTGTAGAAGCCCAGGACGGTCCAGAATCCATGTTATGAGAAGATCTAACGACTAAGGATCGGTTTGGACGCATGCAAGCTATCATTATCTCCCTTGCACATTGTTGTCACCTCGTCCTGCCATCCTTGTCGACATGCAACGAAGTTACCTGCACCAGCAAAGGAGATCGATGAGTTCTCAGAAAAAGCAAGTTTTAAATGAAAAAACGCTGAAGATCTCATACCATATCCATCTCAGTCATCCAGAAGCCCTGGGAGCGTGATCGGGAGGCCAGATCCTTCGTCGTGCAGCATGCACCCAAGGAGGAAGAACTGTTACAAGACATCCCGCGGGAGTCCTGTAACAGTTAAGCCCGCTAGAGTGTATACTATTCACAGCGCTGGCCATATACAATGAACGCGGACGCATGCAGCCAAGCATCAACTCCATCGTCGGCAACCTGTAAACGTGAACCTCCGGGCCTGTGCAAATTCACCAGCAGCAGGTAGATCCATTCATCATCGTCCAAAACCCGAGAAATCATGTTGCAGCCGCGCAGGTAAGTGTCTCGACCCTTTCTTCCGTCAGATCGCATGAATTTTACTTTGAATTGTTTGCAAAGTGTAAAGTGAATGGGCTGAGCGGCTGTATGGCCAGTTGACTGGCCACGTCGACCGGTTAATGGTCCAGTCAGATGTTTGGGTGGCGGCCGTGACAAAAGGAATGATCAGCACACACGTGAGAACAATCCCCGTCGGAAAAAACAGATTTAGCAGAAGAAACGGCGGCGGATCTGCTGGAGGGATGATGCGGTAGTAAGTGAACGCGCAGTCAAATGATGGAACGACGTCATCCAACGGTCCGGCGGGGACAGCTCACCCCCGCGCCACGGATTCCGCCGATTCAAATATAATCGGCTAGATTGGCCGCATGCATTTATCATTCGCCGTTCGAACCCCGAGTGCACATTCAGATCTCTCTGCAGTTCGAAACTCCAAGCCTTTGGCTATCAAAACGGCTGTGAAGCACCACCGAGAGTGCATACCAACTGCAGTCTTCCCTAGGAATCACGCGCTGCTCCTACAGGAAAGTTGCTCCTACAGGAAAGTTTTTTCTACAGGAAGGTAGGTTCCTCATGTAAAAAGGTGGCAGATAAAAAGGTAACCCTGAACTCTCCATGCAATTGGTTTTTAAAGGTGGCAGGATCGTCGTCTACAGTCTGGTTGTAGGAAATGGTCGAAATTGTTGTCTGCTGTGCATAGACTGTCGTTCTACAGGATGTCAGTGAATTAAACTGTGTTAAGGTTCTCAGGGATAAGTTTTGGGATTATTTGCACAACAGAAGCATAATTCCACGCTCTGTCTCCGTAAGCTAAACTTCTTCCGCATTCGCCACCTCTAGCAACAGTTTTTATCATGCCGGGTGGGTTTATTAGACGGGAACCCACTGATTCATCAAAATTAAGAGAAAACCCGGAGGTGGTAGAGCTCTTCACACGGGCACAATGGATATCCTTTTGTGACAAGTTGCAGGGTCATGACGACGAAGTGGCAGAAGAATTTTTACAAGCCTTGAGGCCGAAATCCAAAACACTGGCCACCGTGAACTTCAGGGGCCTAAGCCTCAAGCTCACCCCGCAGTATATCAGTTGAATTACTGAACTTCCAATGGGTTTGCCATGGGATAAGGAAGAAAGAAAGTTGAGCCAGCAGGCAAAGAAAGAATTCTTTCCACCTGAGGAGGAATTCACGGAGGACAAAAATGGGGTGCGAAGAACCAGCTTGCTGCCACCATGGAATGAAGTTAGCCTGCAAATCATGAAGTATATAACCTGTGAAGGCCGTTTTAGCATCGTGTACGCGTATCACTTCAGGTTGCTCACTGAATTGAGACACCAGATTGATCTTCCTGTAGAAAATAAACTGAGCATTCCTTATTTCCTGCTACAGTCTCTAATTGAGTGTGCCACAAAGTTAAAAGAAGGCATACCAGATCAGGTAGCCCACCATGGGTTAATCAAACTTCTTGTGGAGGATGCGCTTCATTCATATAAGGTTCCCCTCTCATGGGAATCATTCAGAAATTTGACAAGAGATGGAGACATAAGGATGTTGACTTAAGAAACGGGTTCCTCCAGCAGTGAGGAAAAAGAAGCAGTGGCCGCGGAAAAGAAAGAAACAGGCCAGAAGACCCCGACCACAGTGCAGAAGAAAGAACAAAGGAGGAAGCACGAGAAAAAGGATGCTGAGGAAAAAGGTGACACACCTATTTTTTCAACAAGAGAGAAAAGGTTGCAGAGCAGAACGGACAAAGCTGAGAAGGTCCACATCAGCACAAATACCTCATCAGCACCCGCAACCAAACCAAAAAGGAAAACCCATGCAGCAAAGCAAGCCAAGGTGGCGACACCTGTGTCTACAGGAAAGAAGAAACAGGCTTCTACAGGAAGCCCGAAAACAGTAAAAGGGTCTTCTACAGGAAGCCCGAAAATTACCAAAACAGGGGCTTCTACAGGAAGCCCGAAATTGGCTAAAACAGGGTCTTCTACAGGAAGCCCTGAAAAGCTGAAACCCAAGGAGAAGAAGGCGGACATTCTAGCAAGGGAGGCAGCAGCTGTACTAGCTGGCCTCAGCACGCCACCTAAGCCAAAAGAAAAGAGAAAGAGGGAGACCCCTCTATACTCCGAAGTTCGAAGAAGTTCGAGAATAAAGACGGGCAAGCCATAGCCCCCATCCAGCAGCCAAGTCACTACAGGGGATGCCCCTACTTCACCCAGTGAGAGGTCCCCCTCGAAGATATCGGTCACCTACGAGAAGGGGAGCCCAAAAGCAACTACTTGGAAAAGAAGGATAGGCCAATCGCCTTCAAAAGCCCGGCTCAAGGTCAAGGAAACAGAGAAGAGGGAAGGAGCGGCACCCTCATCGCCACCAAGAGTAGGGAAGAAAGAGCGTATTTCGGAGCCTAGTTCTCGGCCAAGGACAAGGAGCTGGGGAAAAATTGCTCAAGGATGAGCAAATATTTTAGCTGGGGGGTGATGATGAGCCCCAATTTTTGGTAACAAATTGGGCTCATTTGGCCTACTTACCTTGCTCAACCCTTCATCTTTTATCACTTATGCATTCATTTCTTGGTATATTCGTGTTATTTGTAGGAAGAAGGGCAGGCATTATATCTATGTGGCTAATACATGATGATTTCAAGTTTTTTGGCATTAAAGGGAGCAAAGACCACGCAGAAGGAGACAAGGAGACAGCAAAGGTGGCATTGCAGGTTTATAGGGAGGTTGTCTACAGCCTTAAAGAACCTCCCTCGTGATCTCCACCCTAACTCCGAGCTCCAACAGCTCTCCCCACCGAGCTTAAAGGCAGCCAACAGGTTCTACAGGAACAACAATTTACAGCAGTTTAACTTTTAGTTGGACAGCCGAGCTCCATTAATTGAGGAAGCCAACTTGATCCTCCTCTTGTATAAATATTAAGGCCGTAGCCTTTGATAGGAGCTTTTTGAACTTTTGAACTACTGTTGCAATTTCTAAGCACGAGCTATAGCTCGGTTTTTGCTCTTTGTTAGTCAGTTCTGGCATGTCATTAGACTCATGATTATTCAATAAAGACAGGCAGCTTTCGATTCAATTCTGAGTTTTTAAGGGAGCTATAGCTCTCAGGTTAGGGCCCAACCTGAGAGCAATAGACCTCCTCTTATTTCTATTGTTACTTGTCTTTCTTTTCAGCACTTTATTCCTCTGTTTTGACATGCATTTAGAATTTCCAGTCTGCTAATTTGATTTCTTTTATGTGATTGAGTAGGATTAGTTTATGGTTCAAGTGCTTTTAGTTGCTTAGATTAGAGTAAGAAGATCATCATTCATTCGAGCTTCAAGAAAAGGCTGATAGTGCACTCACTGCCATCTCTGTTTAGAGATTGGGGGTGTAGACCGTACTAGCCACCAAAAACGCAGTCATACACTTTCATTCAAGCTGCAACACAGTCATTTCAATTGTAGGTCCATCCATGCATTCTGATCTTGAGCAGTACTTCGTTATTCCAACTCCATGCACGGTTTTTCTCTGAAGTTTACATTGTTGTTCGTTAATTTAATAACACAGTTAGGATAAGTTGATGAATTCTTGGTTTTGTGCAGATTTGTTTCCTTTACACTGCGTTGCATCACTCTGTTATCTTCTTCTTCTTCTCAACCGCGTCTAAAGCCACCTACCCAACCTCTGTTCAGATCGTTTTCCTTCCAACACTTCCACTGTTCACGTAGCTCCATATTTTTGGACTTTTCATTGCCTCCACCCTTCCATTCTCCAACCAGTTGCACCCACTCTTTCCTCATCTCATATCTCTATCCCTGAACCATCATAGGCTCCCTCTCCATCCTACCTATCCACCCATACAACTCCTCCACTCTTCCATCACCCAACACTCCAACCACAGAACATCCTGTAGAAGTTAGCAGCCTTCCTGTAGAAATCCCAAGCTTCCTGTAGGATCCCCTGCAGACATCTTGTAGAAACCTGTAACCTCAGTTGCCGAGCACCTGAACGTTGTGGACTTCTATGGAATGATGTTTTGGATCCTCTGGAACCTCTCCTAGCCCTCCTGACCTTTCCCAAGCTTTCTTTCCTTCGAACTACCCCTGCACAGTCAAACCCTAATAAGAAACAAAATCATAATGACTCCAAACCACTTAAGCAAAAATACAAAAACAATGTTCTTTTCAGTAGAAGTAGCTTAGTCTCATGCATCTCATATCACTAGAAGTAATGGCATCATTTCTAGAAGTTTGCACACCCACCATTGCATCATAGAGATTAGACTAGTCAGATTAGGGTTTACTAGGGTTTCCCTGTTTTGTTGGCTTTCAGTTCATTATTGCAAAGTAGGTTAATCTCCTTTGAGTTAGTCTTCGTCCATCATTTAGAAAGCTTCTTCTGAGAGCATATAGAAGTTGGCTTGAGCCCTAGCGGACTTGTGCCAGCTGACCAAGTGATAGCTGCGACAAGAGCTAGTACTTGTGCATACAGCACCGTCGCTTCCAAGTTTGTTATGAACTACCGGGTTGATAAAAATTAGAGATAGGAAGCTCCAGGAGTTGTAGCATTATTGCTACAATACTGGAGCCCACCACCAGCTCATGATGAGAACTCCTATTCCAAGGACTCTTTATTTTTTCTAATGTGCCTCTTGGACCATATCCCTAGTGTGGTGGCCATAGTGGGAATGCCACTTCACTTTCTTCCTTATGATCATGGTAGGCTGGCTCTTGATGAGACCCCCTACCCTGCATTTGACAATTCAAAACATTATTTTTTTCTTTTTCTTTTTTTTATAAAATGCTTTCCTATTTATACACAAAGGGTGGTTTGTCCCTCCTTAAGAGTAGGAATGGTGGAAGAAGTCTTAACATCTCAATAGAAAAATGTAAACCCTTTGTTCTTATTACTTAATAACGATAAAAAAATATTATGGGAATTTAGAAAGAGCCAACATGATAAAGATGACCAATAACGTCAGTATTAGTAGGGTAATGACAGCAAAAGTGATGAATAATTGTGTCCTTTCTTTGTTCCTCTTTATCAATGCACATCAATTTCTTGTAAAAGTAGTGATTTTATATAATGCACCGATTTCAGTATGCTTTAGCTTTGTATTCATTGCATGAATGTATAGTTCTGCTCCAAAAGACCTGAAACAAGAGGAACACCAGGTATCTTTAGGCATAAGTAAAAGGAATACGAGAATGTTGTCGTTTGAAAAAGGAAGGGCAAAGGAATACAAGTGTTGTTCCTTTGAAAAAGGAACAGCAAAAACCGAATCATGTTGTTCCTTTAGAAAAGGAACAACAGAAAACCAAAAAGTGTCGTTCCTTTGGAAAAGGAACAACAGAAAAGTAAGTGCTAAAAGTGTCGTTCCTTTGGAAAAGGAACAACAAAAACACAAATGTCATTCCTTTAGAAAAGGAACAGCAAAAATCAAAAAGTTTCATTCCTTTGGAAAAAGAACAGCAGAAAACTCAAATGTCGTTCCTTTGGAAAAGGAACAACAAAAATCACAAGTGTTGTTCCTTTGGAAAAGGAACAGTAGAAAATTCAAATATTGTTCCTTTGGAAAAGGAACAGCAAAAATCAAAAGTGTTGTTCCTTTAGAAAAGGAACAGCAAAACACCCAAATGTCGTTCCTTTGGAAAAGGAACAACAAAAATCAAAAGTTTTGTTCCTTTGGAAAAGGAACATCAAAACACTCAAATGTCGTTCCTTTGGAAAATGAACAACAAAATGAAAATGAAAAAGGAATGACTGAAATAAAAGGTGTTGTTCTTTTGAAAAAGAATAGCAACAACGACAAAAGTGTACACAAATGTTGTCCCTTCAGGAAAGTAACAACAAAACAACAACGATGTTTCTTTCGAAAAGGAGCAGCAGAAAAAAATGAAAATAAAAAATATATACAGAACAAAGAAATTATGTACAAAGTATAAAAATAGGTGAATCACTTAACAAATCACAGGTGAGGAAGATTGATCTTCCTCCTATAGAATTTTCATATCGGAGTCATCGCATAGTTGCTGGCAAAAGGATTCCCGAGTAAGTGGTTTGCGGTATAATCAAACTCGGTGGCCATTTACTTTAAAGGTATGTCCAGATCCATCAATAGTGACTAGAGTTAGGGTGCCATTATCATGTACCTTCTGGATTTCATATTGCCCCAACCAACAAGTCTAAAGTTTCCCAGGAAAATCCTAAAACCTGGAATCATATAAGAGCGCCCAGTCTCCTTCGCGAAAGACTTTGTTTTTAATGAGAGCGTCATGCCATTTAACTCGGTGCTATTGGATTAATGCAGTATGTTGAAGGGCAAAGAGCCTAATTTCATCTAGCTCATTGATCTA
The DNA here is from genome assembly GCA_031772625.1 of Pinus tabuliformis. Lineage (NCBI taxonomy): Eukaryota > Viridiplantae > Streptophyta > Pinopsida > Pinales > Pinaceae > Pinus > Pinus tabuliformis. Next base: position 568,972,923 of record CM062820.1, read on the forward strand.
CTGTAATCTATTAATCTGTGCCTCATTTAGATCTAGGTCTACGTCTTGTGTTGTTCGCAGTGTTTGGATTTCGAATTCTATGGGGAAAATAGGTTGCTTTCCAAACACCAATTGGTATGGTGAATAGACGGTAGTGCTTCTCCATGTTTTTCTGTAGGCCCACAAGGCTTTTGGTAGTCTTTCAGCCCAATCACGTCTATGTGATGCAATGGTTTTTGTCAAGATTGCTTCTATTATTTTGTTGCTGCTTTCTACTTGATCGTTTGCTTGTGGGTGGTATGGAGTAGTAATTTTATGCTGGATATGATAGTTCTTAAGTGTTGCAGCAATCTTGTTACCAGCAAACTATGGTCCACCGTCTGTAATTATGTCTCTTGGAAGCCCATATCGCACAAATATATGAAACAGGAAATGTATGACAGAATCCTCTGTAGCTCTCGGTAATGCTTCTGCTTCAACCCATTTGGTGACATATTTGTTGCCACCAGAATATATGTTTTCTAGTTCGAGGATGGGTTAATCGAACCAACAAAATCAAGTGCCCATCGCTCGAATGGTTCAATAACCAGCTGTGGGTTCAGGGGAATTTCGTCGGACTGGCCAAGGCGTCCTGCCCTTTGACAACTGTCACAAGTTTGAACGAACTTCTTTGCATCTTTGAAGATCGTCAGCCAATAATACCCTGTTTGCAGTACCTTATGTCAAGTTCTCTTATCGACAAAGTTTCTGCCACATGGTCCGTCGTGACAAGCTTTCAAAATATCAAAAATTTCATCCTCCCTGACACATCTCATGATGTGCATATCCGCTCCTATATGGAACAGGTAGCCCCCAATCCAGGAAAATCGAGCACTTCGCTGGACAATCTGTTTTAGTTCATTGGGGGTCAAATGTTTTGGTAATTTACCTACTGCTAAGTAATTCGTAACGTCAGCATACCAAGGTGTTTTAATAGTGACAACAAACAAATGTTCATCTGGAAATTGATCTTCAACTGCTGTTGTGTCCACTGGTTTTGGCATTCGTGAGAGAAAGCCAGCTACAGGATTTTCTTTTCCAAGTCTGCCCTTGATTGTAATATCAAATTCCTGCAATAAGATCAGCCATCTAGTTATTCTACCATTTGTGATTGGTTTATTTGCTAAATATTTTATGGCAAACTGATCTCTATACAAGATAATAGGATATCCAGTAATGTAATGCCTGAACTTATTGACAGCATGTATTACAGCTAGAAATTCCTTTTCAGTAACAGTATAATTCAATTCAGCAGAGGATAAGTTCTTGCTAATATAATAAATTGCATATGGTTTTTTATCTTCTTCCTGCCTAAGAACTGCTCCAATAGCTGTATCTGAGGCATCTGATGAAATTTGGAATGGCAGGTCCCAATTTGGTCCTCAAAGGACTGGAGTTGTGGATACAAGCTTCTTCAGATCCTGAAAATCACGGTCACATTTTTCTGTCCAAAGAAAGTCAACATTACCCGTCAGTGTATATAGAGGTGCAGCAATGTGTGAAAAATGTTCTATAAACCTTCTATAACAACTAGAGAATCCGAGAAAACTGTGTACCTATGTTTGAGTGGTAGGAGTGGGAATTGGCAAAATTATTTGAATTTTGGCTGGGTCTACTTGTATGCCAACTGCTAAGATATAATGGTCTAGAATAAGTCCTTCAGTCATCATCATATAACATTTTTCATGGCTTAAGCAAAGCTTGGTGGCAATGCAGCGCTGCAGCACTTTTTCCAGTGTGTCCAATGCTAGGTCAAAATCATCTCCGTATGGTGTAAAATCATCCATGTAGACTTCGAGCCCCTCATTTATTAGGTCTAAAAAAATGCTGAGGATAGCTCTTTGAAATGTGGCAGGAGAATTACATAAGCCAAAACGTAGAACTTTGTAGGCAAATGTTCCCCAAGGTTGAGTAAAAGTGGTTGTCTTGGTCTTCAGCGGAAATCTGAATCTGATTGTATCCACTGAAGCCATCTAAGAAAGAAAAGGATTTCTTTCTTGCTAGAGTGTCTAATACTTGATCAATGAATGGAAGGGGAAAGTGATATTTTTGTGTTGCTTTGTTTAGTTCTCTATAGTCTACACAAATCCTCCACTTTCCATTCTTCTTTGGTACCACAACAAGTGGAGAGACCCATTTACTATCGGAGATAGGGTAGATGAAGTTAACATCTAAAAAAATTTGAAGTTCATCTTTTACAACGTCTTTTAGATGGGGATTAAGTCTCCTTTGTGGTTGGCGAACAAGTCTCACATCCTTTTCTATGTAAATGTCGTGTGTACATAACTGGGGGTCAATTCCTTTCATATCAGGGTAATCCCATGCAAATGCTTCTTTATGTTTTCTCAATAATTGGATGAGCTTCTTTTCTTGTTCAGAAGTCAGGTTGGCATTAATGTTTAAAGTATTTCCTGGCTCAATTTCCACAATTTTTCTATTTGAAACAGAGGTAGTAGGTATTATTTGATCATGTGTATCTTTAAGAAGATCCTCTTCTAATTCATTATCAAATGCTGCTTCTATCATGTGACATTGTACGTGGGATCGGGGTTCAGCTTGGCTAATGAAATTATTAATGGCATCATCTTCTGTTTGGTCTTTTAAATCGAGGGCCTCTTATATGGTTAATGGAGATATAATATATTCGGTGAGGTATGATACACGATGCTTGTTAGTTTTTATTATTGTGACACTTGGCTGCGCTGGAGGGTATAAAGCTAGATTCTTAATATTTGTCCCCCTAGTAATGGTCATATTATGTTAGGCCCCTATACTACTAGTGTAACCCCTTATTGTTATTAGTATAACCCACTTATTATATTGATGTACCCATGTAGTGCCCATATTGTTACTATTGTGCCCCATAGAAGCCCACTATTGCTATTATTGTGCCCTTACATTATTATTGTTATGTCGGCTCTGATTATGTTATGACCCCTTAGACTCCTATATATAGAAAGGAGGTCTTTTTATTTGTATCATCCAAGAATTGTTCATTTATGCAATGTAAAGGAGGTTTCCCCCTCGAAGAGGCTGAATTCTAAGGCGTTGATCTATCTTTTCTATCTTTTCTTGAGCTGGTTTCATAACATTTGGTATCAGAGCTTTGGATTCTAGGGTTTTGCTGCTCCAAACAGGTCATCGTGACATTTTCGCTATAAATTTTCTTCTGTGATGTTTTAGAAGTCGTTAAAAAAACCCATTTGAGAAGAAATTGCGCTAAAACTTGGGTCCAAATTTCAGAGCTTTTCGCGTGATATTTGCGGAGATATGATCTAAGGAAGTTGGTCTTTTTCCAGACTCCTGAATTACATTCAAAACAGGTGACCTGGGGAAAATCGTCATAACTTTCTCTATGGGGATCGTATTGAAATTTCGTAAGAAGGTACAGAAAAAGGATGGACTATAGTTTCTTGTATGAATTTTTCAGATCCAAAGGTTGAAAAAGTGACTCGTGGCACGTCGTACAAGTTCGCTCTACTGGACTAGTCTATAATCAGGTCATCTTGGGAGATTGTGCATAACTCTTACTTGGAGAATCCAATTTGGATCAGACTTGTGGCATTGGAAAGAGGACACAGAGGGATACTACAGGTCACAATTTTAGAACTTAAAGATCCAAAAGTACAGAGTTACAGTCATTTCAAGGTAGAGCTCCTAAAATCAAGAAAAAGCAAGATGACGAAGTTTGATGCCAAGGATCCAGTAAATTGGATACTTCAGATGGAGCAATATTTTCATACATGGTGTAAAAATTTTACAAAAGGTATGCATTGCATCTTCATATTTAGAACCAGATCAATTTCTATGGTACAAAGGGCTTTGTTCTCGTAAACAACTTGTTACGTGGTCAATTTTCACGGAGGAAATGATAGCACATTATGAGGATACAAAGAGAAACACCTTCTTTAGAGCAACACCACAACAATTGGAAAGAGTAAAAGGGCTTTGTGACATAGTGGAAAGAAAAATTATGGAAACCAGGAAGTGTACCCCTCACAACTATAAAGATGGAAGTGTTGTTTCTCCTAGCCTTCCACAACCTACAAGGGTTACACCACAACAATTGGAAGAAAAAAGAGAAAAAGGGCTTTGTTACAATTGTGATAGCAAATGCACTAAAGGTCATAAGTGTGCTGAGAAGAAATTATTTTACATAGAATATGAATAAGAGGAAGAAAAGGATCAAGAAACAACAAAAGAAGAAGATATATGCCAGGACCCCACCCCAGAGAAAGAAGAAATGAATCAGACCATATCTTATAAAGCATTGGCAAGAATTACCACTCCTCAAACTCTCAAGATAGAAGGACATATCAAGAAGAAAAAGGTGCAAGAAGTGAAAGATCACATTGAGAAAGAAGAAATGAATCCAACCATATCTTGTAATTCATTGTTTGAAATTACCACTCCTCAAACTATCAAGATAGAAGGACATATGAAGAAGAAAAATGTTCAAGAAGTGAAAGATCACATCGAGCATCAAGAAATAAATCCGACCATATCTTGTAAAGGATTGGAAGAAATTACCACTCCCCAAACTCTAGAGATAGAAGGACATATCAAGAAGAAAAAGGTTCAAGCAGTGAAATATCACATCGAGCATCAACAACAAGTTCTCCAACTTTTAAAGGATAACGCCACTTCGGTGCAAAATCAAACGAAACAACATGCACTTAAAAAATGGCGACCTTACCGAATGGGAAGACTCTTCAAGGATGAGGATGTGGAAGCATTGTTTTGTGTTATTTATATTATCCAACCAGATTGGATAAACGAAGCAAGGGATGAATGGAAGAAGGACGAAGAAGTATGGCCACTTATTCAAAAGTTGCAAAAGATCCCAATTCAAACAATATTGCCAGAAATTAAAAAGGAAGGAAAAATCATATTGGAACCTGGAGCAGTCACAGAAACAAGAACCCGACAGCTACGAAATCGATCAATTTTAGAGTATCTCATCAAGTGGAAGAACTTACCCGCTGAATATTCCACATGGGAGGACAAGAATTTTATACAGAAGCATCAAGAACTACTCAAGCGTTGAGGAAAACGCTTTTTGAAGGAGAGGGGCATGTTAGGGCCCTATACTACTAGTGTAACCCCTTATTGTTATTAGTATAACCCACTTATTATATTGATGTACCCATGTAGTGCCCATATTGTTACTATTGTGCCCCATAGAAGCCCACTATTGTTATTATTGTGCCCTTACATTATTATTGTTATGTCGGCTCTGATTATGTTATGACCCCTTAGACTCCTACATATAGAAAGGAGGTCTTTTCATTTGTATCATCCAAGAATTGTTCATTTATGTAATGTAAAGGAGGTTGCCCCCTCGAAGAGGCTGAATTCTAAAGCGTTGATCTATCTTTTCTATCTTTTCTTGCGCTGGTTTCATAACATATTACCTTGTCAGCAACCAATATAAGCATCAGCAGTTGCAAGCCAAGGTCTGCCTAAGATCAATGGATGTCCATCAAGTCAGTTTTTGGGGTTTATTATCAAAAAATCGGCCGGATACTCCCAAGAATCAACAGATACCATGACATCCTGTACTGTGCCCTCTGGCCTAACTACAGATCGATCAGCCAGTTCTAATAAAGTGGAAGTCGGTTCTACTGATGTAATGCCCAGTTTTTGGCAAGTAGTGGTTGTTAAGATGTTAATTGCAGCTCCTAGATCAACTAAGGTATTTCAAAAGGTTTGACCATAGATTTGTACGGTTACTATTGGATTTCCTGGGTCTTCGTATTTCACGGGTTTTTCTTTTCCTGATAATAAGTCAGATAAAGTGCCAACTACTTGGAATTTTGGGTTGTTTGTTATTGTCCTCCTTGGTTTCTTTATACATAGTTCTTTGATAGTCTTTGCATATATCGGGATGTCGTGAATAGCTTGGAGGAGCAGGATTTTTATGTACAGGTTTCGTAATTCTCCCAGAATGTCAAAATCAGGATATTGTATAGTTCGAGGTATGATTAAGCGTTCTGGGAATGGAGGAGAGGATGTGGCTGCTGCATCATGAATTTTTTGTCTGGTCACGTCCTCTTCTTGTAATGGTTGTTCCACAGGCAACTGATTTTCAACTTGAACTGTTTTATCTCCCTCTATTTCAATGATACGCCCAAATCTTAATTGAAGGTCATCACACTCCTTTAGATCGGTTCCTGTCTCTGGTGTTTTGATTATTTGAATGGACTGGACCGGTCTGTTATTTGGATTGGGGTTGGGTTGGGCTGGGAGTTACAGACTTAAGTAAGACTGGGGGTTTTTTTGTAGGGCTGGCAGTGTAGGTTGAGGGAGCGGGATGGTTCCTACTGGTTGATTCATCGGTCTTTGCCAGTTTGTTTGCCAGGTTTGACTCTGTGAAGTAGGAGGAATCCATTGTGGTGGAAAAACATTGTTTTGCCAATATGGTGGGGTATATGGAAAATTTGGCCAATTGGATTGGCTTGCTTGATTCGGCCATGGAGATGATGAAGGGAATGATTGTTGTGACCAATTCGAGAAGGGAGGTTGATTTTTCCACATTGAATTATATTGTTGAGCATGATATTGCGGAGGTTGGAAAGAAGGATTTGGGTCTGAAAACATACCTGTTTGTCGTGGCTGCCATTGACGGCACTGGTTAAGTAGATACACCGACTCTGGCTCTTCTTCTTCTTCCTTGTATACTCCTTTCAATCCAGGAAGTGAGGGGCAGCCTTCTGTGGAGTGGTCTTTTGTACAAATGGCACAAATTTGGACTGCACTCCTTATGGCTATGTTTCTTTCTGCATCTAGGATGGAAGATTGCCAAATTCTGTTCTGCTTCTGCTTGCTTTTGTTTGGCCTGCATAATATCAAGTTGTGTTGTCAGCGTCCCCAATATGTCAGTTTTAAAATTTTCTAATAAATTTCCAATTTCTGCACGAGTTACTCCTTCTGTCGAAATTCTATTATCTCTTACAAATCGATCATGTTCTGCTGGTTTTAGCCTTGTGCTGCCTCTCGAGCTCCTGATACATAAATCAATAATGTCAGCAAAATTTTCTTGATAAATATCTCCTTTCCCCATAATGTTTAATGTCTCAATCCATTGTTCCTTCATTCCCCTAATTAATGTTGTTTTTAATACATTATCAGGTAAAGGTAATGATGCATAAGGAGATCTTTGAAGATTATACTGGAATCGTTCAACATACTCTTCTAATGTTTCATTTGGTTTAGCTACCATCTGAAATATTTCATCTTTTAATTCTCGAGACCTGCAATAGTCCTGATATTTTTTTAGAAAAGACTCTTTCATTTGATCCCAATTATTTATAACACCACCACCTAATCCCATAAACCATCTTAAAGCAACTCTTTTTAATGTAGAGGGAAATAATTTTAGTTTCTGGGGATCGGTGGTATAGTCATATCCTCTACACAACACATCGAATTCAAACAAGAATGCATCCGGATCTTCTTATGTAAGGCCATGGAATGTAGGGATATGCTGAAGAGGAATGGATTTCATAGGTGCATTAGCTGCAGTATCCACAATGGGGTATTGCAGTGTAGAGGTTTGGGTGTTAGGCTGATTCTGGGCAATTTGGTCAAATATGTGCCAATAACCTTCTAGGATATCTAGGAGGGTATTCCTAGGTTGTCGAGGGGGAATGGATCTAATGCTGATGGCCTTGACAACACTTCCTTTATCTGGGATGATGAGAGTGCCTAATGTCTGGGGGGATTCAGGTTCTTGAATTTCGTTATAAATGATTTTTGCAGCACTTCCCTTATCTAGGCTGCTTAATGGCTGAATTACCCTAAGAGGAGATTTTGGTTCTTCAGCTTCTCCTGTTTCTCCTCTTCCTTCACAGAGATTACTAAGGTTCCCTTCCTATAATGATTTTAGGCTAGAATTTTCAATTTCTTGAAAGTCTTGCTCTTCGGTTTGGCTATGCACCTCAGCAAAGGCTATAGATGGTGATCCTGTGGCCTGAAGGGAACTAGTAGGCTATCTAGAAGTAACTTTTCTAGGTCCTACTAAAGGCTGAGATTCTGCTTTCTTAAGGATTTCGTCTATAAAGGTTGATTGGCCAAGGGTCACTGACCCCTTAGCTTTATCAGACTTGGGTAGAGGTTTAGGATTCTTTTCTAGCTTTTTCTGCTTAGTCATGCACACAAATCAACTGCTAGGTTCTACCTAAACAAAACAGCAACAAAGCTACAGGAAAGTGGACAAGGGAGCAGGGCTATTACATACTCCACATGTAGGTTCTTACCTTCTGTTTTTAAAACCTATCTCTTTCCTAACAGGTTCTTACACTACTCTGAAAAAGAAACAAATGGCTACACTCTTCCCCAGCAACGACGCCAAAATGTCGAGCTATAAAAAGGGTAATTTTCACCTCTAATTACCTCACATTAACTTATCAATCCAGGAATGATTTGTTATCTCAAAGAGTGTACTCAGTTTGAGGCTGTCATTTGTCAGAGTAATGCTAGTATTATAGCTCAAGAAAATACAAGAGTAAACGAATGCTTGAAACAAGATCTACTTACAGCAAAATACTTTAAGAACTAAATCATGCACTTGGAAAACTAAGCAATTTATCAGTCAAGGGTCCAGTAACAATAACTCATCCCTTTGGAAACTGATGTAACTAAAGCTAATCAAGGAACAAATCATCAATCTGGGGACTAGACAACAAACGCCAACGCCCACTACAGTTTCAGATCGTTCTGCACACCAAAGCAACAATAACGCAGATAACAGGAAATGGAACAACAACTAAGTCTGATGAACAACAACACCTTAATCTAAAGAAACAAGTGCAACAATTGTATCCTACAGAAATCATATGGCAATATTTACTTAAAGGATAAATCGAACAACAAATAGAAATGGAACGACAACCAATGACCAGTGAAATATAGAACAGCGCTTAGAGCCAATTGTGAATATACAGTACCGAAATAAATAACACACACAACATACATAGATATTAATAGAAACAGTAATCTGAGTATGATACCACAAGTATTGATCTCAGTTAGAAAGGATAACGATCGCAATTCATAATGGAACAACAATGCCAATTGAACAGCAATCGTAATGAAGTACAAACCATAGACGAATACAGTAATACCAACTTAAGAATATTACAACTCGATTACTCTGTAATTAAACAACAATAGCATTCTGTAAAGAACAATAATGTTACATTAATGACTTAAAGGAACAACAATACTTTATAAGGTCAGAATGCACAATACGACTTTCCTGTTGCAGAGAACGATATTGTAAATATAACAGAGCTGTGATATGAAATAACAAAACACACCAGATTACCGATCAAAGTTGATAATGCAAACCACACACGAACTAAAGGTAATGGTATAGGAGCAAGTGTTCCACCAGGGCCGGGCCCTTAGCCTCCAAGGACACACTGCTTGAAATTATTCCAGGACTAAAGATGGAACAACAACCAGATTTATATTAAAGCATTAAAACAGAGTTACAGTGGATCACTCCTCAACAAGAGTTGATGATCAAAGTTTCAAATATAGAGCAAAGTCACAATAAAATTAACAGTCTCCCCTGGGCTAGCAGTGTTGCCCCTACTTATAACAGCTAAAGCGGAGATATCAAGGATGCGAAAATAGTTAAAGTAGCGATCGGGATTCGCCAAACTGTTAATCCTCAGTTATTCGGTCGTTTTCTTACGTCGAGTTGATATCTCCTTTTCCTTTCCTTGGCTGAGATGTTTTAATTTAGGTCGTCTTGTTTGCATATGGTTCCCCGCCAAAGGGACATCAGTTGTCTTGGCCCTATCTTTTTCTTTGGAGCGGCAATCTTTAGTTTTTCCCTTTTCCTGCATAAGAAATAGAAATTATTAGCATTTTCATGTTGCATATAAATATTATAGATTTGTCATGATTTCCCATTATCTACCTAGTTCATGATGCAAAAATGTTACGAGTTCTAAAGAAAAGATGACAAAATAGTCAATAAAAACATACCTTCTTCAGTACTCCACAGATGGGAATAACTTCAGCTTCTATTCATTAGAGGCATAGTCATAGGTCCTACAAACAACAACAAATTCAAACCTAAAAGTATCAGGATCCTCAGAGATTAATCCATGGAAGTGTGGAAGGGTAGTAGGGTTTATGTTCTTCATTCTAGCCTCTCCATTAGTGTCTTTGATAGGGAAAACCTCATTGTTCCTATTTTCAACCATGGTTTGGGTAGGTGAAGTGGGTTCTTCTTCTTCCCCAATAGGTTCTTCAAAGATCTCAGGTTTCTCACCTAAAGGGTCTTCTAACTCCCTTGTAGCCATAGGGGGAAGCTAACAGTCACCGAATAAGAGTGAAGGTTGATTGTTTGAGGGTGTGGTGGTGTTTGGTAAGAATTTTCCTTGAGTACCTTTATTCCTACAAGGCATGAACGAAATTTTTTTCTTCTTTTATGTGATTTTTTTAAAACTGAATGAAAAAACATAAAATAATTCTTAAGTCAAAATAACATCTACCTAGACACCTCCCCAGAAACAGTGCCAAAAAGTGGTGAGAAATGGTATTGCACCAAGAGTGTTGCAACTCCCAAGGTCTCCTCAACTTTATTTATCAACTCGGGATTCATACAAACTTCGAGGTGACAATGTTATATGCACATTAGATGGGATTCTACTCATCCCACCCTCAACTAGGAAATTTTATCAATATTTCTCCAAGACCATTATTTCTATTAAATTAGAAGGAAACTAACTAATGAAGGTGCAATTCAGAAACTATCTCTAATGATAAAAAGGAAAATTATTTTTGAACTTAAACTTGTAAATGTTATTGAATCAATTCATGAAAAGACAAGAGCTACACTACTTGTAGGAATGGAACTACATTATCTTGTAATCAACCATCTAGCTATCAAAGATACTTGCAGACAGGAAGCTAATCTACCAAATCATACTTCAAGATTCCATGCATCATCTATCTAGCTCACACTTGCATATAAATCAATGTTCTATTTGTGCTAAATAGGTGATCAAGAAACTAATGCTATTCTATTTTGAAGTGAAGGAAAACATGGTTGGAGTGGCCTAGGTGTTTCCCTTGATCATGGAGTCACAAATGGGGGTAAATATACTTCTAGACTAAGTCAAAATTGCATCAAATTTCAAAACATGTGGATAAATAGGTTGCTACAAGTATGCTACAAGAGGTTGCTATAGGAAGGATTGTAATGCTACAGGAAAGATGTTGAGAACATTTAGGAGGTAGGAATGATGAGTTCAAGGGATGGTAATGTGGATGGAGGTTGGGGTAGATGTATGAAAGGTGGCCAATGTCCCTAGCCAAGCTCAGAGCCTTAGGAAGGCTTGTTTTTCACTAGGAGAGATGCTCACAGTGACCTAAGGGAATGATCTCAAGAATAGAACGTTGAGGACAGAATTTGGGATTAATCAAAGAGGGTGAAGAATTCCAATATGGAGATGGTGAAAGGCTCCTTGCCTGCATATCCAAAAAACCCTGCAAAATCACATGCATATACCTTTTATCATTAACAAAATGAAACAAATAATAGTGGAAAATATGAGTTGAATTTAAATGCCATCTAATCTATGCCAAAAACTCTAATCTAGTCAATAAATAAACTCCTAAGCTACAGTAAGAACATGAAAAACAAGATGACTAACATAGACCTTCTTCCAAGAAATAATAAACATAGTATTTTTGGAATGTGATTGTAGATCCTTCCATTCATGCTCCCATAGGAGAGATGAGATACAGGTTGCAATCACAAGACTTTTGAGGGATTATTTACTAATGAAATGCAAAAAACTAATAAGCACTCTAAAATAAAAATAATTACCAATACATAAGAAGGACCTAAGCCATTGGGGTTGGGCCCAAACCCAAGAGCCTCAGGCCTCTGGAACTAACTCATTGATTAAACAATAATAAACTTTTGATTATCATTGCATCAATGTTAAATACATCACATAACCAGTGAAAAATAACAGTATCAAGTGCTTAAGCTCGATAGCTTCCTAGCTGAAAACAAAGTTTGAATCCTAATGAACTCTTTTGCATGTTTATTTATATAAGAGGGTAGCTACTAGCAGTTCCCTAGAAAAGGAATGTTTGTCTCCCAAAACTTGAGAAGGGTGGATCTTGATCTTCTTTAGCTGCACTTGATTGGCTTCCAATGACCTCGTCTTGCTTGGATTCTAATGACCTCGAGTTGATGAAAGAGAGTGTCGTGATCTTGGCTGATTGAGGGAGTTAAGGAGGTTGACAACATCCTAGAACATCTCCCAATTGTCTACTCTGAGTTCTTGCATTGAAATCATCACAAAATTGCTCCATTTCCTGCATTTAAACCATATTAGGCCACATGACATAGCAAAACATCTTTTACCCCTCACTAAGCATAATATAACAAAAATTGTAAGTAAATGTGAGAAAGAGATAGTTCTAAAGCTGGAGGATGAAATTATAAACCTTATGATGTACCTATTGATGAGCCTCATCATACCTGAAGAGAACTCCTAGAGAAACGGTTGTTGCAGTGGGTGGTGATCCATGTAATCTGGTAGATGGATTCTTTTTATATGGACATCAATTTTATATGTACAAAGCATTAAGAAAAAGTGAGAGAGGTTTTATTTAGATAGCAAAAAGGTATATATATATATATATATATATTACAATGGAGTCAAATTTTATTACATGTAAATGGGCATATTGTTGTAAGAACTGGTAAGGCATGCGTAACCCTAGAAAAATTGTTAGTAAAGTCTGGGTTAGACCTAGGTGATAGGGGAATTTCAGGTTAACTGATACCTTGGGTATAAACTTTGAGAGGTGTAAGGGCCAGAGTGAGCAAGGTTGTACTGACTCACTTGGAAAGGTTGGTTAGATTTAGTTGAGGAACCCCCAAGTCAATTTTAAGGCGGGAATGTTAGGTAAAATTGAATAGGAGTTAGAATCAAGGTTGACCAGGTTAAACGATGATGACTTTTGGGAATGTGGTATTGTGTACCCATAGTATTGCATATAATCAAGCCTATAAAAGGTTGGTAGGACTTCATTTTAAGGCAGGCCAGGGATGTGAGCGGTGAAGGCTCACTTGGCCAGGTTGGTTGGCCTTTTGGCCAAGGATAACGAAATTTCATTGGGTTGGATTTTTCCCTAGAGTTGGGGTTTTCTCGAATAAACATTTTTGTTTATGGTTCATGATTTTTGTTGGTTATTGTTCCTCTCTATAAATTTTGGTAATTTAATGTTGTTCTCTTAGTAAATCTCTCGCGGTAAATTTTTGTACAGGGTTAAAACCTACATTTGGTATCATAACCGAAGATTTTTTTTTGGCTTCAAAAGGCCACTTTAGTTGCCAAGGGTTATTTGGCCTGGTGAATGAAGATATTAATACAAAATTTCATAGGCTTCATTACATGCAATACCATGGGTAGAAAAACATGGGTACACAATACCACGTGCCCCAAAATCCTCATTGTTTAACCTGGTCAACCTTGATTCTAACTCCAAGTTAATTTTACCTAACACCCCTCATCATTGTCCACCTGACACCCACTATTTGAAGGATGTACCTTGGACATTCCCTTCCCTTTAGTGGTTGGGAACACCCAAGAATGTTTTTTATTAACCAGTCCTACCTAGTGAGGCAACAACATTACATGCTCAAAGCCCCAAATTTGTAAGGGTAACCCACTATGAAGTCTCATTTGTGCCCTTGACTAACAAGCTTGATTCACTTAGGTGCATTAATGAATTATTGTACTTGAGGGTGAGTAGACGCATTGGATCTTATATACAATTGGTAGGTGGTTTCATCATGGGTTGGGAAACTTAGCTAGGGCCCAAGCCCACCATAGGAACATATTGACACTCATAGGGGATGTGTTGAGAGCCATGGGACTTTGTCATGTGATATAGAATTTTCTCATATTATGGGAACCCTAAACACCTTCAACAACTTATTCATTTCCCCACATTTTATGCAAAACGATGCACTTGGACAAGCAATGCCCCCAGCCAGCTTAACAATATATATAGGTTTTGGCAACTAATCTGAGGCCCGGAGGAATTTTGTCTCATCATTGAGACATGGGAGGAAAAGCACCATATTCTATGCCCTCATTTAGAGCAGTCTACAGGATTATTTTTCATCAGGAGACCCACGAGACCACTACTTATGAATCAAAGTCACTTTTGAGCACCACGTGATGATTTACTTATAGTTAAAGGGGCCATCCCCTTGTCTATCAGTCATGAATCCCTCACTCTTATTGTGACACCTTGAGGACTCAACGCGGCCCTCCAACGACCATTCTACACAATGATTTCACATTGTGTCTCACTTTTGGATGGTTTCTTCTTCACTTTATGAGCTACTTTATGGGCTTGTCACCAAGGACTTGTTATTTTCACATTATTTAATAATTGTAGGGGTTATTGGGATAATTCAAATTAGTAGGAGGATCATATAAATAAAGATGACTCTCATTTGTAACAACATTATCATCTTTAGTTGGATCTCTCTTGTAAAAATACTTCGAACTTTTTCTTAGATGCTATTGGAGACTTCTATTAATTCATTTCGATATCTTTGGAGGATAAAATTTCAATATTTATTGGAGCTACTTATTTTTCTATGGTTGGATATATCTCTTGTCATCTTCTAAGTGTTATTTTGTTGAATATCTTCCTTGGAATAATGTGTAATGTGTGGAATTATTACAACTAGCTAAATCTCTTGTGCCATAATTTATTGAATATCATTATAAAATATTGTTTGGTTATAAATTGCACACGTTACTCATTGAATGACAATATATGAATGTTCCTAGTGGATGGGATTATGTCATTTTTCCATGAAAATCCATATATATTTAGTAGGTAATTGTTGAAGAGTGGTTGCTAGGAAAACATTCTTTGACCTCCTTGAAGACCAATTTAGAAAATATTTCATCATCATAGACTTCATAGCCCAAGACTTAGGATCTATTCCAATAAAAATTAATGTTCAACCTTTTCCCCCGCCTTCTTTTCTTCTCTCCGAAAATTTTGGCCCCTTTTCCTAGACAACCATCTAGGGAACCCTACAAAATTCTCTAGAGGTGGAAATTTTTAAATTTACTTGGATCAAAACCTGCACTAGTGTCTCCTCTCGAGGATCTCAAGGTTTGATGGAATTCTCATGGTTGATTCTCTAGAAACCTCAAGCCCTAGGTGTGACTTTGAAAGAAAGCCTAGTAAGCTTATGTTGGATAAGGTGGTCCTCTTAAGGGTTCTATGAACTTGGAATTCAGTGGAATAAATAATTCAAGACCCTTTCCCTTCTCCTACATTGATCTAGTGATCACATTAGACAAGCTCTTCCCATGATAATTCATAAAAACTAGGTCTTGTGTGGGTTCCTTTCTAAGTCTCTCAAGTATAGCGAAAGCATATTTTGAAATAATAAATTGTCTTAGAAAGCTACTTGAGAGGTAGTATCCCATCATGTAAGTCTTGATTCTAGAAATACCCAACCTCATTGCATATTGCATGCCTTAGGTATTTCTTGGAGGGATTTTATTGCATCAAGCCTTGAGCTTAGTGGAATCACTTTTCATAGATGATCAATCCTTCATTTCTCAGGTGATTCCTATCCTATCGGGAGCCCTCCCATTAGTGAAATTTTATAAAGAGAAGGGGACACTGACTGAGGTGATAGTGGGTCTTTGTCCCATTGTTTTCATTTGGTCTGTTAGTTTTCCAATTGGTTCCCCTCTTAAGACTCCTGCTAGATTGTGTGGCAATAGTCATATCCAATCTGGTTCTCCAAAATGCATGATTAGATTAGTCATTCAACTTCTCTTCAATCTTGAAGCATGAGGTAGACATCTTAACCGGGTCGAATAAACTCCTTCAGATCAGATTCCTTCAAATGTGATTGCCATTATATCCTTGGGATTGTCTTCATCTAAGCTCTGATCCCATGTTAATTTTCCAATGTTCTATGATTGAGACAATCATTTATCACAATTATTCTTCAATTATAAATCACTTTATTCAATAAATTCAATCTTCCGACAACAATAAGTAATTTTAGATAGAAAAGTAAACCAAATTCACAATGGAAGACAACCAAGAACAATAGAGAGACAACAATTTGGTAAAATTCCATGGAAAAATCCCACAAGGGGGAAAACCCTTTCCAAATTCCTCTTCTATTAGATTGTCATCGAATTTTTACCAAAGAGATACAATACCCAAGTACATCAACAATAAGTCAAATGTCAAAGCCTTGGCTAGACAAATTGACCATCCAATATCCAATTAAAGATGAACCCAAAAAGTTAACTCTAGAAAAAATTCAAATATTCAAATTCTATTCAAATTCAACAACAGTAGTAGTAGCCCTAACTAGTCCTAGTGAAAAATCAAATCAACCTCCAAATTTTTTTATCAAAGCATCATAAAACTCAACCTCCTTAGCTCAGTCAAACTTGGTAAAAACAACCCCAAAAACTACCTATAAAACCAGTCAAAGTCAAAATAAATGTTGCAGTTAAAGGATGTCTCAAGTCTGTAGTCAACTGTGGTCAAAGTGCATATAAAAATGTGTCCTATTTCCTGAATTCATCCTTCAACGACAGATCCAAATCCCAATTCAAAAACCAAGTCAAACAAGCCCAAAACCCAAATTCAATGTTGGTCAAATAATTCCAAAACAAAAGTCAATGTTGGTCAACAAAAATGTCTCTCTTTCCTTCGCACGTGTGGACTCAGGCCTGCAAATTTTAGATTTATACAAACCAATCAAGAGAAGATCGTATGTGTTGATTATCTCCAAGTGATGTGACATGTGGTGTATTTATGTGTGGCTGAGGAGGCTGAAATCCCTTTCCTAGACCGACATGTAATTTTGTGTAGTTGTGGTTTTCACATTAAAATAATATTTTTCCTTAAGAAAATTAAATTCTTCCAATGGCTAGTAGGGTCTCCAAAGGGTGAGGAAGCCTTCCCAAAGATGGAATTTCTACCCAAGCTGCCAAATTTCAGCACTTATTATTTTGACCTTTTGATCACAAGAATTTGTATTAAAATTATTATCATCACAAATACCTCTAATGTTATCATGAGTGGAAAGTGACAACCATTCTAATGAAATATCATCATCTATATGGCATATGTCAGTTACAAAATTTGCATTGGTCCTTTCTTTTACTCTTTCACTATTTATAGTTGTTTTAGGGCCAAAGCGTTGCCATGCAATTTCAAGGTCCAAAGGCTCAACTTGCTTATGTTCACCACTTCCCTTTCCTGGGTAACATCATAAATGCTTTCCTTAGAAGTGAAAATAAGGATGGAAAAATATAGGGAGCAACCTCTAATTTGTATCTTTGAATGTGTGATGTAATATTCCTTAAGGTATCGTAGATGATATTTCATAATAGGTTCCCTATATAGAATAAATGGTTTCCATCAAGAGTAGGAATAGTGGCATAGGACAAGTCCTTTTGCAAATTCCCTTTGAAGGTGCAATACCATCTTATGGATAAGATCAAACCCCCCACATTAGGGGCATATATGAAAATAACATTCATTTGAATAGATATATTACGACAAGAAACAACATGAACCTTTAAGTCCCTAATGAGACCATGAAGTTAGATAGATTTCAAGTGAAAACCAAAAGTTTCTATAAGGCCCTGTAATTTTCAATTCTAATTTATTTGACCTTTGAAGACATCACATTAGCAGAAGCACCAAAATTAAGGATACAATTATCAAGAAGTAAATTTTTCACAACTAATGTTAGGAATTAAGGTATGTGGCCTCTATCTTTTGATCATAGTGCATATTTTGTAATATTACAGGAGATTTCTCATGTTCCTTATTAAGGTTAAATATTTTCTTCACTTCATATCTTTGAGGATAAAATTTAGTTAAGTCAAGAATAGGCATAAAACACATTTACTTTAGTCATAGAACATCACCCAAATCAAAATTCAAATAAAATTCATCATCTTTTTTGGTTTGTGAGAAATTAGGGTCAATATTCAAAGGTAAAGAGGATTTAGTCCATATTTTTGGTGGGACATTAGTATAGCTTGGTTGAGAATTCTCATGCCACTTATTATTTCTTGTATATTGCAATGTCTTATTAAATTTGTCCCTTATTTCCACACCATTTATGTCCATATTAGGGGTATTGACACATACCTTGACAAATTCCCCATGTTGTTGCTTAGTAACATGGTAAGTTTAATTAGGCAACATAAAAAGGGGACGTGAATCATTTATCAAATTTAAGTGTTCAAAATTTTCTTCCTCGTATCCTTGATTGTAAGGGCATTCATCTTCTTTATGTGATTCACAACAATTATTGCCCCAAGGGATACCTTATTGTTTGATCATATTTGTGGGAGCTAAATTATTAAGAACATTTTCTTCATGAAAATTTCTATTCTTTGTTAATTTTAATGGCTTATTTTTATTAAATTGATATCTTGGAGGATAATTTGGATGTCGTCACTTATCATTTCTAGGATGGTCAATATATTCATCATAACAAGTTGTCCATGAATAAACTCATTAGTTACTTTATCAAACTTTTAAGTGGAGAGAAATTCATCTTGGACAGGATCAACATGATTCATGGATCTAGATTTGGTTTTGGCTTTGGCATGAGGATTAGAGAAAACATCAACTTTAGAGGCTATGATGCTTTATTTAATATTAGTAGCATATTCCTTAGCTAAAGTAATCTTGTTTGGACATTTATCTCTTAACACAAACCCAATATGGCCATTAAAGGCATTAGTGTATTGTAACACGATGGCATCCTCATGGGGTTTAAGGTTTGTAGGAATTAACTTTACCCATCAAATCTTTGATTGAATTCTTGAATGGTTTTAAAGTGTTTGTTTTTTCATTTCATGAAATTCGGCATTCAACAATATTCCATATTTCATCAATGCCCATAATTCGATGAAAGCATCATGGAATTCATTCCAAGTGTTGACATCCTTCTCAGGTAAATCTCCAAACCATGATTTCATTTTTGTAAATAAAGGGAAAAGATATTTATGGCATAAGAACATCCTCCTCTTCAATGTACAAACCACCCACAACAAAGTAAAATAAATCTAGGCAATGATAACATTATTTCTAGAGAATTTAGGTAACCATTCATCAATTTTATCAAGCATCTTGTTAGGCTAATTGTAACACCCAAACCCACCACATAGACCATCATAAAGGTAGAAGAAGGAGTTACTATCATGAACTTGGCCTCCATTATCCTGTCATGGAAACGGGGTCTTAAAAAATATCCATTTTTCATCTTCGTTAAAAAAAAATGGATACCACCAATGTGTCTAGCTCATCAAGATATTTTCATCGATATAAAATTTATTGAAAATTGACACTCGAATTGAATGTTATGTTCATATGAATTTGATCCATTAATACCTTTCCACATCAACATTATATTTCCATGTGGTTCCCACATGGCAGCCCTCCACCCCTCGTGGAGGTTCATGTCTTCACGCTCTGTCCATGTGTTTATAGCCATGCTTCTATGGCAATGCCATATCATGAATCCTACCTTTGGGCCCCACCAGACCTGTTCCATGGCCAATTAATGTTATAACAATATCATCCCTTCAACCCATGACACACATTGCACTCACTTACCAATATTTAGGTTTGATACCCTAAGGTCCATTATGTTGATGTTCCTCATCTCCCCCCCTCCTTGGCATATGTTTGCACCAAGATTTTCCTAAGGTCTGAGGCCCTAGTCCACTGACAACCCTATTTTCATTAAGTTTCGATCTAATTATCTATCTTGGCCTTCCTCGATCCATGCACATTTCCAACCTCGTTAAGGTCTTGTGATCCAGGTAATAGAAAATATGCTCAAAAATAAAAGTGCTCAAAATCACTCGAAACCAGTGACAAATCATAGGTCTCATCATTTTGATTCCAATGATGCTTCAATTGCCTCAATCTGACATCGTATGTGAGATTTATCACATTATGAAGTTTTTGGCAAACATATAAAAAATTCAACTTGCAACGTTCACTAGGTAGGCTCTACATTGACATGGCGCTGACATCAACAGGCTGACTGAGCAAGTACAATGGTCAGATGGGCCAATCTTGTGCTAACACATGGCAGGTCATATAGGTCTCAGTAGCAGAATTTTATTGGTGATTGAGTTTTGTGGTTGACCAATAAGGAGGCGCCATGTGGTCATCAAAAGTTTTGCCAAAATTTGTTATGGGCCGGTTGGCCTTGACAGGGTTCAACCCCACCACCTCACTGTTACAAACCAACCGCCATACCATTGGACCGTACATGTTTCTTTTTATATGTATATGGTGAATTTATATTTAAATTAGAGTTGTTTTGGTTTTGGTGGAGGTGGTCGTATGGGTCTTGGTGTAAACATAGGCGTGGCAGAAGGGGAGGGGTGGTAAACCCTAGCCTTGGGTCTTATGCCATATGATGTAACCAATGGCATGGTAGAATCGAAGGGGCCAAGTGGTTAGCCCTAGCCCTAGGTCCCATACTTGTTAATTGGAACCATAGGCAGAGGGCTCAGAACAAAGGGGTTGGTGCATGGCTCAGCCCTTAGGCACATGACCTACAATGTTACCAAGGATGGAGTGTCAGTAGGTGTGTGGCCTCTGTCCCGCATGCCTAGCCATATGAACTGCCACATTACCGAAAATGAATGTGGAAATTGGGTTGCGGGCGCCTAACTAACTGTTTGATAAATTTCTAAATTTCAGTGGAATTTCACTACGCCCACATGAATTTGTCACCTAGAAGATACACCAAAGGAGGAAAGTGTTGCTATTTTTTCTAGTTTGGTGAATTTTCAAGATAGATAATAGAGAAATGGAGAAGGGGGCCTATCTTGGCCATTTTTCAGCCTTTTTAAACCCAAGAAGAGCCTACATAGGGGTTTTTTGGTGTTTTGGACACAATGGTAGAATTATTTTTGTGATTTGAGTGTTGTATGTTGATTTAATTTACATTTTGAGCATATAATATAAAGGGACAACATTGGAAGTTGGATCCAAAGATGTAGCCCAAGAAGGGTGAAGTCCTTCATCAAATTGTTGTTTTGTGATGTTGCAGTTGTCTATTTTTATTTGGTTATATCTGCAAAACTTAAATAAAATTTCCAATTTTATGTGCTTTTGTAGTTTCAATCCATTTCCCACAAGACATAAACTAGCTTGCAAACATTTTCAAGAAACCTTCAAGTTTTTAATTTCATATTAGTTTCGTATCGGAGAATGGTTGTTTTGAAGGTTTGATTGTTTTTGCAAGTTTTTTTGAATGATTACAAGGTCTAAGTTGAGGAGAGGAGAAGGAGTGCTTGAAGAACCAAACCCTCAAATTGGTTCAAGGAGGTCACAAACTCCAAAAACTCCACCTGTCATGACCCATGAAGAAGGATAGGAGTTTATGTCTGAGGATAAGAGAGATTTTATAAAGGCTTTCTATGATATTTCTGAGATGGTGAAAGTGTTGTACAATGAAAGGACAACAAGATTCAAAGGAGAAAGTTCTAATCAACAAAAAGGTAACGGTGGTGATGGGAGAAAGCATCCACCTCCACCTCCTCTTTCATCTCCATCTTCACCTCCATCCTCACCTCCTTCTTCACCTCCTTCAACACCTAGACATACTCCTCCTATATCTCCAAAAGGACATGTTAAGTCCCTCAAAAATTACATGTTAAGTCTCCTTTACTTAATCTTGATGTCAAGTTTGAATTTCTTATGTACAATGGGGAAGTAAATGGTTAAAGTTTGGATAACTGGGTTTGTCAAATTGAAGTCTATTGCAGGGTTCAAAGAATTGAGGATGGTGTTACAAAGATCTAGCTTGCTTCTCTTCATTTAGAAAGTGCAACCCTCATCTGGTGGAGGCCAAAACTCAATAAGATTTGAAGAAAAGTGGTAAAATAATCTCTTCTTGGAATTATTTTGTAGCTACATTAAGAAGGCAATTTTATCCATTAGCTTACATGTAAAAATCAATTACAGATTGGATTTCATAGTTATTTGAGACATACTATACTTATGTTTAATCGCACCAATATAGATGATGTGTTCAAGAAAATCATTTAGAAGAAAGAGGCAAGAGTGTTCCTCAAGAGACTAGCAAGAAACCATCCAAATCTAGAGATAAAGGAAAGGGGAAGTCTAAAGGAAAAGGAAAAAATAATTCTACAGATAAGGAATAGGGAGAGAAACTTACCTGTAAACACTGCTCAAAAGAAGGCCATGATGAATACCAATGTTGGAAACTACATCCAGAAATGAGAGGAAAGAAGTTCAATAACAAGGGGAAACAAAACAATGTTGCAACGACTAAAAAAGATCTAGGATTGTATTTAGGCGATGAAACCAAAATCACAACCATGGGAATGAAAGTTAAATCTTTTATTGCAAGTAATAGTTATTCTAGTGAGCCTATTGAGTCTGAAAATGACAAAGAAATAATTGAGATTTTCCATATTAGGGTCATTACAAAACATACAAAAATTTATCCCCTATTTGATAGTGGATCCCAATTCAAACTTATTTCTAAAGCAATTGTCAAGAAACTTAACTTAGAAACTACACCTCATACTAAAACTTACCCTTAAGGTTGGGGATGTGAAGATTCCAAATTGCAAGTGACAAGAAAATGTAAACTCAAATTCACCATCCCTGCAAACTTTATTGATGAGGTATAGCTTGATGTTGTACCACTTGACATATGTGGAATTGTTTTAGGGATTTCATACTTTTATGACCAAAAATCCATATTCTATCATCATGAGAAAAAATATCATATTTTTAAATATGAAGTTGAGTATATTGTTAGATCACATCACAAGAAGATGAACTTATCTCTTGTAAGTGTCGATCAAATGAAAAGGCTTGTAAATGCTAGTAATAATTTTATGTTATCGATGATTAAAGCTAAAGATACTACTGAATCTGAAGCTTTCATAGGATGTGATTTAAAACTCAATCATTATTTGGTTACTTAACACATATGAAAAGATGCTTCAAGAACCTAAAGGGTTTCCTCCTAAAAGAAGAATCCAACATGAGATTCATTTGCAGCGGGATGCACCACTTCCAAACATTGGCACGTACAAAATGTCATATTTGGATAATGCATAAATCAAGAAGCAAATTCAAGAGTTGCTTGACAAAGGGGTCATCAAGCCTAGCACATCTCCTTGTGGATCTCCCATTGTCTTGCTTCCAAAGAAGGATGGTACATGGCACATGTGTGTTGGTTTTAGATCTTTGAACAAGATCACAGTAAAGAATCACTATCCTATTCCTCACATTGACGATTTTCTAGATCAGTTAAAGGACGTTGTTTACTTCACTAAGTTGGATTTGAGAAGCAGTTATCATCAGGTAAGGATTGTTGAAGATGATGTTTGGAAAATTGCTTTCAAGACAAAACACAGTTTCTTTGAATGGTTAGTTATGTCATTTAGGCTTTGCAATGCACCTGCAACATTCATGAGAGTTATGAATGATGTGTTGAGACCATTCCTTAATGATTTTGTCTTTTTCTACTTAGATGACATTCTTATTTTCAGTAAGACTCATGAAGAGCATGTCAAGCATTTGAAACAAGTTTTAGATGTCTTGAAGAAAGAGAAATTGCATTTGAATATGTCTAAGTGTGAATTTTGGAAAACCTCTTTGGTTTAGTTGGGTCATATTGTAGGAGGGGGTGAATTGATGTTTGATCCCTCAAAAGTTTAAGTCATTGTGAATTGGCTTAAACCCAAAAATGTAATAGAATTTAGGATCTTTTTGGGATCAACCCAATATTGGAGAAAATTTATAGCTAACTTGTAACTCATTGCAACACCATTACATGCTTTGACAAGTGTGAAGAAGGTATTTTAGTGGGGAGACAAGCAACAAAAACCCTTTGATACATTGAAAGAGAAAATTAGTATGATACCAGTTCTAGCACTTCCAAACATTAAAGAATCCATTTGAGATTCAAACAGATGCAAGCAATTATGCGATGGGAGTAGTTTTGATGCAACATGGTAAGCCTATTTGTTATCATTCTAGAACCTTTACCAATGCAGTAATTAACTATCCAAATTGTGATAAAGATTTGTAAGCTTTGGTACAAAGCGTGAAGAAATGGAAGAATTATTTGATGGGTAAAGAAAGGATTATTCATACTCACTAGCAACTTTTGTAATATTTACAATCGCAAACCAATCTAAAACAAGATAGACATTTCAGGTGGATGGGATTTCTA
The DNA here is from genome assembly GCA_031772625.1 of Pinus tabuliformis. NCBI lineage: Eukaryota > Viridiplantae > Streptophyta > Pinopsida > Pinales > Pinaceae > Pinus > Pinus tabuliformis. The sequence goes on from CM062820.1 coordinate 568,997,257, forward strand.
CAGCAATTTCATTTGGTAATCAAGTAAAAGAAAGGTATATACAACAAATTTGTTGATATGTTATCAAGGTATATTTTTAATGCATCCATCATTCTTAAGCATAACCCAATTATGCATAAAATTTATATTAAATAGTATTCTCAAGATGACGATTTTAAAGATGTTTATGCAACATTGATTCAAGGAAATCGTGTTGAAGATTTGGATTATCATGTTCATAACAAGTTGTATCACCTTAACAAGTTATGTGTTCCACAGGGTGAAAGAGTCAATATCATAAGGGAATCCTACACTTCTCTTATTGTTGGTCACTTTGGTGTAGGCAAAATAATTGCACAAATTCAGAGGTACTGTTATTGACCTCGCATGAATGAAATTGTTTCAAGATATGTAAAGGGATGTTCCTTGTGTGCTACTAGAAATCCTAGCAATAGGAAATTGGGTTTGTACACTCCACTTCATATTACCTCTCATCCTTGGGAAAGTATTTCTATGGATTTCATAGGGGGACTACTAATGTCTAGAAAAGTTCATGATTATCTATATGGTCTTGTGGATTGTTTCAACAAAATGTGTGTTGATGCCATGTAAGAAATAGGTTATAGATGAAAAGACCGCAAAGATGTTATTACAAAATGTATGTGTTCACTTTGGGTTTCCCACTTCTATTATTTTTTATCGAGATTCTCCATTTGTCAAGAAGTTTCGGTCAATTTTATGGGAACTTATGGACACCAAGTTGAAGAAGAGCACAAAATTTCATCCACAAACTGATGGTCAAACAGAAGTGGTAAGAAGAACAAAAATGCATCTCCTTTGTGGATATTGTGGTAAGCATCATAAACTTTGGGATGAGCATTTGAATTACATCCAACATGCCTACAATCGTGCCAAGCATTCATCTACGCAAGTATCTCCATTTGAAACTTGTTTGGGTTATTTTCCAAAGTCTCCTTTGTATTTCATCTTTGGTAAAGATATTACAGTAGATGGACATAATGATGTGGACAAAGCCAAGCATTTCATTGAAAAAAAATCAGCTAATGCATCAAAGAGTACAAGAACAACTTGAGAAAAGCAAATCAAAGTACAAAGTGAGGCATGACAAGCATCAAGTTGATCATTATTTCCAAGTGGGAGATCAAGTTTGGTTGTATATTAGCAAGGAAATACTTCAAGGTGAAGGTAAAAATATCAAGCCAATCACATATATTCCTCTCAAAATTTTGGAGAAGATTGGTAACAATTCTTTCTGATTAGATTTACCACCTTATATGAAAATTTATTTTGTTGTGAATGTGGAAAACTTGAGATTTTATGAGCCTCCAATGATTGGTGATCATGAATAGAATGTTCAAATTCCATCTATTGAATATTTTTCTCCTGAATATTTAGATGACTTGCAAGAAGACTCAATTCTTGACAGGAGAATCATGACTTCACACAGATGCAATGTGGAGTATCTTCAAGTGGGACTCAAAGGTACCAATCCAAGTAAAGCAAGGTGGATTGATATATGGAAAGTGAGGGATTTGTACCATCACTTACTTGCTGAGTAAAAACAAACTTTTGGTGGTTCAAAAGCTTCAAGTGGGAAGGAATGATCGAGTTGAGTAAAAATATGCTAAAAAGTAAAAGTGTTGATCATATATCTCATCGTTATGATTCCAACGACACTTGAATCACCTCAATTCGACAGCATATGTGAAAGTTATCATGTTTTCAAGATTTTGGCAAATAGTTCAAAAGTCAACTTGCAAGGTTGATTAAGCTGTTGACTAGGTAGGGTGTATAGTGATGTGGCATTGATGTTAGCAGGATAATAGGACATGTACCTTGGGTAGATAGAAAAATCCCATGCTGAAATGTGGCAAGTCATATAGGTCTAGGTGGAAAAATTTTATTGGTGGTTGACTTTTGTGGTTTACCAATTGAGAGATGCCACGTGGCCTAATGGGAGGGTGTCACATGGCCCTCAGATTTTGTGCCAAATTTTTTTATGGGATGACCAACCTTGGTACGATTTGACCCCATGACCTCACTGTTAAAAACCAACTCTTATATTGTTGGACTGCACATGTTTCTTGTTATATGTTTATGGTGAATTTATGTTTAAATTTGAGTGGTTTTGGCATTGGTGGAGGGGGTAGGGCACATGCCCCAGTCCCAGGTCATATGGATCTTGGTGTAACCATAAGCTTGGTGGAAGGGGTGTGGAAGTAATCCCTGGCCCCATATCTTATGCAGTATCATGAAACCAACAGTGTGGCAGAAGCAGAGGGGCTGAACAGTTAGCACTGGCCCCAAGTCCCATACTCGTTAATCCGAACCATAGGCGAAGATCTCGGAACAGAGGGTATAATGCATGGCCCAACATATGGCCACATGGTCTACAATTCAACTAAGGGCATAGTGATGGTGAGTGTGTGGCCTCTAGCCAGCGCCCCTGGCCATATGAACTGCCATGTGACTGGAACTAAAGGCGAAAGGAAGTTGGGTCGTCGACTCCCAACTAATTTTTTGAAAAATTGATCAATTTTTGGCAGAGTTTTCGCCATGCACTCAATTTTGTTTCCTGGTGACTATGCCAAAGGAGGAAAACATTACCAGATCGGTGAATGTGCAAGATAGATAGTAGATAAATGGAGAAGGAGGCCTATCTTGGCCATTTTTCATTCTTTTTGAACCCAAGAAGAGCCTACATAGGGGTTTTTGGGTGTTCTAGATGCAATGGAAATATTATTTTGTGATTTAAGCATTTTATGTTGATTTAATTTACATTTTGAGCATATAATATAAAGGGCCAACATTGGAAGTTGGACTCGGAGACATATCCCAAGAGGGGTGAACTTTGCCATCAAATTGTTGTTTTGTGATGCTACATGTCTATTTTCTCTGGTTGTATCTGCAAAACTTAACTAAAATTTCCAAGTGGATGTATTATTGCAATTTTTTATCCATTTCCCATAAGACAAAATAGCTTGCAAACTTTTTCAAGAAACCTTCAAGTTTTAAATTTCAGATCATCCTGAGATGAAATCATCTTGTCTACATGGTATTCTCGAGTACCACCACATATCACTCATTTTTCCCCCTTCATCCTACCAAAACACCCTTTTCTTCCCTCCATGTGGCATGCTCTCTGAGCAACATTTCACCCCAAATTCATATCATCATGCGATCGTGGCCCTCGTCTTGGGTCCCACCGCAGTACTGGCTCACTATACAATGCGATATTTTCCTATTATAGGAAGGGAAAACCTCTCACCTTTGCTCCCATTATCTTGTCCCTTTCATCCTCTGCACACATCACAATTTTTCTAAGGTTTGAGGTCACAGGGCATTGAGATGATGTCATGCTAACACCTCTCACCCCACCCCTCGAGCTAACGAGCACTGTTTGTGCACCTCCTAGTGGGCCTAAGGCCATGACAAATTTTTATACAATACATGATGGGGATTACCCTCTTCTAATTGATGTCCACTCTTGCCTTCACTTCTTGGTTGTATAGTGTGGTAAACACTTGGTTTTTCCAGGCATGATTTGGGAGTTCACCAATATAAGTATATGATCAGGGACTCTCCCCTGTTTATACCCTAATAGTGATCCCTTGAGACTCCCATTACAACCACACCACCATCTTTCCTAAGCTTTCCTTTTTTACATGGAACACACACACACACATAGGCATGCATATGTATATAAATAAGCCACCCTTCCTGAGCTTTAATTTATTTAAATTTAACTCTCAAACTTCACCCCAACACTCATTCTTTTTATTTTGTGACCTCCCTAAACAGGGCCTCTACTCACTGTTGTGGTCACTCTCAGCCTTCTAAATTCCAAGCTTAAATATGTATTTATTTGTAGATACATGAATAGTTTTATATGTCAATTTTATATGCCACTATGCAATTTCATTCCTAAAATAAAACCACTCAAGAATATTTCCATTCAAGAATTAAATACCATAACAAACACAATCCATTTGATCTCATATAGGAACAGTCGTCCTTAATAGTCATGTTTTCATTTTAATACATAGAGAATAAACATTGGATTTCATTCAAATTGTATTCACACTTACAATAGCATGAGTGGAAAATTAGCGTGTAGATGGAAGACTAGCAACTGAGATTGGGCCTCTAATTTTCCACACAACCTTAGATTCACTACACTGAAATCTGTCTTGTAGTCAATCACCCCCAATCTAGGTTCAGAGCTTGAGGAGGTGTCCTCAAGGGAAAATATTGGTCCAACAAATAGAATATACAAGGAGTCCAAATACCACACTTCCTCCACCCTCTTTCACCAGCCAATACTACCCCCATGCCTCCACCCATAATTGGAAATCGAGAGTGCACTTTCTCAACTACAAACCTGCAGTCAAATGGTAAAAACATAAAGAGAACCTCTATAAAATAGGAGTCCAAAGGGTTCTTATCCTTCACCTAAATAATGACTTTCATGCTCATTGAGTTCACCCACAACTTATTCCACGAAGTCTTTTTCTTTTTTGATTCCTCTATTGTGCTTGTGCGTTGTAGTTACGCTTTTCATCCCCTTTCAAATGTGTGCATCCCCTCTCTATGTTCTCCTCACTATGCCTCCTCAATCCTTATCTTATGTGTTTCCTTTCCAATATTGTTTGTGCATTAGTGTTCTTCGTCCTCCCCTATCATATCGCTAGTCCTTGCTTGGTTGACATTCCCACATAGTCTACGAGACAGGGCATAGGAGTATGGTATCGTTCTCCATTGAGGAAGCCCATACTCCCTCAAATTAACTATAAGTTGCATTAAATTATTACCATACAATCCTTGGTTATCATTAATAAGAAATTTTCCTAATTTCCCAAGGAAACTCATCCTCCACAGCTCTGAACCTGCGTCCTAATTCTCAGCTAGTCCATTTCATTACAAGATTATCATTCATAAATATTTACAAGAGGGAGTTTTATCAAAAAGGGTTGTCACACTAACCTTGAACGGAAAACATATCCAAAGGCTTTAAGTGTTATTGAGCCATGGCTTGGTAGGAATTGGAACTATTCTTGGAGGATTGATGAAGAGATATTTAACTATAGGAGACTTTTGTGGAGTTCTTCTTTTATAAACCTTCAGAGGATTAGAAAATCTCCTACTAGGTACTTGACTAGCAATACCTAAGTTTGAATAATCTTTTGCAACTGCTAGATGAGCACACTAAAAGAGCTTTTGAGATATAAGTATAAACTTTAGATCTCAAGGAGAAGGTTTCAACTCCTCCCCAATAATGACACAATAAATATTAAAACAGATTATAGCACCTTAGTGCAAAGCCTCACTCGTTTACCTACATAATGAATAGCAATGGGAGTATCACCATTGTCACATTAGTGACTACTCCCCTCGTTTTAGTATATGATATCCAACACAAGGGAGCTTTTGTAGTACATTTTAGGGGTAAAATGACCCTGTCAAACCAAGTCAATATCCCATTCATGGTGCTGCTTCAATTACCAATGGTCTAGAACATCAATCATGTAGGGTTTATGGTGGATTTTTGAAGTAATTTCTAGATTTTAGTTCAAAATATCCAATGGTTCATCAATAGGATTAGGTAAACCAATAAATGTAGGTCTCCAAACACACATTGTGAAGAAACCTCATTTAGATAAAGTAAACTAGCACGTACAATCAGAAATTGTGGCAATCAACTAGTTTATAACAACAAAAAATCTAGCCCTACAAAATACGATAATCAAGCGAAAAATGAGGGATAAATATAAGAGAAGAGGAGAAATAATTACAACAATTTATGCAATTAGAAGGCATATATAAACAACGAAAACTCTATATATTATCCCTAATTTATGGTTGGAAAATACATTTAACATAACACTTTTATTTCTCTAGTTTCAAACAGTTCCTAACCCTGGGACAATAACATCCTGAGAATACATGCTGAAAATGTATGATTTTGTTGTAACTAAACCCAAATTTACCCTAAAACAAGTAAATAAAATGAATTGTATAGATTTAGATAACACAAGAAATAAGATTAGTGTCTTTCTCAATCTAATGTTGATGGAGTCTAAGATCAACAAACTTTAAATACTTGAAGTAGATTCAATATGCAAAGAACTATGGCAAGTATACTCACTTATCCCTAGGGTTCAACTCAAGGCTCTCAATCTTCAAAGATGAGATAAGGGAAGGAGCCTATTAACCCTCCTTCCAACAGGGGTACCAACTGTAAAGCTTTGCACTGTGACTTGGATTTTGATGAGTGTGGCTATTTTGATGACATGTCATGGTTCTTCTTGAGAGAATGGTTGCATCTTGATTTTTGAGTGCTTTCACATTTCCCAAGGTAGTTCATGCTATTCAGGACATCTCACATATATGAAGATATCGGTCACAAATCCAAGTAGAGTTTAGGGGCTATGTATGGACACTTAGAGACCTCCTATGCTTACCACATGTAGCACTATTGAGAATTGTCCTTATTGTTCACCTTATCAACTGATGTGGAGGGCCAATTTTCACACATGACAACCATGGGGTTTTATTCTAGTATTGTATTACTTGGAGGGGTGATTAGGATGAGGTGTCTCTCCTTCGATATGTCTTAAATAATGTGGGAATAGCTTGAAAGAAGTATCTTGAAGAGTGATGAGTTGGAATGATGATTAATTTCATTGTATTTTTATGTCACTTGGATTGATGGGAGTTTAATGACCTGAATTTTCACTTATAGGAGCATATCCCATGCTTAATAGTGTGCCTTGACCTAACGTATGACCATCGACCTTTAGTTGGGACACTATGTGGGGTTATTGGAGAATTTTTTGACATGATTTATGAAGTTATTTTCATAGTTTCATCCCATCATTGGAATATTATGCACTCTTTTCTTAAGGTCATTAAACTAAAGAATGAGAGATGTTGGAATGTTATTGAATGTGGAGGCCACACTACCACACTTTGAATAATTGTACGTCTCTTTGTGCCATCTTTGATGGAGGCTGTTGACCATGTTTAACAACTTTGAACCATTTGGAGGCTAGATGTCACAACTTGGACCATCATTTTCTCCTCTTTTGATGGATCAACCCCTCTTGTGGGGATTTTACCATCTTACTCATTGCACATGTGGCTTAACCACTTTATTTTAATGACGTGTTAGTTTACTTGATTTGAGGATTTAATTAGATTTAGTTTTCTTAAGCTAGATATAAGGAATTAAATCAAATAATGATATTTTATAATAAAAATAGTTAGATCTCACTTTGTAAGTAGAGGAGAGCTTCCTCATTGTACTCATAGTCGGATTGCAAGCGCACCCCTCTCCTTGGAGCTTAATGGAAATATTTTTATTGAAGAATTATTGGTGTTAATTACTTATCTATCTAGTGAATACTTGTTAGAGGAAAATTCAGCCTAAAAGTGGCCTCCTAAGGAAAAATAATAAAATATTAGTTAAAATAATAAAATACGAGTTATGAATTTTGGAGGGAAAAGAAGAAAACTACTTTTTATATAATATTTTTTTCTTATCTCTTTATAGGTTTACTCAAATTTCAAGTGTAGACAATTGCTCGATTCAGAATTAAATTCCACATCCAATCAGTACCCATTATGCATACTTTTAAGAAGACCTGCATTGATAAAAATTGAAGATACATTAAAAAAATCGTACTTAACACGCTTTTTTAATGCATCTTCATTTTTATCAATGTGGGTCTTCTCAAAAGTACGCATAATGGGTACTTGTTGGATGTGGAATTTAATTCTACATCCAATGAGTGTCTACTCTTGAAATTTGAGTAAATGTATACTACGATCAGCCAAAAATACAATTAAAAAAATAGTTTTTTTAATTTTCCCTCCAAAATATTTACATGTACCTCTTTTTAAATTTAAAGTATTTTGATTGGTTTGCATATCACGTACATGAAAATTTCATGGGCACTTTTAAGCTAAAATTTCTTCTAATGTTCGAATTAAAGTTGTTGTTTATTGCTTATTTCTTCTATATCATTAAAAGCATCATTATGATTACTCAAGACTACCACAAGACTACTTAGGTAGATCAATTTTAAGGGTAACTTTGTCACTAGAAAGGAGGACATCTAGAGGTTATTCACACATACTCCCCTTTGTTGGTTCAAGGTAAGTTTAATGCTCCTTGTTAGGTTATATTCTCAAGTTTCTTAGTAAGGATTTTGATTTTATTTCTTGCCATAGTCAATCTATTGGTTGAAATATTTCCCCTTGGAGGGTTCCCTTTTATTGGATCAATGATTTCATGATTCATTCTAATTATCCAAGGGTTGATTTAGCTTATAGGGCTCTAACATCTTTCTTTAATATATAAGCATTGGATAACCAACCTTAAGAGGGTTGTTACACTAAAAAATGTCACCTTGACTACTCACAGTTAGTATGGCTCAAATCAACAGTCATGCTACCCTCTTAGGCAAGTCTCATGCCTCTGTTATCCATCTCAAACTCAAAGAAGAGAGAAAGTCTTGTAAAAACTATGTTTATCTCTGGGGTCGCAGGTTCTCTCTAGCCTTACCTGCGGGGACGCTGACCTTGTTCACAAAATATGCGTCCATGGACGCTCTGTATGTTAAGGGACAGGTGCATCCCTCTGTAAAAGGAAAAATGCGCGAGTTTTATCTTGAAAAAGTTACTTGTGGTTACTTCTAGAACATTCTAGAGGTCGGTTTGATGAAATGGATGCGCCTCCAGTTGGTTCATGTATCTCTATTAAGGGGGAACTTATCCCATCAATAAGGGAGCTATCCCACCCATAGAGGGGGATGATCCCATTGATAGTGGACCTGAATAACCTCTTTACAGCACTATAAATAAAGGCATTGAGCCAGAAGGAGAAGAGGTTGGAGCTATACATTTTCTTTGGGTAAATGCTGCAGGATTTAGGTCTTCCATTAGAGCCTTTGTGAGGAGAGATTGTCTTCACTTGATTCTACTTGGGAGAGGGTGAGCTTTGTCAAAGTAGAGGAAAACCCTTGATGGACCCTGGGAGGAACTTGCACAACACCAAGGCCAGGTTGTAAGAGTTTCTTTGTTTCGTTATTAATACAAACTGGTTTATTTTTCTCAATAGCTTGTGTTAATGAGTTATTTCATGTGTTCCTTGGTCTGCATGTTGAATATATGTTTTATTATATGAAATGCAAGTGCTTGGTAATTGTTTGATTGTTTGTGGTTGCAGGAATTGACTTGAAGGAGGAGCTCATCCGGATCGTCAAGAACGGACTTCAACAACAGCGTTTTGGAATAAGGTAAGCCTAAACACTTGTAGTTTTCATGTTGTAAAAGGTGTATTTAGAGAAAGATCACTCCATTTTGTCTTGTTTGTCATTAGAATGTCTTAGACTTCTAGGAAGGTCAGTCATGTCCGCACCCTTCACAAATTCCGTGTGACAAATTGGCGACTCCGCTGGGGAATCCATTAATGAGAAAGTCTTTTCCTTTGTGTGAACTTTGCTTTGAGAAAATCATTTTTATTTTCTGGTTTTTGACTGTGAGAATTAGTATTTGGGTGGCTTAGCTTTAGATTTAGTTAGATTTGGTTTTTCTTAACTTTTCCAGAAGGACGCACCCTCTGAGTACTGCACAGTGCGTCTTTGGACGCGCTGTTGCCGATTGCACAGAGCGGGCCCGCGCCTGTTCTAACGGGTTGCCTGCGTCTTCCTGTAAAAATTTAGGAAAACTCCATTTTTTGCTTTAATTGCTTTTAGATTTTGGTTTTTCTTAGTGTTTTATGCCCAGATCCTTTAGTACCCTGTCAAAAATTTTCACCTGAACTTGTTTCATTAGCATTCCTGCTTTTAGCTTTCATCAATTGGGTGTTTTGAGTCTCTTTTTTGAGAAATTCTTAATTTGATTTCCTTTGGTCATTACTTGGAGGTTTCTCTCAGTCTTTTCACAATTTTGCATCTTTTTGCTTTTGTTTTTGCAAAAAAATTTCCCTTTGTGTATGAGTGTTAATCGCCTTTGAGTGTTTTTATGTTTTGATATTTGGAACTCTCACCCAATTTTCTCGACTTGCACTTGATTGGTTCTTAGATTACATTAGAATCATCTTGTGTTTGAGAATTCTCTTGCATAGATCACATTTGCATAATTAGAATTCTCATTTTCAGAATATGAATGAAAAATGTGCATAGATTACATTTGCATACTTTTCGAGTGAATTGTGCATAGATTACAATTGCATAGTTTACATTCTGGAAAATCAATCGTAGATTTATATCAGCTTTCTTTGATTTGAATTTACACAAAAAAAAAAAAAAAAAATTGGTTTGGAATTGATTTGCATTAGTTTTTCTTGATGAAATTAGTGCATTAGAGAATTTGTTAAATTTTCTCTTAATGATCAATTTTTTGCATTGTTGGAAGTGAATGGAAACTCTCTCCTTACTCTAGTTAGGATTCATCGAATTGAAAGGATTGCATTATCATATTCGATTGCATTCAGTTGAGTCGGGTCATAACACCATTGGTTTCATCTCCATTTACCCATTTGAGTAATAACAGCCTTAATAACACAGCGCTTAATTAAAATTCATCTAGTAATTTTTACATTTCTAGGGCTCTGAAACACCAACATAGCTTAGGCTAGGGTCTTGGAGTAGGTGAGTACTTAACTCTCCAAGACTACAAAACCAAACAGATAGTTTATCTTGAGTAGAATAAATCCAATTGTTTCAATTGCACTCTGGAAAGCTCCTCTTAAAGGAGAAACACGAGCTCGTGTCCGAACCATTGAGGGGATCATTCCCCCCTCGTTGGGAACGACGCCAGACAGTACGTATTACAAACGGTAAACCTCGGATTAACCATTGTCGAGGAGCCAGGGGTCACTTATCGGTAAACCTTGGATTGTTGTCAAGGAGCCGGTAAGGGGATTGAGCTTGCTACTCTGCCCTTGCGTGCTGTCGGAGTTTAGACTGTTCCCCCAGGTGTATTTGTTACTGTTGGTGACCTTAGTGACCATAATCTTTAGGGTTCTACCGAGGTGACGGTGGAGGGAAGGTCCCACTGTACCTGGAGCAGACGTCGGTTATACTCACTTGGATTTTCCGGGGGGTTCACTTCACTTCGAGACAGTTAAAGTGGAGGAACTTGTGCCGGTCTATTCATTAAGCAGGTTGCCGGGGTAACTGTTCCACCCGCCATTTCTGTACTGAATTCTGCGAGGTTGGGCTTCATCACCAACTAGTGTTTTCGGTCCGGAGAGCTTACTGTTTGTGTGTGGTTTGACTCCTAGATTCGATAGCGCGTGTTAATTTGTTTGTTTTTACTTTTAGAGACCATAGGTGTGAATTGTGAATTTTAGTTGTTAAGTGTGAATTGTGAATTGTTAATTTTAGTTTTAAATTGTTAATAAAATTCACTGAAGTTGAATATAATGGCAAATGTTCCGGAATTTATCAACCTAGGAACCCCTCCTAATGAGAATCCTAGTACTTTTCCTTACTTTGGAAATGTTGGTCCTCCTTATATGGCTACTTTGTCATTACCTGGATTTACAATAGGTTTACCGATATGGTTATTTTCAACTTCGTTGGCCCAAAGTACTCCAATTGTTCCACCTCAACCAGATGCTTCACCTCAACCGAGTTCACCATCTCAACATCACCAACCTTCTGTTGACCCTTTACCTTCTTCGCCTAATTTTTCTTCCTCCATTTCTTCCTCTTCGCCTGGTAAAAGCCTTGATGCTAGTAACCAGGAGGCTAAGAAGAAGAAGAAAGGGAAGAAGAAGAAGAAGAAGAAGAAGCAAGATAAGAAAGAAGTCAACCAACCAACCACGGCTGTAAGTGTTAGTTGTGTTGAGGAAAATTCCGACATGCATCGTAAACCCAAATACCCTTGCAGGCTTTGTAAGGGTGACCACTTCCTTGTCAATTGTCCTGGTATTCAAAAGGTCTTGGAAGTATGGTCAGAAAAATCTCATCAACTTTCCATTGATCCATCAACCAGTGATAGTCAGGTTCCTGGGAAAAAGGGTAAAGTTAGGTTTCCTTGTAAGTTATGCAAAGGGAGTCATCAAACTCACATTTGCCCTCACATGGATGAAGCCTCAACATTGTTGGAAAACCTTACTGTTCCACAGCAAGAATTTCCAACTGGTTACCGTAAACTTTCTCCCAACCTACCGTCAACTGACGGAGTGATTGATTCAAATTCAAATACAGTCGGTCACACTCTCCCATTGGAGAGTGAAACTCATGTCACTCAGGTTGATGATCCATTAGTTGATCAAGTGGTCGATTCAATTTCACATTCGGTCGATCCCACTTTCCATTTAGAGAGTGAACTTCATACCGCTCAGGTTCTTCTTGTTACATCAGATTCTTCTATGCCAGGGGGCATTTCACCTGTTTCTACAGAACCCCCTCCAAGTACTGAGGTCTTTTCCTTTGATTGGAATAGACTGACAGAACCTCGTCTTCCTTCCTCCATCCCTTTCCAAATCATTGTCAAGGCGGATGGTAGGGACATACATCGTACTCAGGTAGATGAAGGTGCTTCTGTTAGTATTTTATCCTCAACTGTTTGGAAAGCTTTGGGTTCCCCTCAGCTTGCGCCTATTACGCAGAATCTGAAAGCTTTTAACAGAACCATTAGTGAACCTTTAGGGATCCTTCCTAAGTTTTCTATTACCTTGGAAGGTAAAACTGTCTGTATTGATCTTATGGTAGTTCGAGGTCCCTTGGATTTCAATTTACTCCTTGGGCGAGACTATGTTTATGCAATGAAAGCTGTCGTATCGACACTCTTTCGCGTGATGTCTTTCCCTCACGATGGCAGTATTGTGACTGTAGACCAGCTTTCGTTCCCTAGTCTTGTTTCAACTACCAATAATATGACACCCCTAAATGTTCCTGATTCTAAAGTGGTATCTACCCTGCCACGGGTTAATTATGTGGCAACTGGTCCCATGACTTCAGTTACCGATGTAAGTGAGCCTCTCACTGTTTGCTCATCTTCCTTTGATTTAGCTCCGGTAATTGACATGGAAAACTCTATGGGATTACTTGAACACGATGTTCTTATCCCTTTTGAGTCCCTTGACATGTGTTCCTTCCCAAGAAGTATTCTTCCTTCGGATGAAGACCTCTTGGAAGCCATGATCAAGGTGTGTCCATTGACATGTCTTTCCTCCAGTTGGAAGCCATGATCAATGTTTCGAGGACAGTTCCTTTTCCTGTGCCAACCTCGTTAAAAAATGAAACAGGCTAGTTCGAGGACAGTTCCTTTTCCTGTGCCAACCTCGTTAAAAAATGAAACAGGCTAGTATGAGGATAGTTCTTTTACTGAGTCAACCTCATTAAAAAATGAATCAGGTAGATCATAGGATAAGTAGGTAGATTGTAGAACGTAGGATTTTGAGGACAGTTCCTGTTACTGAGTCAACCTCGTTAAAAAATGAATCAGGTATGAGGATAGTTCTTTTCTTGTGTCAACCTCCTTAAAAATGAAACAACTCCCTTTTCAAGTTAAATATTGAGAGTAAACCTTCATTTCATCCAGCCGGTTGAATGCAATGAAGCCTGGGGGGCATGTACCTCGCTTTGCATCATTATGCTGGGGGCATGCGAACTTTTTGAGCATAGTTCCTTGTCTTGTGTCAAGCTCTTTAAAAAATGAAACAAGGGTAGGTTAAGTAGGTAGATTGTAGTGAGTAATCATGAGCATAGTTCCTTGTCTTGTGTCAAGCTCATTAAAAAATGAATCAAGGTTTTTAGAGCACAGTTCCTTGTCTTGTGTCAAGCTCGTTAAAAAATGAATCAAGGTTTTTTAGAGTATATTTTTTTGTTAGGTAGATTGTAGAAAGTAGTTATGAGCATAGTTCCTTGTCATGTGTCAAGCTCACTAAAAAATGAAACAACTCCCACAATTCTTTCCAAGATCTTGAAAGTAAAGCTTCATTCCATCCACCTCATTGAATGCAATGAAGCTTGGGGGGCATGTACCTTGGTTTGCATCTTTATGCTGGGGGCATGTGAACTTATAACAAGCATAGTTTTTCGTTTCAAGCTTGCATAAACATGAAACTGAATCCGAGCATAGTTCTTTTCCTGTGTCAAGCTCGTTAAAAAATGAAACAAATCCTCCTCTAATTGAGTCGAGAGTTTGACTAGACCTCATAGATGTTAGGTTGTACGTTTAGGTTAGTTATTTCAGTTTTTGCATAATTTTCTTACAGTTTTAGGTCGAGTCTTTCAAATGATCTCGTTCATGAACCTTCATTTCATCCAACTGGTTGAATGAAATGAAGCTGGGGGGCATGCGCTCTAGCAATCATGCTTAGGGGGCATCAAGCACAGTTTTATCTCTGTTTCAAGCTTGTGTAAAAATGAAACTACTCTGAAGCATAGTTTTTCTCTGTTTCAAGCTTTTGTAAAAATGAAACCTATCTCGAGTCAATTTCAGTTATTTCCAAGACTCGTTAAACTCATGAAAATACCGAGATTATTTTGCTATCTTTCATTCTCGTAAAACAAATGAAAATGCCGAGTTCTTTCCGTCTTTTCCTACTCGTAAATTAAAATTGAAAGTCGGCCATATGAGTACATTTTTATCATTTTTTCGAACTCGTTAAAACTTATGAAAAAGTGAAAACCATGAGTACATTTTTATCCCTTTTTCGAACTCGTTAAAATTTACGAAAAAGTGAAAACTCAGAGTCATCTTTTAAGCCCTTTTCTGACTCCTAAAATATGAAAAGATTGCCGAGCGTTTCTTTTACACTCGTTAAAACGGAATTAAAAGACGGTCCCCTTATAGCTCTTTTCTGACCGTAAAATCAGGAAAAGATTGCCGGGTTTTTGTCGTTTCAAACTCGATAAGGAAATAAAACGACGTGTCCTTGATCGCTTTTTACTTTTCAGGTCAGTGGCACTAATTATGAAAGTACTCCTTGGTCGCAAGATCAAGCGGTTCCCCCAGGTATTATTTTATACTTTTTCGGGCTTGAGGGACACAAATGTACGAAAAAGTTCAACGTGGAGTCTCCTTTAGTTTTTTCAGACTCTCTAAAATTGAAAAACGCCGAGTTTCTCCTATACTGGGCTCGTTAAACTTTTACAGTAGAGGACCTGTTCAATTACAAACAGGAACGAACCACTCCTTCCTAGGGTTCGAATTTAAACTAGGTTGGACTCGTCCGAAGGATGAGCTTATAATCAAGCATATGTTATCCTCCTCAAGCTTGTTAAAAATAAAGAGGTACTTGCCAGAAATGGTGGGGGAAAAGAGAGAAGAATGAACCTGTTTGTTACCTTTTATCTCAAAAGAAACTTTATTACCACTCTTGAACACGACACTTTTCATTCACCTGGGTTGGGAAATCTTTTACCTCACAGTTGACCAAATCACTTTGAAAGTCTTTAACCGGGTTCCAGGGGTTAACTTTGAGTTATACGTCACCAAGCCATCTGTTGTGTCGTTATGTGTTCAAGAGGTCTGCAAGCAAAAACTTTCATCTGCAAAATACTTGTCATCCATTTGACCATCCCTGAGTCAGTCCTTACAGCAACATTTCTTCAACTTGAACAATGATTTCGTGTTGCGGGCTTGCCTGCAACGGGTCGCTTTCTATCGACATCGACACATTATCTAGAAAGATGACTTAGGAATCGACAGCACCTTGAAGTCTGCATGCATCAATGGCAGGTTTCTCGCCTTTGACGTCAGTTTACATCATTGACTTTCGATCAGAGGATTCCGTGAAGTGTTCGACATCAAAACATCTATTCACATTTCACGGGTTGTGCTTGGTACTTTGAGAACCATTGACATCACTGGTGGTTTCTCTCACGCTTGTTAACGGTTTACATCATTGACTGGTAATCAAGTGGTTTCTACCATGTTCGACATCGAATCATTTAATCACATGGCTAGAATCGTACCAATTCGGGAAGTAGAAGTGAAGACCCTGGATCTAGTTTCTACCATCCAGGCTGCGAGGAGTTTTGTATTCATTATCTATGTAGACTAATCATAAACAGATGGCTGCATCCATACTGTGTCTATAAAAGTCTATAAAAATGATGTACTGCAAGATCATTCCTGTATCAGAATAGTTAGTCCATTAGTTAAAGTTTTGAATCTGAGTATGGGAATGCCTACCTCAGTGATGATATAATCTTATCCATGTATTTTGTGTTGAAAATTGCAGGTTCCAACCAGGCCATCCACAAGGCAATCCTTGAAATGATAAAGCGCTTCACCCTTCCTAGAATTACAAAACCCTATTCTATTCCAGGCTTCGCACTTTAGGGGGCAATCTGTTACACTAAAAAATGTCACCTTGACTACTCACAGTTAGTATGGCTCAAATCAACAGTCATGCTACCCTCTTAGGCAAGTCTCATGCCTCTGTTATCCATCTCAAACTCAAAGAAGAGAGAAAGTCTTGTAAAAACTATGTTTATCTCTGGGGTCGCAGGTTCTCTCTAGCCTTACCTGCGGGGACGCTGACCTTGTTCACAAAATATGCGTCCATGGACGCTCTGTATGTTAAGGGACAGGTGCGTCCCTCTGTAAAAGGCAAAATGCGCGAGTTTTATCTTGAAAAAGTTACTTGTGGTTACTTCTAGAACATTCTAGAGGTCGGTTTGATGAAATGGATGCGCCTCCAGTTGGTTCATGTATCTCTATTAAGGGGGAACTTATCCCATCAATAAGGGAGCTATCCCACCCATAGAGGGGGATGATCCCATTGATAGTGGACCTGAATAACCTCTTTACAGCACTATAAATAAAGGCATTGAGCCAGAAGGAGAAGAGGTTGGAGCTATACATTTTCTTTGGGTAAATGCTGCAGGATTTAGGTCTTCCATTAGAGCCTTTGTGAGGAGAGATTGTCTTCACTTGATTCTACTTGGGAGAGGGTGAGCTTTGTCAAAGTAGAGGAAAACCCTTGATGGACCCTGGGAGGAACTTGCACAACACCAAGGCCAGGTTGTAAGAGTTTCTTTGTTTCGTTATTAATACAAACTGGTTTATTTTTCTCAATAGCTTGTGTTAATGAGTTATTTCATGTGTTCCTTGGTCTACATGTTGAATATATGTTTTATTATATGAAATGCAAGTGCTTGGTAATTGTTTGATTGTTTGTGGTTGCAGGAATTGACTTGAAGGAGGAGCTCATCCGGATCGTCAAGAACGGACTTCAACAACAGCGTTTTGGAATAAGGTAAGCCTAAACACTTGTAGTTTTCATGTTGTAAAAGGTGTATTTAGAGAAAGATCACTCCATTTTGTCTTGTTTGTCATTAGAATGTCTTAGACTTCTAGGAAGGTCAGTCATGTCCGCACCCTTCACAAATTCCGTGTGACAAGGGTTTTCTTCTTGATCTCAACTTGCCACTTGATTTTTTTGACTCTGTATACCTAGTAGGATATTGGCACTGATCTTCATATCTCTCAATCACCTATTTCAAAACAGACTAAAAGCTCATTCTTTTCCTTTTTTATTGAGGCTACTATGACATCATCTTGTGTTCATTTGACTAAGCGTTAGTTATCCTAGTATGTAAGCCCCCTTGTAGTTGGAGGAGAGCCAGCCTAAAGTGAGAGGACATGTTTTGAAGGTGATAGTGAATGAACTTCCTCAAAGGTTCCAATCAGATTATGCATTGTCGATTGAGGCTTCTATTACACATGTACACTATTGGGTAGTAAAACTTGTTGGCATATTCTCTGGGGATAAATCCCATTCTCCCGAGAAAATAAAATTTATGAGAGTGTTTTATTTAAGATACTTCTCACATGGCAACTCCATGAAGAAAATAAGCCCTCGTTCCTTGCATATTTTTAATACATTGTTGGGTGTAGAGGTGTGCACATCCAGTAACCATGAAGGATTTTGAAGCAAGCTCAGCTTGGTGATTCCATCATTGTATATTTTGTAAGGTATGATCAAAATTCATCACAAACGTCTTTATTTTTAGCCTTACTTTGAAATTTTCACAAATAAATAAAATATTGAGCTTCCTCCATGGAGAGATCAATGGTATGCTCCTGTTGATTTCTAAAAAACCCAATGTTTTCCTCGTGAGCATTCCTACGTAGATTTAGAAGCAATTATGAGATTAAATGGATATGGTGAGGAAAACCATTCCTACGTAGATTTAGAAGCAATTATGAGATTCAATGGATGTGGTGATTTAGTCAAACAACATATGCTTACCTTTATGGAATTCAACAATAGAAATGGCCTCTTTCATGAGGACATTATGATAAAATTATTTTCACTTGGTCTAAAAGAGATTGCAAGGAGTTGGTTCAACAATCTTGGTAAGGGAACATTTGTCCCTTCCCAAAAAGTTTGAAGCAATTGGGGTACATTAGGGCCATGGTGATAAACAACGACTCCCTATTGTCCAAGATATTAAAAAATTCTTTAAGTGGAAAAGGCTCATTAAAGAATATTTTCATCCATCCTTGTCCAACGATGAGAGGGTGTCTGTTGAAGAAGATAATTGCAAACTTAATTGGAGAGAAGAGGCATCCATTGGAAAAACAAATCTAGGCCTACATTTGAAGCTAATCATGACATTGTCCCAGGTTTGTTAGAGGAATGGATTTTGGCCTAGGATGTTTATGCAGAAGAAAGCAATGGGGAAAATTGCAAATATATCTTAAGTACAACTACTTGGAAAGTTGATGAAGAGGATAAATGTGTTGAAAATGATGGTTTCTTCATTGGAAATGTTAAAGAAGATGAGGAATCATGTTATGATGTTGTTTCCAACAATGACAAGGATAAAGAATTGTGGATCAATACCCCTTTTGGGTTGGGTGATCATTGAGTGGAAGATGAAAATTCCACAAGGGCTTATAGGGCCCTGCTTTGCAAATATTTATGATAGAACCATAAGAGCTTGCATATATGCACTACCCAACAAAGCCACATTACTGCAATATGAATAGATAAATAAGTCCTATTTTGAATGTCTTGAAGATATTCCTCTTCATGACCACAATGAGCATTGGGATCAAGCTACATAGCCAATCAAAATTGGAGATTATATCAACATTCAATTACAAGTGACTTGTCTCATATCATACCTACTATATTTTGATGGCCACCCTAGATTATGTTTCAAACTCTCTAATTGCAAAGCCAATCTTGTTCGACTTGGAAAATGAGGGAATTTTGCCTCCAACAAATAAAGACACTATCATTTTATTAGAAGATAAATTATATGGAAACAATGAGGCCAATGAACTTATGCAACCTTTAGAGAGTAGATAACTATGCATTTGTCCCATTAATTCCACATGCTACGAAACTATTGATGTGTAGTTGAAACAATGTCTTTGTAGGCCATAATTTTTGTTCTCTAATGGTTCAACAATTTATAACTCAAGTTGTGACAAATAGGAGTAGAGGGATGAGTATATCATATGGCTATTAGGTGAATCATACAGATCTCGTTCAAGGGGTTATCCCCTATTTTCTGTGGGCCCTCATCATGATCAATTGGATGAAATTGGTTGGCATGAAATCTAGCATGATAATCGAACTCTTCTTCCCAAGCAGCATATAATCCAGATGTACAAAAAGCCTTTGTTCGCAATCTTAGTGTATCTACTAGAAATTTTCTTTCTTGTTCACCTTGTGAAATAGAGCTAGAAATCACTCACTCCAAAGGAATGATAGATGCAAAGGGTACCTATGAAAAATTATCGACCTTGGGGCAGCTTGGATGACTATGTCAATTGAATCATGCTCAAGTTTCAATACTATACTTGTGAGAGGGGCTATCTTCAGTAGTGTGCCCAAGTCTAAATAAATTGTTGAGTCGATGTTTGATTATCAACATGTGAAGTATGGCCTGTGAGATCCACCTTACAAAAAAAATTGTAAACATTCTTTATATCTATCGATGTCGAAGAGTAAGTCCTAGAAATGGATACTAGTAAAGAATACCACTATGTGGCAAGCATTGTGTGAGATCAACTTATGAAAATCCCATAAAATTGGCACATTTTAAAGACACTCGTATCAGGAGTATAAATAAATTGGCACAACCCTTGTGAAATGCCTTCTAGGTGTGCAACAAGAAATATCATTGCATAGATGAAAAGTGAAAACAAGGCTCACTTTAATGGCATTAGTGGAGGATACCTGACCAATGAACTCAATAGAAGTTTTTACAAATTATTTTGGAAACACTCAAAGTTTGAAGTCTATCCCTCACTAATGTCTATAGGTATGATGAAAAATACATAGAAAGTAAAATTGACCCCATTCATGGGCACACTCGAGGAGATGAGACAAGCCTTGTCACAATCTAGAAGAACCTAGAAATTGACCATGTTGAGTTTTATGTCCCTAAGATATTTTTTGGTTCCATCTTAGATGTTGCGAGGAGAATAGGAATTTATGTTGACAAGGACAACACAAAAGGATCATAAAAATTGGTACAATGGGATGAAAAGTTTCTTCTAAAATGGAGTTGCAGAACACTTCTTTCCTATGTCTTATATGTTAGCTCCACAACAACATGTTTATAAACATAATTGTTTCTTATCAGGTGATAGTTAGGAAACAATATTAAGACTACCAGGGAGGAAATAAAATATTGTGTGGTGCAACAAAATTTATAGTAGCCCTTTTATGGATAGATATGGAATGTAATATAACATGTTTATATTTATGCATTATGGAAAATGTCACTGATGTACAAATACTCACTTTCCATTACATCCATGCAGTAGAAAATATATTGACCAACAATCCTACATATTTTGACATTACTATGTTTTACGTGATAAGAAAGCATAGAGGAAGAGAGCGCTATGATTCTAAGATGCTAAGTTGGTTGCACTGGTTGTTTGACTTCACCTAGTATCAATATATGACATTTGTTAGAGTAGGTTAGGACCAGAATAAGTCGACTTTGACACTAGCATAACAATTTTCTTTTACTAATTCGCTAATGTGGATCTCACATATACATTTTGATTTCACCTAGAATCCATATCTAACATTTGCTAGAGTCGGGTAGGACTAGAATAAGTCGACTTGTACCAATTTTATTTTACTAATTTTCTAATGTGGATCTCACATACATATTGATGAGATTATAAGGTTACCATGCACTCCCAAGAAGAGAACATATTGCATGGTTGGAGCCAGTTATTACCCCTCCTTTCAATAGGGGTACCCATAGTAAAAAAATTCATTGCGACTTGGATTTTATGAGTGGGGCCATTTGGATGACATGGCATAGTGCTTCTTGAGAAAAAGGTTGCATCCTAATTTTTGGATAGATTCACATTTCCAAGGAAGTTCATAGTGTTAGTGGTATTTCACATATATCAAGGCATTAGTCACACATCTTGAGGTAGTTTTGGGGGTATTTATGGACTTGGGAACCTCCTATGCATACCACATGTAGCACCATTAAGCATTGTCCTTATTGGTCACCTTATCAGCTAATGTGGAGGGCCAATTTGCACACATGAAAAATGCATGGTTTTATTTCAGCATTTACTGACTTGGAGGGGTGATTAGGATGAGCTATCTCTCCCTTGATATGTCTTAGATGATGTGGGCATAGATTCAAAGAACTATATTGAATAATGATGAGATGGAATGAGGATTAAGTTCATTATATTTGATGTCAATTGGCTAGATGTATAACCATAGGACTTCATTTTAGACACCGTGTGTGAGTTTTAAAGCATCATTTGACATTATTTATGGAGTTGTTTTCATAGTGTCGTCCCATCATTGGAATACTATGCACCTTTTTTATAGTTGTTGCACTAAAGGAGATATGTTGGAACCTTTCTGACTTTCAAGGCCACTTTAACACACCTTGAAGCATTGGACCACTCTTTCAGCCATCTTCTATGGATGATGTTCACCATCTCAAAAAATTTGGACCATTTGGAGGCTAAATATGTCATCTTACACCATAATTTTCTCTTCTTTGAATGAATCAACTGAAGTTGTGTTAGTTTACTTGATTTTAGTAGTTAGTTCGATTTAGTTTTCTTAAGCTAGATATAAGGAATTAAATCAAACAATGATATCTTACTGTAAAGAAAGATACATGTCACTCTATAAGTATAGGAGAACCGCATCATTTGTGCTCATGGTTGGATTTCAAGAGAACTCCTCTTTGAGCTTAATGGAAGTATCTTTATTGGAGCATTTTCAGAGTTAATGGGTTATCTATGAGGCCAATGTTTTTTAACTTAGAAGTTATTATTTATTTTATATCACTAAAAGGTATTATTGCAATTTCTCAAACTACCACAAGGTTACTAAGGCTGAATAATTTGAAGCACAACTTTGTCACTTGGAAGGAGGACATCTAGAGGTTATTCTCAGATGCTCTCCTTTATTGGTTTGGTTGTAATCATTCTTCTTTGGTCATACTCTCAAGTTGTTTAGAAAGGTTTTGATTCTATTTCATGCCATAGTTTATCTTGCTGTTAGGATTTCATCTTGGAGGGATGCCTCCTAGTGGAGCCATGATTTCATGATTTTCCTTGATTAGTCAAAGGGTTTATTTAGCTTATAGGGTTCTAACCTTTTTCCTTAATCCACGAGCAAGGTATAACTTCCTTTAAGAGGTTTTACTTCTTGATATCATCTTTCCACTTGTACCCTCTTCACCCTATAGCCCCAATAGGATATTGACACTAATATTCATATCCCTCCATCACTTAGTTTAAAAATCCCTAAAACCTCCAAAAAAACCATTTTGCTAAGGCAACTTTTATATAACATCCCTGGTAAATTTTTCATGTAAATAAAGTTAATAAGGGAAAAATAATAACCAAGGTCATGGGACATGTATTCCAAGTTGAATGTTGGGAAAAACATCCTAGTGTGGGTGTTCTTTTGGTTTATTACGACTAAGGAAATTCGAAAAGAAAAAGACAAAGGATTTGGAAAGGCATGAGGCATTAATTGCCATTTTATTTATGAAAATAATGGAAATTAGGAGAAAAGGAAGGTGAAAGGTCACAGATTGCATGTGAGGAGGAAAATTAAGGGAAAATAATAGAAATTGAAGAAAATAGAGGCCTCATTAATAAAAATGATTTTGAGGACTAGTTGGTACCTTTTATCAGTTTTAGGATTTATCAGTTTTACCTTTTTTCATTTTAGTTTTGAAACTCTCTCTATATTCTCTCTCTCTATCTAACCCTTGGACACTTAGATTTTTCTGGGAGCACTTCAACTTTGGATCAAGGAAATCAAAGAAGGAAAAGAGGAAGGAAAGATCGAGCAAGGAAGAGAAGGATCAAGTAGCTATAACTGGATTATTGAATGGTTTGGAACCCGAGTGAGATGGTCTCTGAAAGAAAGGACACATGGCCTAAGAATCCCTAAGCTGGACTGGGATTGCGATAAATTCAAAACTTGTGTGCCTTGGTGGACCTAGGAATCCTCGAAGATCGTATGGCAGGATAAATAGTAAATCCTAGAGGTGTACGCCCTCGATCATGCCTAAGAATCATTGGTCGATGAATGACATTATATACGATAAATATTGGAGGGTGGAGTCTTGATTAGGTGTAGGAATCCTCGACTATTGTATGGCGGTATATATGGTAAATATTAGAGACTAGGAGACAGGAAAATTCCTAACAGTGTAGGTGGAGAAATCTGGTGGCATCCATGCTTGTTTAGGGCCTAGTGATCTGGTGGGGATTGTGGTAAATCCTGTGGAAACCTAGTTTGGTTTGGTTTTGAGTCCCACATTCATGCTTGGAATATGGAAAGGGGGTGATTAGCTAAAAGAAATATTTCGTTCAGCCAATTTATGGTTGGGTAGCTCATGGAATCCCCATACTTGGTTGGATTTTTAATTCATTAATAATATATCTTTCTCCTTGGTATATCATGTGTAAATATATTGGCTTATTTGTGGATTTTATGGTTGTTATATCCTTGTATTTTTGTTGGTTATACACTGCCTATGGGTATGAATTATGACAGAATTGATGTATGGTTTCCATCATGTTTTGATTAGTGGTTGAAAGTAAAATTAATATATGACCTAATAGATGATAATGTAGCTATGGTGATAAGGCATCAATGCTTCTTTGCGAATATCAAATAAGTATGATACCCCTAGGCTCAGAGATGTTGTTATGACCTATAGATTTCATATTTGTGACATGTTTGACGAAATGCCTGTCATGGATAGTAGTAGGTCCAGACAATTCATTGATAAAGTGTTTTCACAGTACATGTGTTTCAATCCCATTTATCATTTACGAAGGTTTCATGAAGTTCTGGGTAGTGGCCTGAGTCCTATCCCTGAAAATGTAGCACAAAATCTAGGGTCGTTGATCCGGATTTAAGCAGGAACGCAATAGATTACAGAGATAACCATAAATACAGAGATGCGATAACCATAAAAATAGAGATGCAACAAAAATAATAATATGCGACAACCATAAAAACAGAGATGCCACGGAAATAATGCTTCATTTCATTAATGGAGAATACTGAAATATGCTTACAAATAGAAATAATCCAGCTAGGGCGATGGTAGCTTATCTCTGAGAAGAGATGTGTCGGCTACATGCCTCTGAACTGTTTTGAACTGTGTTACAATGAGGCTCGAGGGCCTATTTATTGTTGAGAAACAATGGAAAACCCTTCACATTCCAAAACCTAACCCTAGAAGATGAAACGCCAAATTGTGGGCCCCGTTTTCGGGTAAGTTGGTACATCAACTTCCCCGGGTCGCGAATTGGTCATACTATCTCCGTTTGACGTGCATGATAGCCCGTTGGAAAGATCTCTCCGAGGACTACGACAGAAAAGACGATTTTTTTAAGAAAAATCGTTGGCGGTGGATTTCCCAAAAAACGTCGTTTAGGGCCTCAAAACGGCTCCGGAAGTTTAGGACCCGAAAAACTGCTAAAAATAGTAAATTGTGCTATAATTAAGGAAACTAATAAAAATTGTAAGAAGCACTAGAGGGGATCCAAGTGGAATTAGCGGGTGGCCACAAATATCCACCTGGATCATTCCTCCCCCCTTAGGAAGCAATGGTCCCCATTGCGTTGAGTTCCTCCATGAGATGAGGGAACTTTTGCTGCACTTGGTCCCTGGTGAGCCACTTGCGCTGGTGAAGGAGTTGTCCTGCTTTGACAACTTGATACAGTTGGATATTCTGCTGGCGAGTGTGCTTGATCTGTGTGTCCATGATCCGATCAGTTGCAACTTGTTCCATGCAAGCTAGATTTAACTCTATGGGCGTGAGTTGTTCTGCAATGTCGGACGTGTCTAGTAATGGTGCAAAGTATGGCCGAAGGCGGTCGACATTGAACACCGGGTGCAGGCCAAGGAATGGGGGAATGCTGAGCTCAAATGCATTGTCTCCCATAGCTTTGGTAATGGTGTAAGGACCATGTCAAAGTGGTCTGAGTTTCTGATCGGTTCTGGTAAGGCGCTCCCTCTGCAGATTTAACCAAACTTTGTCGCCCACCTGAAACTTGTGTGGTACCCCTCCAGGTAACGAGAAGCCAACCGATACTGTACGGCTGTGGGTGTGGTGTAGTTGGTAGGCCCAACCACTCCACGACCTCTGCTGAAATGAGGTTCTTTTGGCTGCCACTGTCGACAATGAATTGCAGCGGCGAACCCTTCACCCACATCTGTGAGTGGAAAAGACGTTCCCCCTCCTCTGGATCTTCGGGCTCATTTTTCTGGATCTTGGCAGTAGCAACAGTGGCGCTGGGATCCGCATCAATAATCTGCTTCCCTTTGTCACTCCCCTTGTCGGGTTCTGACTCAGAGTCGGAACATGCATCTGATTCGGAAGCCTTCAACTCGGCCACCAGCGACTGCTTGGTCCGACACTCACTTGTGTTATGAGTGGGACTCTTGTGGAACTCACACCACTTTCCTGTGTCCTTCTTCGGCTTCGTGGTGTTGTTCTTTTCTTGCAGCTTCGACGGGTTGTCTTGGGTCACCCCGCCTTGGCTTTGTCCTTTGGGCTTTGGATTTGCAGATCCAAAGTCTCGCTTCTTCTGTTTGAACTTTTGCTCGATTTTGACAGCGTATCGGTATGCTGTTCCGAGTGAGGAGATGTTCAAGAACTCCATCTCTTCCTGGATGTATCTGTGTAGGCAGCCGCGGTATTTGAGTACCAGATGCAGCTCAGAATCTTCGATACCCAACTGTGTGCGAAGGGTATGAATAATGTTTGTGAACTCTGGCACATCTTGGTCTCGTCCCTGCCGCAGTGTGGTCCATTTGATGTATTTGTCCTCATAGCTTCCGACGGGGTAGTACTGCTCCTTGATGGCATCCCGGAAGTCATTCCAAGTGGGTGCGGTTGAAAATAGTGAGCCTGTACTTTCATCCTTCTGCTCGCAATAGGTTTCCCACCAGTCCTTGACGTGGGGGGCTGCTTTGAGAAGAGCGAAAACAATCTTCTCCCGACTTGAAAATTCGTGAACAGAAAAATACCCATCTAGCAGATTTAACCATTTATCTACAGCATCTGCGTCTATTTGACCCTCGAAGATGGGGATTTCAAAATTAACTTGTACCTTAAATGGTGTGGCATTTCCAGAGTAGCTGTTGGAAGCCGATGCGTCGCCTCTGGGTAGCCGCTGAAGGATCTGCGCAAAGCTATCCATCATCGCGTTCCTTTGCCGCTCGAGCGCTTCTTCGAGCAAGATTTTGATAGGATCTCCTGCCCCCTCGTCTTTCTTCTCATCCGCCATGGGAGGAGGTCGAGATTTGCGAGGCTGGTCTTGCAAAGGTTTGACCAGTTCAAGCCCTAACTCCTTATATCCCGACCTCGTTGGGGACATGCAAAGAAAAACAGAGAAAAAGCAGACCGCTCTGATACCACTGATCCGGATTTAAGCAGGAACGCAATAGATTACAGAGATAACCATAAATACAAAGATGCGATAACCATAAAAACAGAGATGTAACAGAAATAATAATATGCGACAACCATAAAAACAGAGATGCCGCGGAAATAATGCTTCATTTCATTAATGGAGAATACTGAAATATGCTTACAAATAGAAATAACCCAGCTAGGGCGATGGTAGCTTATCTCTGAGAAGAGATGTGTCGGCTACATGCCTCTGAACTGTTTTGAGTTGTGTTACAATGAGGCTCGAGGGCCTATTTATTGTTGAGAAACAATGGAAAACCCTTCACATTCCAAAACCTAACCCTAGAAGATGAAACGCCAAATTGTGGGCCCCGTTTTCGGGTAAGTTGGTACATCAACTCCCCCGGGTCGCGAATTGGTCATACTATCTCCGTTTGACGTGCATGATAGCCCGTTGGAAAGATCTCTCCGAGGACTACGACGGAAAAAGCGATTTTTATAAGAAAAATCGTTGGCGGTGGATTTCCCAAAAAACGTCGTTAGGGCCTCAAAACGGCTCCGGAAGTTTAGGACCCGAAAAACTGCTAAAAATAGTAAATTGTGCTATAATTAAGGAAACTGATAAAAACTGTAAGAAGCACTAGAGGGGATCCAAGTGGAATTAGCGGGTGGCCACAAATATCCACCTGGATCATTCCTCCCCCCTTAGGACGCAATGGTCCCCATTGCGTTGAGTTCCTCCATGAGATGAGGGAACTTCTGCTGCACTTGGTCCCTGGTGAGCCACTTGCCCTGGTGAAGGAGTTGTCCTGCTTTGACAACTTGATACAGTTGGATATTCTGCTGGCGAGTGTGCTTGATCTGTGTGTCCATGATCCGATCAGTTGCAACTTGTTCCATGCAAGTTGGATTTAACTCTATGGGCGTGAGTTGTTCTGCAATGTCGGACGTGTCTAGTAATGGTGGAAAGTATGGCCGAAGGCGGTCGACATTGAACACCGGGTGCAGGCCAAGGAATGGGGGAATGCTGAGCTCAAATGCATTGTCTCCCATAGCTTTGGTAATGGTGTAAGGACCATGTCGAAGTGGTCTGAGTTTCTGATGGGTTCTGGTAAGGCGCTCCCTCTGCAGATTTAACCAAACTTTGTCGCCCGCCTGAAACTTGTGTGGTACCCCTCCAGGTAACGAGAAGTTGTTCCTGTGTTCTGTCATGACTGTATCCCTCTGTTGCTGCTGCTGTGTGGAGGACCCCTTCGCGGGGGTCATGGATGTAGCAACAATCTTCCCCTTACTTTGGGAACGAACCAGACAGAAAATAAATTTCCTAGTCTGTGAGATGAGCTTGCTGCCTTTCTTAGCAGTGATCAAAGAGGTGGCGGTAGGTGGGGCTACCTCTGGTATCCTGTATAATGAATTATCCAAAGAAATGATGACAGCGCGAGGCCTTGACTCATACACAGCATGTCGCCTCCACAAGTATGGCTGGCCTAATAGTACATCACAAACATCCAGAGGTGTAACATCACACAATACCTCGTCTGTGAAGGGCTTGATGCTGTAGGGAAGGCGGCACTGCTGGCGAACTTTGAGATCTCATTCTTCGTGAAGCCAACCGATACTGTACGGCTGTGGGTGTGGTGTAGTTGGTAGGCCCAACCGCTTCACGACCTCTGCTGAAATGAGGTTCTTTTGGCTGCCACTGTCGACAATGAATTGCAGCGGCGAACCCTTCACCCACATCTGTGAGTGGAAAAGACGTTCCCCCTCCTCTGGATCTTCGAGCTCATTTTTCTAGATCTTGGCAGTAGCAACAGTGGCGCTGGGATCCGCATCAATAATCTGCTTCCCTTTGTCACTCCCCTTGTCGGGTTCTGACTCAGAGTCGGAACATGCATCTGATTCGGAAGCCTTCAACTCGGCCACCAGCGACTGCTTGGTCCGACACTCACTTGTGTTATGAGTGGGACTCTTGTGGAACTCACACCACTTTCCTGTGTCCTTCTTCGGCTTCGTGGTGTTGTTCTTTTCTTGCAGCTTCGACGGGTTGTCTTGGGTCACCCTGCCTTGGCTTTGTCCTTTGGGCTTTGGATTTGCAGATCCAAAGTCTCGCTTCTTCTGTTTGAACTTTTGCTCGATTTTGACAGTGTATCGGTATGCTGTGCCGAGTGAGGAGATGTTCAAGAACTCCATCTCTTCCTGGATGTATCTGTGTAGGCAGCCGCGGTATTTGAGTACCAGATGCAGCTCAGAATCTTCGATACCCAACTGTGTGCGAAGGGTATGAAAAATGTTTGTGAACTCCGGCACATCTTGGTCTCGTCCCTGCCGCAGTGTGGTCCATTTGATGTATTTGTCCTCATAGCTTCCGACGGGGTAGTACTGCTCCTTGATGGCATCCCGAAAGTCATTCCAAGTGGGTGCGGTTGAAAATAGTGAGCCTGTACTTTCATCCTTCTGCTCGCAATAGGTTTCCCACCAGTCCTTGACGTGGGGGGCTGCTTTGAGAAGAGCGAAAACAATCTTCTCCCGACTTGAAAATTCGTGAACAGAAAAATACCCATCTAGCAGATTTAACCATTTATCTACGGTATCTGCTTCTATTTGACCCTCGAAGATGGGGATTTCAAAATTAACTTGTACCTTAAATGGTGTGGCGTTTCCAGAGTAGCTGTTGGAAGCCGATGCGTCGCCTCTGGGTAGCCGCTGAAGGATCTGCGCAAAGCTATCCATCATCGCGTTCCTTTGCCGCTCGAGCGCTTCTTCGAGCAAGATTTTGATAGGATCTCCTGCCCCCTCGTCTTTCTTCTCATCCGCCATGGGAGGACGTCGAGATTTGCGAGGCTGGTCTTGCAAAGGTTTGACCAGTTCAAGCCCTAACTCCTTATATCCCGACCTCGTTGGGGACATGCAAAGAAAAACAGAGAAAAAGCAGACCGCTCTGATACCACTGATCCGGATTTAAGCAGGAACGCAATAGATTACAGAGATAACCATAAATACAGAGATGCGATAACCATAAAAACAGAGATGCAACAGAAATAATAATATGCGACAACCATAAAAACAGATATGCCGCGGAAATAATGCTTCATTTCATTAATGGAGAATACTGAAATATGCTTACAAATAGAAATAACCCAGCTAGGGCGATGGTAGCTTATCTCTGAGAAGAGATGTGTCGGCTACATGCCTCTGAACTGTTTTGAACTGTGTTACAATGAGGCTCGAGGGCCTATTTATTGTTGAGAAACAATGGAAAACCCTTCACATTCCAAAACCTAACCCTAGAAGATGAAACGCCAAATTGTGGGCCCCGTTTTCGGGTAAGTTGGTACATCAACTCCCCCGGGTCGCGAATTGGTCATACTATCTCCGTTTGACGTGCATGATAGCCCGTTGGAAAGATCTCTCCGAGGACTACGACGGAAAAGGCGATTTTTATTAGAAAAATTGCTGCCGGTGGATTTCCCAAAAAACGTCGTTTAGGGCCTCAAAACGGCTCCGGAAGTTTAGGACCCGAAAAACTGCTAAAAATAGTAAATTGTGCTATAATTAAGGAAACTGATAAAAACTGTAAGAAGCACTAGAGGGGATCCAAGTGGAATTAGCGGGTGGCCACCAATATCCACCTGGATCATTCCTCCCCCCTTAGGAAGCAATGGTCCCCATTGCGTTGAGTTCCTCCATGAGATGAGGGAACTTCTGCTGCACTTGGTCCCTGGTGAGCCACTTGCCCTGGTGAAGGAGTTGTCCTGCTTTGACAACTTGATACAGTTGGATATTCTGCTGGCGAGTGTGCTTGATCTGTGTGTCCATGATCCGATCATTTGCAACTTGTTCCATGCAAGCTGGATTTAACTCTGTGGGCGTGAGTTGCTCTGCAATGTCGGACGTGTCTAGTAATGGTGGAAAGTATGGCCGAAGGCGGTCGACATTGAACACCGGGTGCAGGCCAAGGAATGGGGGAATGCTGAGCTCAAATGCATTGTCTCCCATAGCTTTGGTAATGGTGTAAGGACCATGTCGAAGTGGTCTGAGTTTCTGATGGGTTCTGGTAAGGCGCTCCCTCTGCAGATGTAACCAAACTTTGTCGCCCACCTGAAACTTGTGTGGTACCCCTCCAGGTAACGAGAAGCTGTTCCTGTGTTCTGTCATGACTGTATCCCTCTGTTGCTGCTGCTGTGTGGAGGAACCCTTCGCAGGGGTCATGGATGTAGCAACGATCTTCCCCTTACTTTGGGAACGAACCAGACAGAAAATAAATTTCCTAGTCTGTGAGATGAGCTTGCTGCCTTTCTTAGCAGTGATCAAAGAGGTGGCGGTAGGTGGGGCTACCTCTGGTATCCTGTATAATGAATTATCCAAAGAAATGATGACAGCGCGAGGCCTTGACTCATACACAGCATGTTGCCTCCACAAGTATGGCTGGCCTAATAGTACATCACAAACATCCAGAGGTGTAACATCACACAATACCTCGTCTGTGAAGGGCTTGATGCTGTGGGGAAGGCGGCACTGCTAGCGAACTTTGAGATCTCATCCTTCGTGAAGCCAACCGATACTGTACGGCTGTGGGTGTGGTGTAGTTGGTAGGCCCAACCGCTTCACGACCTCTGCTGAAATGAGGTTCTTTTGGCTGCCACTGTCGACAATGAATTGCAGCGGCGAACCCTTCACCCACATCTGTGAGTGGAAAAGACGTTCCCCCTCCTCTGGATCTTCGGGCTCATTTTTCTAGATCTTGGCAGTAGCAACAGTGGCGCTGGGATCCGCATCAATAATCTGCTTCCCTTTGTCACTCCCCTTGTCGGGTCCTGACTCAGAGTCGGAACATGCATCTGATTCGGAAGCCTTCAACTCGGCCACCAGCGACTGCTTTGTCCGACACTCACTTGTGTTATGAGTGGGACTCTTGTGGAACTCACACCACTTTCCTGTGTCCTTCTTCCGCTTCGTGGTGTTGTTCTTTTCTTGCAGCTTCGACGGGTTGTCTTGGGTCACCCCGCCTTGGCTTTGTCCTTTGGGCTTTGGATTTGCAGATCCAAAGTCTCGCTTCTTCTGTTTGAACTTTTGCTCGATTTTGACAGTGTATCGGTATGCTGTGCCGAGTGAGGAGATGTTCAAGAACTCCATCTCTTCCTGGATGTATCTGTGTAGGCAGCCGCGGTATTTGAGTACCAGATGCAGCTCAGAATCTTCGATACCCAACTGTGTGCGAAGGGTATGAAAAATGTTTGTGAACTCCGGCACATCTTGGTCTCATCCCTGCCGCAGTGTGGTCCATTTGATGTATTTGTCCTCATAGCTTCCGACGGGGTAGTACTGCTCCTTGATGGCATCCCGGAAGTCATTCCAAGTGGGTGCGGTTGAAAATAGTGAGCCTGTACTTTCATCCTTCTGCTCGCAATAGGTTTCCCACCAGTCCTTGACGTGGGGGGCTGCTTTGAGAAGAGCGAAAACAATCTTCTCCCGACTTGAAAATTCGTGAACAGAAAAATACCCATCTAGCAGATTTAACCATTTATCTACGGCATCTGCGTCTATTTGACCCTCGAAGATGGGGATTTCAAAATTAACTTGTACCTTAAACGGTGTGGTGTTTCCAGAGTAGCTGTTGGAAGCCGATGCGTCGCCTCTGGGTAGCCGCTGAAGGATCTGCGCAAAGCTATCCATCATCGCGTTCCTTTGCCGCTCGAGCGCTTCTTCGAGCAAGATTTTGATAGGATCTCCTGCCCCCTCGTCTTTCTTCTCATCCGCCATGGGAGGAGGTCGAGATTTGCGAGGCTGGTCTTGCAAAGGTTTGACCAGTTCAAGCCCTAACTCCTTATATCCCGACCTCGTTGGGGACATGCAAAGAAAAACAGAGAAAAAGCAGACCGCTCTGATACCACTGATCCGGATTTAAGCAGGAACGCAATAGATTACAGAGATAACCATAAATACAGAGATGCGATAACCATAAAAACAAAGATGCAACAGAAATAATAATATGCGACAACCATAAAAACAGAGATGCCGCGGAAATAATGCTTCATTTCATTAATGGAGAATACTGAAATATGCTTACAAATAGAAATAACCCAGCTAGGGCGATGGTAGCTTATCTCTGAGAAGAGATGTGTCGGCTACATGCCTCTGAACTGTTTTGAACTGTGTTACAATGAGGCTCGAGGGCCTATTTATTGTTGAGAAACAATGGAAAACCCTTCACATTCCAAAACCTAACCCTAGAAGATGAAACGCCAAATTGTGGGCCCCGTTTTCGGGTAAGTTGGTACATCAACTCCCCCGGGTCGCGAATTGGTCATACTATCTCCGTTTGACGTGCATGATAGCCCGTTGGAAAGATCTCTCCGAGGACTACGACGGAAAAGGCGATTTTTATCAAAAAAATCGCTAGCGGTGGATTTCCCAAAAAACGTCGTTTAGGGCCTCAAAACGGCTCCGGAAGTTTAGGACCCAAAAAACTGCTAAAAATAGTAAATTGTGCTATAATTAAGGAAACTGATAAAAACTGTAAGAAGCACTAGAGGGGATCCAAGTGGAATTAGCGGGTGGCCACAAATATCCACCTGGATCATTCCTCCCCCCTTAGGAAGCAATGGTCCCCATTGCGTTGAGTTCCTCCATGAGATGAGGGAACTTCTACTGCACTTGGTCCCTGGTGAGCCACTTGCCCTGGTGAAGGAGTTGTCCTGCTTTGACAACTTGATACAGTTGGATATTCTGCTGGCGAGTGTGCTTGATCTGTGTGTCCATGATCCGATCATTTGCAACTTGTTCCATGCAAGCTGGATTTAACTCTGTGGGCGTGAGTTGTTCTGCAATGTCGGACGTGTCTAGTAATGGTGGAAAGTATGGCCGAAGGCGGTCGACATTGAACACCGGGTGCAGGCCAAGGAATGGGGGAATGCTGAGCTCAAATGCATTGTCTCCCATAGCTTTGGTAATGGTGTAAGGACCATGTCGAAGTGGTCTGAGTTTCTGATGGGTTCTGGTAAGGCGCTCCCTCTGCAGATTTAACCAAACTTTGTCGCCCACCTGAAACTTGTGTGGTACCCCTCCAGGTAACGAGAAGCTGTTCCTGTGTTCTGTCATGACTGTATCCCTCTGTTGCTGCTGCTGTGTGGAGGAACCCTTCGCGGGGGTCATGGATGTAGCAACGATCTTCCCCTTACTTTGGGAACGAACCAGACAGAAAATAAATTTCCTAGTCTGTGAGATGAGCTTGCTGCCTTTCTTAGCAGTGATCAAAGAGGTGGCGGTAGGTGGGGCTACCTCTGGTATCCTGTATAATGAATTATCCAAAGAAATGATGACAGCGCGAGGCCTTGACTCATACACAGCATGTCGCCTCCACAAGTATGGCTGGCCTAATAGTACATCACAAACATCCAGAGGTGTAACATCACACAATACCTCGTCTGTGAAGGGCTTGATGCTGTAGGGAAGGCGGCACTGCTGGCGAACTTTGAGATCTCATCCTTCGTGAAGCCAACCGATATTGTACGGCTGTGGGTGTGGTGTAGTTGGTAGGCCCAACCGCTCCACGACCTCTGCTGAAATGAGGTTCTTTTGGCTGCCACTGTCGACAATGAATTGCAGCGGCGAACCCTTCACCCACATCTGTGAGTGGAAAAGACGTTCCCCCTCCTCTGGATCTTCAGGCTCATTTTTCTGGATCTTGGCAATAGCAACAGTGGCGCTGGGATCCGCATCAATAATCTGCTTCCCTTTGTCACTCCCCTTGTCGGGTTCTGACTCAGAGTCGGAACATGCATCTGATTCGGAAGCCTTCAACTCGGCCACCAGCGACTGCTTGGTCCGACACTCACTTGTGTTATGAGTGGGACTCTTGTGGAACTCACACCACTTTCCTGTGTCCTTCTTCGGCTTCGTGGTGTTGTTCTTTTCTTGCAGCTTCGACGGGTTGTCTTGGGTCACCCCGCCTTGGCTTTGTCCTTTGGGCTTTGGATTTGCAGATCCAAAGTCTCGCTTCTTCTGTTTGAACTTTTGCTCGATTTTGACAGTGTATCGGTATGCTGTGCCGAGTGAGGAGATGTTCAAGAACTCCATCTCTTCCTGGATGTATCTGTGTAGGCAGCCGCGGTATTTGAGTACCAGATGCAGCTCAGAATCTTCGATACCCAACTGTGTGCGAAGGGTATGAAAAATGTTTGTGAACTCCGGCACATCTTGGTCTCGTCCCTGCCGCAGTGTGGTCCATTTGATGTATTTGTCCTCATAGCTTCCGACGGGGTAGTACTGCTCCTTGATGGCATCCCGGAAGTCATTCCAAGTGGGTGCGGTTGAAAATAGTGAGCCTGTACTTTCATCCTTCTGCTCGCAATAGGTTTCCCACCAGTCCTTGACGTGGGGGGCTGCTTTGAGAAGAGCGAAAACAATCTTCTCCCGACTTGAA
This sequence comes from Pinus tabuliformis, assembly GCA_031772625.1. NCBI lineage: Eukaryota > Viridiplantae > Streptophyta > Pinopsida > Pinales > Pinaceae > Pinus > Pinus tabuliformis. The sequence goes on from CM062820.1 coordinate 569,032,561, forward strand.
AATTCGTGAACAGAAAAATACCCATCTAGCAGATTTAACCATTTATCTACGGCATCTGCGTCTATTTGACCCTCGAAGATGGGGATTTCAAAATTAACTTGTACCTTAAACGGTGTGGCGTTTCCAGAGTAGCTGTTGGAAGCCGATGCGTCGCCTCTGGGTAGCCGCTGAAGGATCTGCGCAAAGCTATCCATCATCGCGTTCCTTTGCCGCTCGAGCGCTTCTTCGAGCAAGATTTTGATAGGATCTCCTGCCCCCTCGTCTTTCTTCTCATCCGCCATGGGAGGACGTCGAGATTTGCGAGGCTGGTCTTGCAAAGGTTTGACCAGTTCAAGCCCTAACTCCTTATATCCCGACCTCGTTGGGGACATGCAAAGAAAAACAGAGAAAAAGCAGACCGCTCTGATACCACTGATCCGGATTTAAGCAGGAACGCAATAGATTACAGAGATAACCATAAATACAGAGATGCGATAACCATAAAAATAGAGATGCAACAGAAATAATAATATGCGACAACCATAAAAACAGAGATGCCGCGGAAATAATGCTTCATTTCATTAATGGAGAATACTGAAATATGCTTACAAATAGAAATAACCCAGCTAGGGCGATGGTAGCTTATCTCTGAGAAGAGATGTGTCGGCTACATGCCTCTGAACTGTTTTGAACTGTGTTACAATGAGGCTCGAGGGCCTATTTATTGTTGAGAAACAATGGAAAACCCTTCACATTCCAAAACCTAACCCTAGAAGATGAAACGCCAAATTGTGGGCCCCGTTTTCGGGTAAGTTGGTACATCAACTCCCCCGGGTCGCGAATTGGTCATACTATCTCCGTTTGACGTGCATGATAGCCCGTTGGAAAGATCTCTCCGAGGACTACGACGGAAAAGGCGATTTTTATCAAAAAAATCGCTAGCGGTGGATTTCCCAAAAAACGTCGTTTAGGGCCTCAAAACGGCTCCGGAAGTTTAGGACCCGAAAAACTGCTAAAAATAGTAAATTGTGCTATAATTAAGGAAACTGATAAAAACTGTAAGAAGCACTAGAGGGGATCCAAGTGGAATTAGCGGGTGGCCACCAATATCCACCTGGATCATTCCTCCCCCCTTAGGAAGCAATGGTCCCCATTGCGTTGAGTTCCTCCATGAGATGAGGGAACTTCTGCTGCACTTGGTCCCTGGTGAGCCACTTGCCCTGGTGAAGGAGTTGTCCTGCTTTGACAACTTGATACAGTTGGATATTCTGCTGGCGAGTGTGCTTGATCTGTGTGTCCATGATCCGATCATTTGCAACTTGTTCCATGCAAGCTGGATTTAACTCTGTGGGCGTGAGTTGTTCTGCAATGTCGGACGTGTCTAGTAATGGTGGAAAGTATGGCCGAAGGCGGTCGACATTGAACACCGGGTGCAGGCCAAGGAATGGGGGAATGCTGAGCTCAAATGCATTGTCTCCCATAGCTTTGGTAATGGTGTAAGGACCATGTCGAAGTGGTCTGAGTTTCTGATGGGTTCTGGTAAGGCGCTCCCTCTGCAGATGTAACCAAACTTTGTCGCCCACCTGAAACTTGTGTGGTACCCCTCCAGGTAACGAGAAGCTGTTCCTGTGTTCTGTCATGACTGTATCCCTCTGTTGCTGCTGCTGTGTGGAGGAACCCTTCGCGGGGGTCATGGATGTAGCAACGATCTTCCCCTTACTTTGGGAACGAACCAGACAGAAAATAAATTTCCTAGTCTGTGAGATGAGCTTGCTGCCTTTCTTAGCAGTGATCAAAGAGGTGGCGGTAGGTGGGGCTACCTCTGGTATCCTGTATAATGAATTATCCAAAGAAATGATGACAGCGCGAGGCCTTGACTCATACACAGCATGTCGCCTCCACAAGTATGGCTGGCCTAATAGTACATCACAAACATCCAGAGGTGTAACATCACACAATACCTCGTCTGTGAAGGGCTTGATGCTGTAGGGAAGGCGGCACTGCTGGCGAACTTTGAGATCTCATCCTTCGTGAAGCCAACCGATACTGTACGGCTGTGGGTGTGGTGTAGTTGGTAGGCCCAACCGCTTCACGACCTCTGCTGAAATGAGGTTCTTTTGGCTGCCACTGTCGACAATGAATTGCAGCGGCGAACCCTTCACCCACATCTGTGAGTGGAAAAGACGTTCCCCCTCCTCTGGATCTTCGGGCTCATTTTTCTGGATCTTGGCAGTAGCAACAGTGGCGCTGGGATCCGCATCAATAATCTGCTTCCCTTTGTCACTCCCCTTGTCGGGTTCTGACTCAGAGTCGGAACATGCATCTGATTCGGAAGCCTTCAACTCGGCCACCAGCGACTGCTTGGTCCGACACTCACTTGTGTTATGAGTGGGACTCTTGTGGAACTCACACCACTTTCCTGTGTCCTTCTTCGGCTTCGTGGTGTTGTTCTTTTCTTGCAGCTTCGACGGGTTGTCTTGGGTCACCCCGCCTTGGCTTTGTCCTTTGGGCTTTGGATTTGCAGATCCAAAGTCTCGCTTCTTCTGTTTGAACTTTTGCTCGATTTTGACAGCGTATCGGTATGCTGTGCCGAGTGAGGAGATGTTCAAGAACTCCATCTCTTCCTGGATGTATCTGTGTAGGCAGCCGCGGTATTTGAGTACCAGATGCAGCTCAGAATCTTCGATACCCAACTGTGTGCGAAGGGTATGAAAAATGTTTGTGAACTCTGGCACATCTTGGTCTCGTCCCTGCCGCAGTGTGGTCCATTTGATGTATTTGTCCTCATAGCTTCCGACGGGGTAGTACTGCTCCTTGATGGCATCCCGGAAGTCATTCCAAGTGGGTGCGGTTGAAAATAGTGAGCCTGTACTTTCATCCTTCTGCTCGCAATAGGTTTCCCACCAGTCCTTGACGTGGGGGGCTGCTTTGAGAAGAGCGAAAACAATCTTCTCCCGACTTGAAAATTCGTGAACAGAAAAATACCCATCTAGCAGATTTAACCATTTATCTACGGCATCTGCGTCTATTTGACCCTCGAAGATGGGGATTTCAAAATTAACTTGTACCTTAAACGGTGTGGCGTTTCCAGAGTAGCTGTTGGAAGCCGATGCGTCGCCTCTGGGTAGCCGCTGAAGGATCTGCGCAAAGCTATCCATCATCGCGTTCCTTTGCCGCTCGAGCGCTTCTTCGAGCAAGATTTTGATAGGATCTCCTGCCCCCTCGTCTTTCTTCTCATCCGCCATGGGAGGACGTCGAGATTTGCGAGGCTGGTCTTGCAAAGGTTTGACCAGTTCAAGCCCTAACTCCTTATATCCCGACCTCGTTGGGGACATGCAAAGAAAAACAGAGAAAAAGCAGACCGCTCTGATACCACTGATCCGGATTTAAGCAGGAACGCAATAGATTACAGAGATAACCATAAATACAGAGATGCGATAACCATAAAAACAGAGATGCAACAGAAATAATAATATGCGACAACCATAAAAACAGAGATGCCGCGGAAATAATGCTTCATTTCATTAATGGAGAATACTGAAATATGCTTACAAATAGAAATAACCCAGCTAGGGCGATGGTAGCTTATCTCTGAGAAGAGATGTGTCGGCTACATGCCTCTGAACTGTTTTGAACTGTGTTACAATGAGGCTCGAGGGCCTATTTATTGTTGAGAAACAATGGAAAACCCTTCACATTCCAAAACCTAACCCTAGAAGATGAAACGCCAAATTGTGGGCCCCGTTTTCGGGTAAGTTGGTACATCAACTCCCCCGGGTCGCGAATTGGTCATACTATCTCCGTTTGACGTGCATGATAGCCCGTTGGAAAGATCTCTCCGAGGACTACGACGGAAAAGGCGATTTTTATCAGAAAAATCGCTGGCGGTGGATTTCCCAAAAAACGTCGTTTAGGGCCTCAAAACGGCTCCGGAAGTTTAGGACCCGAAAAACTGCTAAAAATAGTAAATTGTGCTATAATTAAGGAAACTGATAAAAACTGTAAGAAGCACTAGAGGGGATCCAAGTGGAATTAGCGGGTGGCCACAAATATCCACCTGGATCATTCCTCCCCCCTTAGGAAGCAATGGTCCCCATTGCGTTGAGTTCCTCCATGAGATGAGGGAACTTCTGCTGCACTTGGTCCCTGGTGAGCCACTTGCCCTGGTGAAGGAGTTGTCCTGCTTTGACAACTTGATACAGTTGGATATTCTGCTGGCGAGTGTGCTTGATCTGTGTGTCCATGATCCGATCATTTGCAACTTGTTCCATGCAAGCTGGATTTAACTCTGTGGGCGTGAGTTGTTCTGCAATGTCGGACGTGTCTAGTAATGGTGGAAAGTATGGCCGAAGGCGGTCGACATTGAACACCGGGTGCAGGCCAAGGAATGGGGGAATGCTGAGCTCAAATGCATTGTCTCCCATAGCTTTGGTAATGGTGTAAGGACCATGTCGAAGTGGTCTGAGTTTCTGATGGGTTCTGGTAAGGCGCTCCCTCTGCAGATTTAACCAAACTTTGTCGCCCACCTGAAACTTGTGTGGTACCCCTCCAGGTAACGAGAAGTTGTTCCTGTGTTCTGTCATGACTGTATCCCTCTGTTGCTGCTGCTGTGTGGAGGAACCCTTCGCGGGGGTCATGGATGTAGCAACGATCTTCCCCTTACTTTGGGAACGAACCAGACAGAAAATAAATTTCCTAGTCTGTGAGATGAGCTTGCTGCCTTTCTTAGCAGTGATCAAAGAGGTGGCGGTAGGTGGGGCTACCTCTGGTATCCTGTATAATGAATTATCCAAAGAAATGATGACAGCGCGAGGCCTTGACTCATACACAGCATGTCGCCTCCACAAGTATGGCTGGCCTAATAGTACATCACAAACATCCAGAGGTGTAACATCACACAATACCTCGTCTGTGAAGGGCTTGATGCTGTAGGGAAGGCGGCACTGCTGGCGAACTTTGAGATCTCATCCTTCGTGAAGCCAACCGATACTGTACGGCTGTGGGTGTGGTGTAGTTGGTAGGCCCAACCGCTTCACGACCTCTGCTGAAATGAGGTTCTTTTGGCTGCCACTGTCGACAATGAATTGCAGCGGCGAACCCTTCACCCACATCTGTGAGTGGAAAAGACGTTCCCCCTCCTCTGGATCTTCGGGCTCATTTTTCTGGATCTTGGCAGTAGCAACAGTGGCGCTGGGATCCGCATCAATAATCTGCTTCCCTTTGTCACTCCCCTTGTCGGGTTCTGACTCAGAGTCGGAACATGCATCTGATTCGGAAGCCTTCAACTCGGCCACCAGCGACTGCTTGGTCCGACACTCACTTGTGTTATGAGTGGGACTCTTGTGGAACTCACACCACTTTCCTGTGTCCTTCTTCGGCTTCGTGGTGTTGTTCTTTTCTTGCAGCTTCGACGGGTTGTCTTGGGTCACCCCGCCTTGGCTTTGTCCTTTGGGCTTTGGATTTGCAGATCCAAAGTCTCGCTTCTTCTGTTTGAACTTTTGCTCGATTTTGACAGCGTATCGGTATGCTGTGCCGAGTGAGGAGATGTTCAAGAACTCCATCTCTTCCTGGATGTATCTGTGTAGGCAGCCGCGGTATTTGAGTACCAGATGCAGCTCAGAATCTTCGATACCCAACTGTGTGCGAAGGGTATGAAAAATGTTTGTGAACTCCGGCACATCTTGGTCTCGTCCCTGCCGCAGTGTGGTCCATTTGATGTATTTGTCCTCATAGCTTCCGACGGGGTAGTACTGCTCCTTGATGGCATCCCGGAAGTCATTCCAAGTGGGTGCGGTTGAAAATAGTGAGCCTGTACTTTCATCCTTCTGCTCGCAATAGGTTTCCCACCAGTCCTTGACGTGGGGGGCTGCTTTGAGAAGAGCGAAAACAATCTTCTCCCGACTTGAAAATTCGTGAACAGAAAAATACCCATCTAGCAGATTTAACCATTTATCTACGGCATCTGCGTCTATTTGACCCTCGAAGATGGGGATTTCAAAATTAACTTGTACCTTAAACGGTGTGGCGTTTCCAGAGTAGCTGTTGGAAGCCGATGCGTCGCCTCTGGGTAGCCGCTGAAGGATCTGCGCAAAGCTATCCATCATCGCGTTCCTTTGCCGCTCGAGCGCTTCTTCGAGCAAGATTTTGATAGGATCTCCTGCCCCCTCGTCTTTCTTCTCATCCGCCATGGGAGGACGTCGAGATTTGCGAGGCTGGTCTTGCAAAGGTTTGACCAGTTCAAGCCCTAACTCCTTATATCCCGACCTCGTTGGGGACATGCAAAGAAAAACAGAGAAAAAGCAGACCGCTCTGATACCACTGATCCGGATTTAAGCAGGAACGCAATAGATTACAGAGATAACCATAAATACAGAGATGCGATAACCATAAAAACAGAGATGCAACAGAAATAATAATATGCGACAACCATAAAAACAGAGATGCCGCGGAAATAATGCTTCATTTCATTAATGGAGAATACTGAAATATGCTTACAAATAGAAATAACCCAGCTAGGGCGATGGTAGCTTATCTCTGAGAAGAGATGTGTCGGCTACATGCCTCTGAACTGTTTTGAACTGTGTTACAATGAGGCTCGAGGGCCTATTTATTGTTGAGAAACAATGGAAAACCCTTCACATTCCAAAACCTAACCCTAGAAGATGAAACGCCAAATTGTGGGCCCCGTTTTCGGGTAAGTTGGTACATCAACCCCCGGGTCGCGAATTGGTCATACTATCTCCGTTTGACGTGCATGATAGCCCGTTGGAAAGATCTCTCCGAGGACTACGACGGAAAAGACGATTTTTATCAGAAAAATCGCTGGCGGTGGATTTCCCAAAAAACGTCGTTTAGGGCCTCAAAACGGCTCCGGAAGTTTAGGACCCGAAAAACTGCTAAAAATAGTAAATTGTGCTATAATTAAGGAAACTGATAAAAACTGTAAGAAGCACTAGAGGGGATCCAAGTGGAATTAGCGGGTGGCCACCAATATCCACCTGGATCATTCCTCCCCCCTTAGGAAGCAATGGTCCCCATTGCGTTGAGTTCCTCCATGAGATGAGGGAACTTCTGCTGCACTTGGTCCCTGGTGAGCCACTTGCCCTGGTGAAGGAGTTGTCCTGCTTTGACAACTTGATACAGTTGGATATTCTGCTGGCGAGTGTGCTTGATCTGTGTGTCCATGATCCGATCATTTGCAACTTGTTCCATGCAAGCTGGATTTAACTCTGTGGGCGTGAGTTGTTCTGCAATGTCGGACGTGTCTAGTAATGGTGGAAAGTATGGCCGAAGGCGGTCGACATTGAACACCGGGTGCAGGCCAAGGAATGGGGGAATGCTGAGCTCAAATGCATTGTCTCCCATAGCTTTGGTAATGGTGTAAGGACCATGTCGAAGTGGTCTGAGTTTCTGATGGGTTCTGGTAAGGCGCTCCCTCTGCAGATGTAACCAAACTTTGTCGCCCACCTGAAACTTGTGTGGTACCCCTCCAGGTAACGAGAAGTTGTTCCTGTGTTCTGTCATGACTGTATCCCTCTGTTGCTGCTGCTGTGTGGAGGAACCCTTCGCGGGGGTCATGGATGTAGCAACGATCTTCCCCTTACTTTGGGAACGAACCAGACAGAAAATAAATTTCCTAGTCTGTGAGATGAGCTTGCTGCCTTTCTTAGCAGTGATCAAAGAGGTGGCGGTAGGTGGGGCTACCTCTGGTATCCTGTATAATGAATTATCCAAAGAAATGATGACAGCGCGAGGCCTTGACTCATACACAGCATGTCGCCTCCACAAGTATGGCTGGCCTAATAGTACATCACAAACATCCAGAGGTGTAACATCACACAATACCTCGTCTGTGAAGGGCTTGATGCTGTAGGGAAGGCGGCACTGCTGGCGAACTTTGAGATCTCATCCTTCGTGAAGCCAACCGATACTGTACGGCTGTGGGTGTGGTGTAGTTGGTAGGCCCAACCGCTTCACGACCTCTGCTGAAATGAGGTTCTTTTGGCTGCCACTGTCGACAATGAATTGCAGCGGCGAACCCTTCACCCACATCTGTGAGTGGAAAAGACGTTCCCCCTCCTCTGGATCTTCGGGCTCATTTTTCTGGATCTTGGCAGTAGCAACAGTGGCGCTGGGATCCGCATCAATAATCTGCTTCCCTTTGTCACTCCCCTTGTCGGGTTCTGACTCAGAGTCGGAACATGCATCTGATTCGGAAGCCTTCAACTCGGCCACCAGCGACTGCTTGGTCCGACACTCACTTGTGTTATGAGTGGGACTCTTGTGGAACTCACACCACTTTCCTGTGTCCTTCTTCGGCTTCGTGGTGTTGTTCTTTTCTTGCAGCTTCGACGGGTTGTCTTGGGTCACCCCGCCTTGGCTTTGTCCTTTGGGCTTTGGATTTGCAGATCCAAAGTCTCGCTTCTTCTGTTTGAACTTTTGCTCGATTTTGACAGCGTATCGGTATGCTGTGCCGAGTGAGGAGATGTTCAAGAACTCCATCTCTTCCTGGATGTATCTGTGTAGGCAGCCGCGGTATTTGAGTACCAGATGCAGCTCAGAATCTTCGATACCCAACTGTGTGCGAAGGGTATGAAAAATGTTTGTGAACTCCGGCACATCTTGGTCTCGTCCCTGCCGCAGTGTGGTCCATTTGATGTATTTGTCCTCATAGCTTCCGACGGGGTAGTACTGCTCCTTGATGGCATCCCGGAAGTCATTCCAAGTGGGTGCGGTTGAAAATAGTGAGCCTGTACTTTCATCCTTCTGCTCGCAATAGGTTTCCCACCAGTCCTTGACGTGGGGGGCTGCTTTGAGAAGAGCGAAAACAATCTTCTCCCGACTTGAAAATTCGTGAACAGAAAAATACCCATCTAGCAGATTTAACCATTTATCTACGGCATCTGCGTCTATTTGACCCTCGAAGATGGGGATTTCAAAATTAACTTGTACCTTAAACGGTGTGGCGTTTCCAGAGTAGCTGTTGGAAGCCGATGCGTCGCCTCTGGGTAGCCGCTGAAGGATCTGCGCAAAGCTATCCATCATCGCGTTCCTTTGCCGCTCGAGCGCTTCTTCGAGCAAGATTTTGATAGGATCTCCTGCCCCCTCGTCTTTCTTCTCATCCGCCATGGGAGGACGTCGAGATTTGCGAGGCTGGTCTTGCAAAGGTTTGACCAGTTCAAGCCCTAACTCCTTATATCCCGACCTCGTTGGGGACATGCAAAGAAAAACAGAGAAAAAGCAGACCGCTCTGATACCACTGATCCGGATTTAAGCAGGAACGCAATAGATTACAGAGATAACCATAAATACAGAGATGCGATAACCATAAAAACAGAGATGCAACAGAAATAATAATATGCGACAACCATAAAAACAGAGATGCCGCGGAAATAATGCTTCATTTCATTAATGGAGAATACTGAAATATGCTTACAAATAGAAATAACCCAGCTAGGGCGATGGTAGCTTATCTCTGAGAAGAGATGTGTCGGCTACATGCCTCTGAACTGTTTTGAACTGTGTTACAATGAGGCTCGAGGGCCTATTTATTGTTGAGAAACAATGGAAAACCCTTCACATTCCAAAACCTAACCCTAGAAGATGAAACGCCAAATTGTGGGCCCCGTTTTCGGGTAAGTTGGTACATCAACTTCCCGGGGTCGCGAATTGGTCATACTATCTCCGTTTGACGTGCATGATAGCCCGTTGGAAAGATCTCTCCGAGGACTACGACGGAAAAGACGATTTTTATCAGAAAAATCGCTGGCGGTGGATTTCCCAAAAAACGTCGTTTAGGGCCTCAAAACGGCTCCGGAAGTTTAGGACCCGAAAAACTGCTAAAAATAGTAAATTGTGCTATAATTAAGGAAACTGATAAAAACTGTAAGAAGCACTAGAGGGGATCCAAGTGGAATTAGCGGGTGGCCACCAATATCCACCTGGATCATTCCTCCCCCCTTAGGAAGCAATGGTCCCCATTGCGTTGAGTTCCTCCATGAGATGAGGGAACTTCTGCTGCACTTGGTCCCTGGTGAGCCACTTGCCCTGGTGAAGGAGTTGTCCTGCTTTGACAACTTGATACAGTTGGATATTCTGCTGGCGAGTGTGCTTGATCTGTGTGTCCATGATCCGATCATTTGCAACTTGTTCCATGCAAGCTGGATTTAACTCTGTGGGCGTGAGTTGTTCTGCAATGTCGGACGTGTCTAGTAATGGTGGAAAGTATGGCCGAAGGCGGTCGACATTGAACACCGGTGCAGGCCAAGGAATGGGGGAATGCTGAGCTCAAATGCATTGTCTCCCATAGCTTTGGTAATGGTGTAAGGACCATGTCGAAGTGGTCTGAGTTTCTGATGGGTTCTGGTAAGGCGCTCCCTCTGCAGATGTAACCAAACTTTGTCGCCCACCTGAAACTTGTGTGGTACCCCTCCAGGTAACGAGAAGTTGTTCCTGTGTTCTGTCATGACTGTATCCCTCTGTTGCTGCTGCTGTGTGGAGGAACCCTTCGCGGGGGTCATGGATGTAGCAACGATCTTCCCCTTACTTTGGGAACGAACCAGACAGAAAATAAATTTCCTAGTCTGTGAGATGAGCTTGCTGCCTTTCTTAGCAGTGATCAAAGAGGTGGCGGTAGGTGGGGCTACCTCTGGTATCCTGTATAATGAATTATCCAAAGAAATGATGACAGCGCGAGGCCTTGACTCATACACAGCATGTCGCCTCCACAAGTATGGCTGGCCTAATAGTACATCACAAACATCCAGAGGTGTAACATCACACAATACCTCGTCTGTGAAGGGCTTGATGCTGTAGGGAAGGCGGCACTGCTGGCGAACTTTGAGATCTCATCCTTCGTGAAGCCAACCGATACTGTACGGCTGTGGGTGTGGTGTAGTTGGTAGGCCCAACCGCTTCACGACCTCTGCTGAAATGAGGTTCTTTTGGCTGCCACTGTCGACAATGAATTGCAGCGGCGAACCCTTCACCCACATCTGTGAGTGGAAAAGACGTTCCCCCTCCTCTGGATCTTCGGGCTCATTTTTCTGGATCTTGGCAGTAGCAACAGTGGCGCTGGGATCCGCATCAATAATCTGCTTCCCTTTGTCACTCCCCTTGTCGGGTTCTGACTCAGAGTCGGAACATGCATCTGATTCGGAAGCCTTCAACTCGGCCACCAGCGACTGCTTGGTCCGACACTCACTTGTGTTATGAGTGGGACTCTTGTGGAACTCACACCACTTTCCTGTGTCCTTCTTCGGCTTCGTGGTGTTGTTCTTTTCTTGCAGCTTCGACGGGTTGTCTTGGGTCACCCCGCCTTGGCTTTGTCCTTTGGGCTTTGGATTTGCAGATCCAAAGTCTCGCTTCTTCTGTTTGAACTTTTGCTCGATTTTGACAGCGTATCGGTATGCTGTGCCGAGTGAGGAGATGTTCAAGAACTCCATCTCTTCCTGGATGTATCTGTGTAGGCAGCCGCGGTATTTGAGTACCAGATGCAGCTCAGAATCTTCGATACCCAACTGTGTGCGAAGGGTATGAAAAATGTTTGTGAACTCCGGCACATCTTGGTCTCGTCCCTGCCGCAGTGTGGTCCATTTGATGTATTTGTCCTCATAGCTTCCGACGGGGTAGTACTGCTCCTTGATGGCATCCCGGAAGTCATTCCAAGTGGGTGCGGTTGAAAATAGTGAGCCTGTACTTTCATCCTTCTGCTCGCAATAGGTTTCCCACCAGTCCTTGACGTGGGGGGCTGCTTTGAGAAGAGCGAAAACAATCTTCTCCCGACTTGAAAATTCGTGAACAGAAAAATACCCATCTAGCAGATTTAACCATTTATCTACGGCATCTGCGTCTATTTGACCCTCGAAGATGGGGATTTCAAAATTAACTTGTACCTTAAACGGTGTGGCGTTTCCAGAGTAGCTGTTGGAAGCCGATGCGTCGCCTCTGGGTAGCCGCTGAAGGATCTGCGCAAAGCTATCCATCATCGCGTTCCTTTGCCGCTCGAGCGCTTCTTCGAGCAAGATTTTGATAGGATCTCCTGCCCCCTCGTCTTTCTTCTCATCCGCCATGGGAGGACGTCGAGATTTGCGAGGCTGGTCTTGCAAAGGTTTGACCAGTTCAAGCCCTAACTCCTTATATCCCGACCTCGTTGGGGACATGCAAAGAAAAACAGAGAAAAAGCAGACCGCTCTGATACCACTGATCCGGATTTAAGCAGGAACGCAATAGATTACAGAGATAACCATAAATACAGAGATGCGATAACCATAAAAACAGAGATGCAACAGAAATAATAATATGCGACAACCATAAAAACAGAGATGCCGCGGAAATAATGCTTCATTTCATTAATGGAGAATACTGAAATATGCTTACAAATAGAAATAACCCAGCTAGGGCGATGGTAGCTTATCTCTGAGAAGAGATGTGTCGGCTACATGCCTCTGAACTGTTTTGAACTGTGTTACAATGAGGCTCGAGGGCCTATTTATTGTTGAGAAACAATGGAAAACCCTTCACATTCCAAAACCTAACCCTAGAAGATGAAACGCCAAATTGTGGGCCCCGTTTTCGGGTAAGTTGGTACATCAACTTCCCGGGGTCGCGAATTGGTCATACTATCTCCGTTTGACGTGCATGATAGCCCGTTGGAAAGATCTCTCCGAGGACTACGACGGAAAAGACGATTTTTATCAGAAAAATCGCTGGCGGTGGATTTCCCAAAAAACGTCGTTTAGGGCCTCAAAACGGCTCCGGAAGTTTAGGACCCGAAAAACTGCTAAAAATAGTAAATTGTGCTATAATTAAGGAAACTGATAAAAACTGTAAGAAGCACTAGAGGGGATCCAAGTGGAATTAGCGGGTGGCCACCAATATCCACCTGGATCATTCCTCCCCCCTTAGGAAGCAATGGTCCCCATTGCGTTGAGTTCCTCCATGAGATGAGGGAACTTCTGCTGCACTTGGTCCCTGGTGAGCCACTTGCCCTGGTGAAGGAGTTGTCCTGCTTTGACAACTTGATACAGTTGGATATTCTGCTGGCGAGTGTGCTTGATCTGTGTGTCCATGATCCGATCATTTGCAACTTGTTCCATGCAAGCTGGATTTAACTCTGTGGGCGTGAGTTGTTCTGCAATGTCGGACGTGTCTAGTAATGGTGGAAAGTATGGCCGAAGGCGGTCGACATTGAACACCGGGTGCAGGCCAAGGAATGGGGGAATGCTGAGCTCAAATGCATTGTCTCCCATAGCTTTGGTAATGGTGTAAGGACCATGTCGAAGTGGTCTGAGTTTCTGATGGGTTCTGGTAAGGCGCTCCCTCTGCAGATGTAACCAAACTTTGTCGCCCACCTGAAACTTGTGTGGTACCCCTCCAGGTAACGAGAAGTTGTTCCTGTGTTCTGTCATGACTGTATCCCTCTGTTGCTGCTGCTGTGTGGAGGAACCCTTCGCGGGGGTCATGGATGTAGCAACGATCTTCCCCTTACTTTGGGAACGAACCAGACAGAAAATAAATTTCCTAGTCTGTGAGATGAGCTTGCTGCCTTTCTTAGCAGTGATCAAAGAGGTGGCGGTAGGTGGGGCTACCTCTGGTATCCTGTATAATGAATTATCCAAAGAAATGATGACAGCGCGAGGCCTTGACTCATACACAGCATGTCGCCTCCACAAGTATGGCTGGCCTAATAGTACATCACAAACATCCAGAGGTGTAACATCACACAATACCTCGTCTGTGAAGGGCTTGATGCTGTAGGGAAGGCGGCACTGCTGGCGAACTTTGAGATCTCATCCTTCGTGAAGCCAACCGATACTGTACGGCTGTGGGTGTGGTGTAGTTGGTAGGCCCAACCGCTTCACGACCTCTGCTGAAATGAGGTTCTTTTGGCTGCCACTGTCGACAATGAATTGCAGCGGCGAACCCTTCACCCACATCTGTGAGTGGAAAAGACGTTCCCCCTCCTCTGGATCTTCGGGCTCATTTTTCTGGATCTTGGCAGTAGCAACAGTGGCGCTGGGATCCGCATCAATAATCTGCTTCCCTTTGTCACTCCCCTTGTCGGGTTCTGACTCAGAGTCGGAACATGCATCTGATTCGGAAGCCTTCAACTCGGCCACCAGCGACTGCTTGGTCCGACACTCACTTGTGTTATGAGTGGGACTCTTGTGGAACTCACACCACTTTCCTGTGTCCTTCTTCGGCTTCGTGGTGTTGTTCTTTTCTTGCAGCTTCGACGGGTTGTCTTGGGTCACCCCGCCTTGGCTTTGTCCTTTGGGCTTTGGATTTGCAGATCCAAAGTCTCGCTTCTTCTGTTTGAACTTTTGCTCGATTTTGACAGCGTATCGGTATGCTGTGCCGAGTGAGGAGATGTTCAAGAACTCCATCTCTTCCTGGATGTATCTGTGTAGGCAGCCGCGGTATTTGAGTACCAGATGCAGCTCAGAATCTTCGATACCCAACTGTGTGCGAAGGGTATGAAAAATGTTTGTGAACTCCGGCACATCTTGGTCTCGTCCCTGCCGCAGTGTGGTCCATTTGATGTATTTGTCCTCATAGCTTCCGACGGGGTAGTACTGCTCCTTGATGGCATCCCGGAAGTCATTCCAAGTGGGTGCGGTTGAAAATAGTGAGCCTGTACTTTCATCCTTCTGCTCGCAATAGGTTTCCCACCAGTCCTTGACGTGGGGGGCTGCTTTGAGAAGAGCGAAAACAATCTTCTCCCGACTTGAAAATTCGTGAACAGAAAAATACCCATCTAGCAGATTTAACCATTTATCTACGGCATCTGCGTCTATTTGACCCTCGAAGATGGGGATTTCAAAATTAACTTGTACCTTAAACGGTGTGGCGTTTCCAGAGTAGCTGTTGGAAGCCGATGCGTCGCCTCTGGGTAGCCGCTGAAGGATCTGCGCAAAGCTATCCATCATCGCGTTCCTTTGCCGCTCGAGCGCTTCTTCGAGCAAGATTTTGATAGGATCTCCTGCCCCCTCGTCTTTCTTCTCATCCGCCATGGGAGGACGTCGAGATTTGCGAGGCTGGTCTTGCAAAGGTTTGACCAGTTCAAGCCCTAACTCCTTATATCCCGACCTCGTTGGGGACATGCAAAGAAAAACAGAGAAAAAGCAGACCGCTCTGATACCACTGATCCGGATTTAAGCAGGAACGCAATAGATTACAGAGATAACCATAAATACAGAGATGCGATAACCATAAAAACAGAGATGCAACAGAAATAATAATATGCGACAACCATAAAAACAGAGATGCCGCGGAAATAATGCTTCATTTCATTAATGGAGAATACTGAAATATGCTTACAAATAGAAATAACCCAGCTAGGGCGATGGTAGCTTATCTCTGAGAAGAGATGTGTCGGCTACATGCCTCTGAACTGTTTTGAACTGTGTTACAATGAGGCTCGAGGGCCTATTTATTGTTGAGAAACAATGGAAAACCCTTCACATTCCAAAACCTAACCCTAGAAGATGAAACGCCAAATTGTGGGCCCCGTTTTCGGGTAAGTTGGTACATCAACTCCCCCGGGTCGCGAATTGGTCATACTATCTCCGTTTGACGTGCATGATAGCCCGTTGGAAAGATCTCTCCGAGGACTACGACGGAAAAGGCGATTTTTATCAAAAAAATCGCTGGCGGTGGATTTCCCAAAAAACGTCGTTTAGGGCCTCAAAACGGCTCCGGAAGTTTAGGACCCGAAAAACTGCTAAAAATAGTAAATTGTGCTATAATTAAGGAAACTGATAAAAACTGTAAGAAGCACTAGAGGGGATCCAAGTGGAATTAGCGGGTGGCCACCAATATCCACCTGGATCATTCCTCCCCCCTTAGGAAGCAATGGTCCCCATTGCGTTGAGTTCCTCCATGAGATGAGGGAACTTCTGCTGCACTTGGTCCCTGGTGAGCCACTTGCCCTGGTGAAGGAGTTGTCCTGCTTTGACAACTTGATACAGTTGGATATTCTGCTGGCGAGTGTGCTTGATCTGTGTGTCCATGATCCGATCATTTGCAACTTGTTCCATGCAAGCTGGATTTAACTCTGTGGGCGTGAGTTGTTCTGCAATGTCGGACGTGTCTAGTAATGGTGGAAAGTATGGCCGAAGGCGGTCGACATTGAACACCGGGTGCAGGCCAAGGAATGGGGGAATGCTGAGCTCAAATGCATTGTCTCCCATAGCTTTGGTAATGGTGTAAGGACCATGTCGAAGTGGTCTGAGTTTCTGATGGGTTCTGGTAAGGCGCTCCCTCTGCAGATGTAACCAAACTTTGTCGCCCACCTGAAACTTGTGTGGTACCCCTCCAGGTAACGAGAAGTTGTTCCTGTGTTCTGTCATGACTGTATCCCTCTGTTGCTGCTGCTGTGTGGAGGAACCCTTCGCGGGGGTCATGGATGTAGCAACGATCTTCCCCTTACTTTGGGAACGAACCAGACAGAAAATAAATTTCCTAGTCTGTGAGATGAGCTTGCTGCCTTTCTTAGCAGTGATCAAAGAGGTGGCGGTAGGTGGGGCTACCTCTGGTATCCTGTATAATGAATTATCCAAAGAAATGATGACAGCGCGAGGCCTTGACTCATACACAGCATGTCGCCTCCACAAGTATGGCTGGCCTAATAGTACATCACAAACATCCAGAGGTGTAACATCACACAATACCTCGTCTGTGAAGGGCTTGATGCTGTAGGGAAGGCGGCACTGCTGGCGAACTTTGAGATCTCATCCTTCGTGAAGCCAACCGATACTGTACGGCTGTGGGTGTGGTGTAGTTGGTAGGCCCAACCGCTTCACGACCTCTGCTGAAATGAGGTTCTTTTGGCTGCCACTGTCGACAATGAATTGCAGCGGCGAACCCTTCACCCACATCTGTGAGTGGAAAAGACGTTCCCCCTCCTCTGGATCTTCGGGCTCATTTTTCTGGATCTTGGCAGTAGCAACAGTGGCGCTGGGATCCGCATCAATAATCTGCTTCCCTTTGTCATTCCCCTTGTCGGGTCCTGACTCAGAGTCGGAACATGCATCTGATTCGGAAGCCTTCAACTCGGCCACCAGCGACTGCTTGGTCCGACACTCACTTGTGTTATGAGTGGGACTCTTGTGGAACTCACACCACTTTCCTGTGTCCTTCTTCGGCTTCGTGTTGTTGTTCTTTTCTTGCAGCTTCGACGGGTTGTCTTGGGTCACCCCGCCTTGGCTTTGTCCTTTGGGCTTTGGATTTGCAGATCCAAAGTCTCGCTTCTTCTGTTTGAACTTTTGCTCGATTTTGACAGCGTATCGGTATGCTGTTCCGAGTGAGGAGATGTTCAAGAACTCCATCTCTTCCTGGATGTATCTGTGTAGGCAGCCGCGGTATTTGAGTACCAGATGCAGCTCAGAATCTTCGATACCCAACTGTGTGCGAAGGGTATGAAAAATGTTTGTGAACTCCGGCACATCTTGGTCTCGTCCCTGCCGCAGTGTGGTCCATTTGATGTATTTGTCCTCATAGCTTCCGACGGGGTAGTACTGCTCCTTGATGGCATCCCGGAAGTCATTCCAAGTGGGTGCGGTTGAAAATAGTGAGCCTGTACTTTCATCCTTCTACTCGCAATAGGTTTCCCACCAGTCCTTGACGTGGGGGGCTGCTTTGAGAAGAGCGAAAACAATCTTCTCCCGACTTGAAAATTCGTGAACAGAAAAATACCCATCTAGCAGATTTAACCATTTATCTACGGCATCTGCATCTATTTGACCCTCGAAGATGGGGATTTCAAAATTAACTTGTACCTTAAACGGTGTGGCATTTCCAGAGTAGCTGTTGGAAGCCGATGCGTCGCCTCTGGGTAGCCGCTGAAGGATCTGCGCAAAGCTATCCATCATCGCGTTCCTTTGCCGCTCGAGCGCTTCTTCGAGCAAGATTTTGATAGGATCTCCTGCCCCCTCGTCTTTCTTCTCATCCGCCATGGGAGGACGTCGAGATTTGCGAGGCTGGTCTTGCAAAGGTTTGACCAGTTCAAGCCCTAACTCCTTATATCCCGACCTCGTTGGGGACATGCAAAGAAAAACAGAGAAAAAGCAGACCGCTCTGATACCACTGATCCGGATTTAAGCAGGAACGCAATAGATTATAGAGATAACCATAAATACAGAGATGCGATAACCATAAAAACAGAGATGCAACAGAAATAATAATATGCGACAAACATAAAAACAGAGATGCCGCGGAAATAATGCTTCATTTCATTAATGGAGAATACTGAAATATGCTTACAAATAGAAATAACCCAGCTAGGGCGATGGTAGCTTATCTCTGAGAAGAGATGTGTCGGCTACATGCCTCTGAACTGTTTTGAACTGTGTTACAATGAGGCTCGAGGGCCTATTTATTGTTGAGAAACAATGGAAAACCCTTCACATTCCAAAACCTAACCCTAGAAGATGAAACGCCAAATTGTGGGCCCCGTTTTCGGGTAAGTTGGTACATCAACTCCCCCGGGTCGCGAATTGGTCATACTATCTCCGTTTGACGTGCATGATAGCCCGTTGGAAAGATCTCTCCGAGGACTACGACGGAAAAGGCGATTTTTATCAGAAAAATCACTGGCGGTGGATTTCCCAAAAAACGTCGTTTAGGGCCTCAAAACGGCTCCGGAAGTTTAGGACCCGAAAAACTGCTAAAAATAGTAAAGTGTGCTATAATTAAGGAAACTGATAAAAACTGTAAGAAGCACTAGAGGGGATCCAAGTGGAATTAGCGGGTGGCCACCAATATCCACCTGGATCATTCCTCCCCCCTTAGGAAGCAATGGTCCCCATTGCGTTGAGTTCCTCCATGAGATGAGGGAACTTCTGCTGCACTTGGTCCCTGGTGAGCCACTTGCCCTGGTGAAGGAGTTGTCCTGCTTTGACAACTTGATACAGTTGGATATTCTGCTGGCGAGTGTGCTTGATCTGTGTGTCCATGATCCGATCAGTTGCAACTTGTTCCATGCAAGCTGGATTTAACTCTGTGGGTGTGAGTTGTTCTGCAATGTCGGACGTGTCTAGTAATGGTGGAAAGTATGGCCGAAGGCGGTCGACATTGAACACCGGGTGCAGGCCAAGGAATGGGGGAATGCTGAGCTCAAATGCATTGTCTCCCATAGCTTTGGTAATGGTGTAAGGACCATGTCGAAGTGGTCTGAGTTTCTGATGGGTTCTGGTAAGGCGCTCCCTCTGCAGATGTAACCAAACTTTGTCGCCCACCTGAAACTTGTGTGGTACCCCTCCAGGTAACGAGAAGTTGTTCCTGTGTTCTGTCATGACTGTATCCCTCTGTTGCTGCTGCTGTGTGGAGGAACCCTTCGCGGGGGTCATGGATGTAGCAACGATCTTCCCCTTACTTTGGGAACGAACCAGACAGAAAATAAATTTCCTAGTCTGTGAGATGAGCTTGCTGCCTTTCTTAGCAGTGATCAAAGAGGTGGCGGTAGGTGGGGCTACCTCTGGTATCCTGTATAATGAATTATCCAAAGAAATGATGACAGCGCGAGGCCTTGACTCATACACAGCATGTCGCCTCCACAAGTATGGCTGGCCTAATAGTACATCACAAACATCCAGAGGTGTAACATCACACAATACCTCGTCTGTGAAGGGCTTGATGCTGTAGGGAAGGCGGCACTGCTGGCGAACTTTGAGATCTCATCCTTCGTGAAGCCAACCGATATTGTACGGCTGTGGGTGTGGTGTAGTTGGTAGGCCCAACCGCTTCACGACCTCTGTTGAAATGAGGTTCTTTTGGCTGCCACTGTCGACAATGAATTGCAGCGGCGAACCCTTCACCCACATCTGTGAGTGGAAAAGACGTTCCCCCTCCTCTGGATCTTCGGGCTCATTTTTCTGGATCTTGGCAGTAGCAACAGTGGCGCTGGGATCCGCATCAATAATCTGCTTCCCTTTGTCACTCCCCTTGTCGGGTTCTGACTCAGAGTCGGAACATGCATCTGATTCGGAAGCCTTCAACTCGGCCACCAGCGACTGCTTGGTCCGACACTCACTTGTGTTATGAGTGGGACTCTTGTGGAACTCACACCACTTTCCTGTGTCCTTCTTCGGCTTCGTGGTGTTGTTCTTTTCTTGCAGCTTCGACGGGTTGTCTTGGGTCACCCCGCCTTGGCTTTGTCCTTTGGGCTTTGGATTTGCAGATCCAAAGTCTCGCTTCTTCTGTTTGAACTTTTGCTCGATTTTGACAGCGTATCGGTATGCTGTGCCGAGTGAGGAGATGTTCAAGAACTCCATATCTTCCTGGATGTATCTGTGTAGGCAGCCGCGGTATTTGAGTACCAGATGCAGCTCAGAATCTTCGATACCCAACTGTGTGCGAAGGGTATGAATAATGTTTGTGAACTCCGGCACATCTTGGTCTCGTCCCTGCCGCAGTGTGGTCCATTTGATGTATTTGTCCTCATAGCTTCCGACGGGGTAGTACTGCTCCTTGATGGCATCCCGGAAGTCATTCCAAGTGGGTGCGGTTGAAAATAGTGAGCCTGTACTTTCATCCTTCTGCTCGCAATAGGTTTCCCACCAGTCCTTGACGTGGGGGGCTGCTTTGAGAAGAGCGAAAACAATCTTCTCCCGACTTGAAAATTCGTGAACAGAAAAATACCCATCTAGCAGATTTAACCATTTATCTACGGCATCTGCGTCTATTTGACCCTCGAAGATGGGGATTTCAAAATTAACTTGTACCTTAAACGGTGTGGCGTTTCCAGAGTAGCTGTTGGAAGCCGATGCGTCGCCTCTGGGTAGCCGCTGAAGGATCTGCGCAAAGCTATCCATCATCGCGTTCCTTTGCCACTCGAGCGCTTCTTCGAGCAAGATTTTGATAGGATCTCCTGCCCCCTCGTCTTTCTTCTCATCCGCCATGGGAGGAGGTCGAGATTTGCGAGGCTGGTCTTGCAAAGGTTTGACCAGTTCAAGCCCTAACTCCTTATATCCCGACCTCGTTGGGGACATGCAAAGAAAAACAGAGAAAAAGCAGACCGCTCTGATACCACTGATCTGGATTTAAGCAGGAACGCAATAGATTATAGAGATAACCATAAATACAGAGATGCGATAACCATAAAAACAGAGATGCAACAGAAATAATAATATGCGACAACCATAAAAACAGAGATGCCACGGAAATAATGCTTCATTTCATTAATGGAGAATACTGAAATATGCTTACAAATAGAAATAACCCAGCTAGGGCGATGGTAGCTTATCTCTGAGAAGAGATGTGTCGGCTACATGCCTCTGAACTGTTTTGAGTTGTGTTACAATGAGGCTCGAGGGCCTATTTATTGTTGAGAAACAATGGAAAACCCTACACATTCCAAAACCTAACCCTAGAAGATGAAACGCCAAATTGTGGGCCCCGTTTTCGGGTAAGTTGGTACATCAACTCCCCCGGGTCGCGAATTGGTCATACTATCTCCGTTTGACGTGCATGATAGCCCGTTGGAAAGATCTCTCCGAGGACTACGACGGAAAAGGCGATTTTTATCAGAAAAATCGCTGGCGGTGGATTTCCCAAAAAACGTCGTTTAGGGCCTCAAAACGGCTCCGGAAGTTTAGGACCCGAAAAACTGCTAAAAATAGTAAA
Organism: Pinus tabuliformis; assembly: GCA_031772625.1. Classification (NCBI taxonomy): domain Eukaryota; kingdom Viridiplantae; phylum Streptophyta; class Pinopsida; order Pinales; family Pinaceae; genus Pinus; species Pinus tabuliformis. The sequence goes on from CM062820.1 coordinate 569,054,164, forward strand.
TTGTGCTATAATTAAGGAAACTGATAAAAATTGTAAGAAGCACTAGAGGGGATCCAAGTGGAATTAGCGGGTGGCCAAAATATCCACCTGGATCATTCCTCCCCCCTTAGGAAGCAATGGTCCCCATTGTGTTGAGTTCCTCCATGAGATGAGGGAACTTCTGCTGCACTTGGTCCCTGGTGAGCCACTTGCCCTGGTGAAGGAGTTGTCCTGCTTTGACAACTTGATACAGTTGGATATTCTGCTGGCGAGTGTGCTTGATCTGTGTGTCCATGATCCGATCAGTTGCAACTTGTTCCATGCAAGCTGGATTTAACTCTGTGGGTGTGAGTTGTTCTGCAATGTCGGACGTGTCTAGTAATGGTGGAAAGTATGGCCGAAGGCGGTCGACATTGAACATCGGGTGCAGGCCAAGGAATGGGGGAATGCTGAGCTCAAATGCATTGTCTCCCATAGCTTTGGTAATGGTGTAAGGACCATGTCGAAGTGGTCTGAGTTTCTGATGGGTTCTGGTAAGGCGCTCCCTCTGCAGATGTAACCAAACTTTGTCGCCCACCTGAAACTTGTGTGGTACCCCTCCAGGTAACGAGAAGTTGTTCCTGTGTTCTGTCATGACTGTATCCCTCTGTTGCTGCTGCTGTGTGGAGGAACCCTTCGCGGGGGTCATGGATGTAGCAACGATCTTCCCCTTACTTTGGGAATGAACCAGACAGAAAATAAATTTCCTAGTCTGTGAGATGAGCTTGCTGCCTTTCTTAGCAGTGATCAAAGAGGTGGCGGTAGGTGGGGCTACCTCTGGTATCCTGTATAATGAATTATCCAAAGAAATGATGACAGCGCGAGGCCTTGACTCATACACATCATGTCGCCTCCACAAGTATGGCTTGCCTAATAGTACATCACAAACATCCAGAGGTGTAACATCACACAATACCTCGTCTGTGAAGGGCTTGATGCTGTAGGGAAGGCGGCACTGCTGGCGAACTTTGAGATCTCATCCTTCGTGAAGCCAACCGATACTGTACGGCTGTGGGTGTGGTGTAGTTGGTAGGCCCAACCGCTTCACGACCTCTGCTGAAATGAGGTTCTTTTGGCTGCCACTGTCGACAATGAATTGTAGCGGCGAACCCTTCACCCACATCTGTGAGTGGAAAAGACGTTCCCCCTCCTCTGGATCTTCGGGCTCATTTTTCTGGATCTTGGCAGTAGCAACAGTGGCACTAGGATCCGCATCAATAATCTGCTTCCCTTTGTCACTCCCCTTGTCGGGTTCTGACTCAGAGTCGGAACATGCATCTGATTCGGAAGCCTTCAACTCGGCCACCAGCGACTGCTTGGTCCGACACTCACTTGTGTTATGAGTGGGACTCTTGTGGAACTCACACCACTTTCCTGTGTCCTTCTTCGGCTTCGTGGTGTTGTTCTTTTCTTGCAGCTTCGACGGGTTGTCTTGGGTCACCCCGCCTTGGCTTTGTCCTTTGGGCTTTGGATTTGCAGATCCAAAGTCTCGCTTCTTCTGTTTGAACTTTTGCTCGATTTTGACAGCGTATCGGTATGCTGTTCCGAGTGAGGAGATGTTCAAGAACTCCATCTCTTCCTGGATGTATCTGTGTAGGCAGCCGCGGTATTTGAGTACCAGATGCAGCTCAGAATCTTTGATACCCAACTGTGTGCGAAGGGTATGAAAAATGTTTGTGAACTCCGGCACATCTTGGTCTCGTCCCTACCGCAGTGTGGTCCATTTGATGTATTTATCCTCATAGCTTCCGACGGGGTAGTACTGCTCCTTGATGGCATCCCGGAAGTCATTCCAAGTGGATGCGGTTGAAAATAGTGAGCCTGTACTTTCATCCTTTTGCTCGCAATAGGTTTCCCACCAGTCCTTGACGTGGGGGGCTGCTTTGAGAAGAGCGAAAACAATCTTCTCCCGACTTGAAAATTCGTGAACAGAAAAATACCCATCTAGCAGATTTAACCATTTATCTACGGCATCTGCGTCTATTTGACCCTCGAAGATGGGGATTTCAAAATTAACTTGTACCTTAAACGGTGTGGCGTTTCCAGAGTAGCTGTTGGAAGCCGATGCGTCGCCTCTGGGTAGCCGCTGAAGGATCTGCGCAAAGCTATCCATCATCGCGTTCCTTTGCCGCTCGAGCGCTTCTTTGAGCAAGATTTTGATAGGATCTCCTGCCCCCTCGTCTTTCTTCTCATCCGCCATGGGAGGACGTCGAGATTTGCGAGGCTGGTCTTGCAAAGGTTTGACCAGTTCAAGCCCTAACTCCTTATATCCCGACCTCGTTGGGGACATGCAAAGAAAAACAGAGAAAAAGCAGACCGCTCTGATACCACTGATCCGGATTTAAGCAGGAACGCAATAGATTACAGAGATAACCATAAATACAGAGATGCGATAACCATAAAAACAGAGATGCAACAGAAATAATAATATGCGACAACCATAAAAACAGAGATGCCGCGGAAATAATGCTTCATTTCATTAATGGAGAATACTGAAATATGCTTACAAATAGAAATAACCCAGCTAGGGCGATGGTAGCTTATCTCTGAGAAGAGATGTGTCGGCTACATGCCTCTGAACTGTTTTGAACTGTGTTACAATGAGGCTCGAGGGCCTATTTATTGTTGAGAAACAATGGAAAACCCTTCACATTCCAAAACCTAACCCTAGAAGATGAAACGCCAAATTGTGGGCCCCGTTTTCGGGTAAGTTGGTACATCAACTCCCCCGGGTCCCGAATTGGTCATACTATCTCCGTTTGACGTGCATGATAGCCCGTTGGAAAGATCTCTCCGAGGACTACGACGGAAAAGGCGATTTTTATCAAAAAAATCGCTGGCGGTGGATTTCCCAAAAAACGTCGTTTAGGGCCTCAAAACGGCTCCGGAAGTTTAGGACCCGAAAAACTGCTAAAAATAGTAAATTGTGCTATAATTAAGGAAACTGATAAAAACTGTAAGAAGCACTAGAGGGGATCCAAGTGGAATTAGCGGGTGGCCACCAATATCCACCTGGATCATTCCTCCCCCCTTAGGAAGCAATGGTCCCCATTGCGTTGAGTTCCTCCATGAGATGAGGGAACTTCTGCTGCACTTGGTCCCTGGTGAGCCACTTGCCCTGGTGAAGGAGTTGTCCTGCTTTGACAACTTGATACAGTTGGATATTCTGCTGGCGAGTGTGCTTGATCTGTGTGTCCATGATCCGATCAGTTGCAACTTGTTCCATGCAAGCTGGATTTAACTCTGTGGGTGTGAGTTGTTCTGCAATGTCGGACGTGTCTAGTAATGGTGGAAAGTATGGCCGAAGGCGGTCGACATTGAACACCGGGTGCAGGCCAAGGAATGGGGGAATGCTGAGCTCAAATGCATTGTCTCCCATAGCTTTGGTAATGGTGTAAGGACCATGTCGAAGTGGTCTGAGTTTCTGATGGGTTCTGGTAAGGCGCTCCCTCTGCAGATGTAACCAAACTTTGTCGCCCACCTGAAACTTGTGTGGTACCCCTCCAGGTAACGAGAAGTTGTTCCTGTGTTCTGTCATGACTGTATCCCTCTGTTGCTGCTGCTGTGTGGAGGAACCCTTCGCGGGGGTCATGGATGTAGCAACGATCTTCCCCTTACTTTGGGAACGAACCAGACAGAAAATAAATTTCCTAGTCTGTGAGATGAGTTTGCTGCCTTTCTTAGCAGTGATCAAAGAGGTGGCGGTAGGTGGGGCTACCTCTGGTATCCTGTATAATGAATTATCCAAAGAAATGATGACAGCGCGAGGCCTTGACTCATACACAGCATGTCGCCTCCACAAGTATGGCTGGCCTAATAGTACATCACAAACATCCAGAGGTGTAACATCACACAATACCTCGTCTGTGAAGGGCTTGATGCTGTAGGGAAGGTGGCACTGCTGGCGAACTTTGAGATCTCATCCTTCGTGAAGCCAACCGATACTGTACGGCTGTGGGTGTGGTGTAGTTGGTAGGCCCAACCGCTTCACGACCTCTGCTGAAATGAGGTTCTTTTGGCTGCCACTGTCGACAATGAATTGCAGCGGCGAACCCTTCACCCACATCTGTGAGTGGAAAAGACGTTTCCCCTCCTCTGGATCTTCGGGCTCATTTTTCTGGATCTTGGCAGTAGCAACAGTGGCGCTGGGATCCGCATCAATAATCTGCTTCCCTTTGTCACTCCCCTTGTCGGGTTCTGACTCAGAGTCGGAACATGCATCTGATTCGGAAGCCTTCAACTCGGCCACCAGCGACTGCTTGGTCCGACACTCACTTGTGTTATGAGTGGGACTCTTGTGGAACTCACACCACTTTCCTGTGTCCTTCTTCGGCTTCGTGGTGTTGTTCTTTTCTTGCAGCTTCGACGGGTTGTCTTGGGTCACCCCGCCTTGGCTTTGTCCTTTGGGCTTTGGATTTGCAGATCCAAAGTCTCGCTTCTTCTGTTTGAACTTTTGCTCGATTTTGACAGCGTATCGGTATGCTGTGCCGAGTGAGGAGATGTTCAAGAACTCCATCTCTTCCTGGATGTATCTGTGTAGGCAGCCGCGGTATTTGAGTACCAGATGCAGCTCAGAATCTTTGATACCCAACTGTGTGCGAAGGGTATGAAAAATGTTTGTGAACTCCAGCACATCTTGGTCTCGTCCCTGCCGCAGTGTGGTCCATTTGATGTATTTGTCCTCATAGCTTCCGACGGGGTAGTACTGCTCCTTGATGGCATCCCGGAAGTCATTCCAAGTGGGTGCGGTTGAAAATAGTGAGCCCGTACTTTCATCCTTCTGCTCGCAATAGGTTTCCCACCAGTCCTTGACATGGGGGGCTGCTTTGAGAAGAGCGAAAACAATCTTCTCCCGACTTGAAAATTCGTGAACAGAAAAATACCCATCTAGCAGATTTAACCATTTATCTACGGCATCTGCATCTATTTGACCCTCGAAGATGGGGATTTCAAAATTAACTTGTACCTTAAACGGTGTGGCGTTTCCAGAGTAGCTGTTGGAAGCCGATGCGTCGCCTCTGGGTAGCCGCTGAAGGATCTGCGCAAAGCTATCCATCATCGCGTTCCTTTGCCGCTCGAGCGCTTCTTCGAGCAAGATTTTGATAGGATCTCCTGCCCCCTCGTCTTTCTTCTCATCCGCCATGGGAGGACGTCGAGATTTGCGAGGCTGGTCTTGCAAAGGTTTGACCAGTTCAAGCCCTAACTCCTTATATCCCGACCTCGTTGGGGACATGCAAAGAAAAACAGAGAAAAAGCAGACCGCTCTGATACCACTGATCCGGATTTAAGCAGGAACGCAATAGATTACAGAGATAACCATAAATACAGAGATGCGATAACCATAAAAACAGAGATGCAACAGAAATAATAATATGCGACAACCATAAAAACAGAGATGCTGCGGAAATAATGCTTCATTTCATTAATGGAGAATACTGAAATATGCTTACAAATAGAAATAACCCAGCTAGGGCGATGGTAGCTTATCTCTGAAAGAGATGTGTCGGCTACATGCCTCTGAACTGTTTTGAACTATGTTACAATGAGGCTCGAGGGCCTATTTATTGTTGAGAAACAATGGAAAACCCTTCACATTCCAAAACCTAACCCTAGAAGATGAAACGCCAAATTGTGGGCCCCGTTTTCGGGTAAGTTGGTACATCAACTCCCCCGGGTCGCGAATTGGTCATACTATCTCCGTTTGACGTGCATGATAGCCCGTTGGAAAGATCTCTCCGAGGACTACGACGGAAAAGGTGATTTTTATCAAAAAAATCGCTGGCGGTGGATTTCCCAAAAAATGTCGTTTATGGCCTCAAAACGGCTCCAGAAGTTTAGGACCCGAAAAACTGCTAAAAATAGTAAATTGTGCTATAATTAAGGAAACTGATAAAAACTGTAAGAAGCACTAGAGGGGATCCAAGTGGAATTAGCGGGTGGCCACCAATATCCACCTGGATCAGTCGTTGGCTTAGTACTAGCCGAAAACGTCCACATTTTCTGGCATGACCATGTTGTGGGAGAGACTAGAAGGCGTCATTCACATGCATGCCTTGTCATGGGAGTATTTGGGGGTCCATATTAGTGAAATGTCAAGTTTCCTCAGGGGTTGGTCACCTAGAAGGGTTGGTTGGCTCCTGAACGTTCTGTAGCATGTTTGGAAGGTCATAATGGTTTTGTTTCAACAATTCCACTTCCTTAACTATACATTGCGAGTTAAATCACATCATAGTAGCCTCCCATCACATATTTACCCAACGGAATGGTTAACTTGGGTAAATGTGGGAGGACGGTGTTACACAGTGGTATCAAACCATGGTTCACCCCATGGACTGTATGGGCAGTGTGTTGGTCATGCATTCATGTCGGTTCCACATATGTGTTATATATTATTGTGTTCTATGTACTTGTTTTGTATGCATGGTGGTGGCAATTGTTGTAGTGGTTTCGCTTTGTGGAAGTGGATGGTGTGCTGTTGGATTTGGTCATCATGAGTGTATGTCGGTTATGCAGTAGTTATGCATGTCAATGCTTATATATTATTATGCATACATTTGTATGGTTGTAGTTATCATACATGAGTCATGGTATGTGGTCAGTATGGTCATGCATTGATAAGTGGATATTGGTTAAACTGGTCTTATATGATGATGTGCTTATGATTATATATGTATCGTGCTAATCTAGTGGATCATGTAGATGAGATATCCTACCCTGAACTATATTGAGGTATATTTATTATGTTATGTTTTGGTTTTAGTTGACATGGTGTACTTTTAGGAAAGAGATCAAAGATTACTAGAAAGATGGTAGACTGCACTGCACGAGATTCTCCCTATGGATCAAATGATAAATGTGGTGTTGGGAATTCTTCTAACTTAGCAGACACGTTGAGAATATTGAAGGCAGAAATAAGGAGTTGCAAGGAAAATAATGATCGGATCATTTAGGCATAGGAGAAACAAGAATAATTTAATGCAGTAATCCTACGGAGTTTGTCATAATTGCAGAGATAGGGAATGCTTCAGATCATCCATGGGAAGTAGGACATAACTAATGGGGCATATGGCATTTGGTCTCATGGTGGGCATAGGTCGGATAGAGATGACACGATCAGAGATGGAAGGATCTTGGATACTTCGGATAAGAGAGGTGGTGTGTTGATTTGGGGTAGCATCGGATGTGCTCTAACCACAAAATTTGGCGAACAGATTCGGGCACATGAGATCTCCAATACCGAGAAAGGGTTTGGGCTGATTCTAAATAGATCAGGAGATATTAAAATAATTAATATTTTTAATGGAGTCCCTAAGTCTAAACTTAGGGAAAATAAAATATTAATGTGTATTAATATGAATTTGTGTTAGAATGGGCCAAAAGACATGGATCAAGCCAGATCTAATCTTAGCCATTGATTAGGGACTTAATCTTGACTGTTGATATGTCAACAGAAAAAGTATAAGAGGAGGCTTGAAGGTCACTTGGAGAATACACTAGAGTGATCAGTCATTCTATTCTGTAGAGAGGGGTTTGCTAAGAGAGATAGAAGCAGTGATCAGAGTTGCAGCTAAGGGGCATTGAGTACAAAGATACAAAGAGGCAGAGATAGTGTCGGGAGAGCAGCAGAGCAGCCAGAGAGAGTGACGCAAGAGAAGCCAGTTCTCATGCAGGGCCATGTAGAGGCAGCTAAATGCTGCACAGAGCACCAAAGAGGCCGTAGCTGACAAAGAGGGTTAGAGAGCTGACGCAGGGCCAGTGTTGGGCAAGGAGAGGATGATGCAGTCCAAATAGGTAGACGTTGGGGTTTATGGGGCAGATTTGTGCTGAGTAGCTCCCAGAAGGATTATCAGGGGTTTCAGCCAGGAGATTTGTCAGAAACTGATGGGTATTACTGCCAAGGAAATTCTCTGTTAGGTAGGCCAGTTTTGGCACCTATATTGTACTCTAATAATGCTTAATAAGAAAACCCTCAAATAGCTACACCAATTTTCCCACATTGGGTTTTTCCGGGGACATTAGTCCAAAAATAATGGTGTCATATGGTGTGTTTGTTTCTGTTTCTTTTAGTTGTTGATTTGTAATATGTTGAGCATGCACTAGTGTTTATTTTCAGTATTTACATTGTAAATAACTTGTTAAGGAAAATAACAAGTAGGTAGGAATAAATCAAATAAAGTGCATGGAGGTTTCTAACTAAGTAAACTAAGAAAATTCAACATGGTATCAGAGCATGATTTTCATATCACAGGAGGACTAAAGGAAATTAGCTGAGCGGAGCAATAGCAACAGAAAATAGTTGTCCCGAGGTGACAAAAGTTGTTTCTAGCAGAGCAACAATAAGGAAGGGTGACACAGTGCCTGTGTCATCCAGGGTAAGTTGGGAAGAGGAAGCGTAGATGCAAAGGAAGGCAAGAGAAGCCTCACACAGAGCCATGCAATAGCTAGGAGGGCTGACGTAGTTGGATGAGGAGGTCGGGTTGTGGTGTCGGGATTACGCAAAGCCTAGGAGCCCTCGCCTTTAGGTTGTTAGGGTTTAGAAGGCTGCGGGAGTATTGCAGAGTGGAGCTAGTGAGGTACTGTAGTCAGAACAATACCTGACAGAGCAAGGCCAGAGGAGTTGCTACCGAGGGTTTCTAGCCGAGGAACCCAGATCAGTGGTGCGGTTGCACAAAACGGTCAGAGTAGGGGGCATCTCGACAAGCGGCAGAAGGATTTCCAGGAGGGAAATCAGGACTCAGAGGGAGTCCAGAAGAGAACTTCCAGACGGGAAGTAGAGACTCAGAGGAGTCAAATAGAGAACTTCTAGGAGGGAAGTAGAGGAGCATCATGGCACTACACGGAGTAAGAGACTAGGATAGACTGGATGAAGCATCGAACTTCACAGTCTAGAAGGACAGAATCTTATCAGTACTTGATAGGAATCATGTCAAGAACTTCACCTTGAAGGTAATAGTTGTCCCAGTTGACCCCAATGATAATGACAGGTACGAGGATGCGATGGCGAGGGCCAAGAGCATTATCCTTGATGGGGTCAAGGATCATGTAGTACCACACATAGCTGAGAAGGGAACAACATTTGAGATGTGGGAGGCTCTCAAGAAGTTGTACCAGCATACTTCTGTGTAGAGAAGAATGCTACTTGAGAATCAAATAAGGTTGTATCAGATGAAGAAGGGACAATCGATTGACACCTTCCCCGGAGGACTAAATGAGATCCGAGATCATTTGACTACTATAGGGGTGACACCGGATCAGGAGCTAATGGTGAGGATAGCCCTAAATGATGTCTACAAAGACTGGGAGGTATTTTTCCAGAGTATATTGGGCAGAGGGACACTTCCACTGTGGGATGAGATGTGGGTAGTTCTTTGCTAGGAAGAGATCAAACGGTAGTTGAAGATGGGTAGCAGCAGCAAGGGGAATAAAGTCAAACAAGAGGAGGAAGACGTGGCCCTAGCATCTGAGGGAAAGCAGGAGAAATGAAAGAAGAAGGATCTCCCCAAGATCAATTGCTTCCATTGTGGGGTGTTGGGTCATTATATGACCCAATGTCCAAGGAAGAAGAGTAAGGGAGAGTCTTATAAGACTAAGGCAGCGTCAGCACGGGCAGAGAAGGAAGTTTTGACAGGTGATGATTGTGCCATGAGTGCACACACGCCACTTGAGCGAAAATGGGGAGACATTGAGCTGTAGTCAGGTGAATACAGGCGATGAGGGTCAGGATCCTCAAGGTACCCAGCCTCCTGGATTAGGCCTTGCTACGGGAGCCCCGTCGAGGAGTAGCAAGACTCGCTGAGTCAAGTAGAGATGGATGTGGATGGAGCGGCAGAGAGAGCTACAATGCACGATTCCCGAGATAGCGCAAGGCTAGCAGGTTACAGTAGTGAGAGAGGCACAGGAGTGTTGCACCAGTGCGGGATGGCACAGAGAGATGTGCAACGGTGCGAGATGCAGGGAGTTGTTGCAACAGCGCAGAGGTCAGAGAGGGATCACTTATCAGCTGTAGAGGGAGCTTCAGAATTAGTGGATGTCTCTAGCCCAACAGGGAGGTTAGTTGGGAGATCAGTTACTTACTTCTCAGTAACTGAGTTGCAGTGCAACAGAGGGCAGAACAATGCAACATGACGAGAGGAGGTGTAGTGCAGTTGCAGTGCTGGGAGAAAGGACCAACAGCAGCACGGATACAGAGGGAGCTGTCGTACAGATGCAACAGTGGCAGTGGTATGGCCATGGGTAGTAGTACAGGATGTAGCAGTGCAGAGGATGTTGGGTAGGAAGGCCTGGCATGAGCACAGGTATCGATGCCGGATGATCAGAGTAATATTCATTGAGGAGGATTGCGAGAGCATAGTCCTTGCTAAGAGGGAGTGTTGATTTGGGGTAGCATCAGATGTGCTCTAACCATGAAATTTGGTGGAGAGGTTGGGGCACATGAGATATCCAATACCCAGAAAGGGTTTGGGTTGATTCTAAATAGATCAGGAGATATTAAACTAATTAATATTTTTAATGGAGTCCCTAAGTCTAAACTTAGGGAAAATAAAATATTAATGTGTATTAATATGAATCTATGTTAGAATGGTCCAAAATACATGGATCAAGCTAGATCTAATCTTAGTCGTTGATTAGGGACTTAATCTCGGCCATTGATAAGTCAACAGAAAAAATATAAGAGGAGGCTTGAGGGTCACTTGGAGAATACACCAGAGTGATTAATCATTATATTCTCTAGAGCGGGGTTTGCTAAGAGATATAGAACCATTGATCGGAGTTGCAGCTGAGGGGCATTGAGTAAAGAGATATAGAGAGGTAGATAGTGCCAAGAGAGCAGCAAAGCAGCCAGAGAGAGCGATGCAGGAGTAGCCAGTGCTCACGCAGGGCTACGCAGAGGTAGCTAAATGTAGCACAGAGCACCAGAGAGGCCAGCGTAACTGATGCATAGGGTCAGAGAGCTGACGCAGGGCCTCCTGGGGTTGATGCAGGCCTATATAGGTTGATGCAGGGCCATCTCTGGGCAAGGAGAGGCTGACGCAGTCCAAATAGGCAGACGCTGGGGTTTCTAGGGCAGATTTGTACTAAGTAGCTACATGAAGGATTAACCAAGGTTTTAGCCAAGACATTTGTCAGAAACTGATAGGTATTACTACCATGGAAATTCTCTATTGGGTAGGTCAGTTTCGGCACCCATATTGCACTCTGATATTGCTTAATAAGAAAACCCTCAGATAGTTGCACCGGTTTTCCCACATTGGGTTTTTCAGGGGATATTAGTCCAAAAATAATGGTGTCATATGGTGTGTTTGTTTCTATTTCTTTTATTTGCTAATCTGTAATATGTTGAGCATGCACTAGTTTTTTTTTTTTTTTTTTCCCATTATTTACATTGTAAATAACTTGTTAAGGAAAATAACAAGTAGGTAGGAATAAATCAGATAAAGTGCATGGAGGGTTTCTAACTAAGTAAACTTAGAAACTTCAACATGGTGGACACAGGTTCCATTATAGTTCTAGTTCTATTCAGAACTACGATCATCATCATTATCATCCTTACAGGAGGAGCGACAGGGGATATTTTCTAGATGATTTTAAGAAAGAAAATCCACCTACCTTTGACGGAGATTTGAAGAAGCCAGAGGATGCAGAAGCATGGCTACTTGGGATGCAAAAATGATTTGAGTTGCATGAATACACAAATAATATGAAGGCTAGAATAGCTATCTTCATCCTTAAAGAGAAAGCAGACATCTAGTGGAAAGATGTGAAGTGGGTCAGTGACATTAGAACCGAAGAGTTGAGTTGGCATGAATTCAAGAGACTTTTCAGGAAGAAGTACTTGTCATAGAGGTACTATGATAACAAATCCAAGGAATTCTATGAGCTAAATATGGGATCGATGAGAAATGAGGAGTACACTACGAAGTTCTTGGAGTTATTGAGGTATGTACTATATCTTAAAGATGAGAAGGCCAAATTTCAGAGATTTTTCAGTGGATTTCCATTAGCATTTAGAGATCGAATTGAGTATGATGAGCTTGGGTTTCTTGAAGAAGTCATTGGGAAATTGAAGCATTTTTATTGGAAGTCAAAGCGCAAATCAAAATCTTAGTAAATTTGGAAAGGGAAAGACAAAACTAAGGGTAAATGGTAGCAAAAAAGAACAAGGCTTTAGAATGCAGGTGAGAAGGAAAATGTTTCACCTTATAAGAATTTTAATGGGTCACAACATGGAGGGAAATAGAATGAAGGTGATGGTACAGGAAAATTGCAGTGTTGGACATGTGGTAAGGAGCATCCTAAAAGGGTTTGTCCACAGAATTAGGGCGGTAGAGCTCAGATTTATAGTGCATGGGAAGTGCATACAGTTGGGGATGTTGGGTAGAGCATTCCATGGATTTATGCAATGTTGGATAATAAGAAGTCATAGCACCATGCAACTGTTATCGAGATGGATAATAAGATTTGTGATCAAGTTGTTTTCATTTTGATTGAACCTAGATCTAATTATAGTTATGTTAGTCCTTACTTGGTGGATAAGTGTGGTATGAATAAAGAAGTGCATGCAAAATCCTAGTTAGTGCAGTTGGAGGAGAGTATATCAATGGGTAAGATCTTATGCATTCGAGTTGGATGGTATGCCTACCTCAACACATTTGAATGTATTGTCCTTAGGATCATATAGTATGCTTTTGGGTATGGATTGCTTGTATCTTCATAAGAATAAGGTGGATTGTTATGACAAGGTAATTGGGTGTTTGGATGACAATGGAGAACAGAGAATCTTGCAGGTAAGAAGAAGCCAATATTAGTTAGAATGGTCACAACTATGCAGGAAAAATGTAGTTGCAGAAAAGGGTGTGTGTTATTTGTAGTGCATATTTCTAATGATAAAGATAAGGATGTTGAGGATGCGTAGGTATTGAGAAGGTACCTAATCTTGCAGTAGTTTCTGGATGTGTTTCCAACAGAGATTTCAAATTTTCAGCTTCATAGAGAAGTGGACTTTTCCATTGAGTTGGTACCAGGGACAGCATCAACATCAAAGGAACTGTACAAGATGAGCACACCAGAGTTAGTAGAGATGAAGTTACAGTTGAAGGAAACACTTGACAAGGGATACATTAGGCCAAGTGTATCACCATGGAGTGCATCGATATTGTTTGTGAAGAAGAAGGATGGTACTCTTAGGTTATGCATTGATTACAAGAAGTTAAATAGAGTGACCAGCAAGAACATGTATTTTTTGCTAGGATTGATGACTTGTTCGATCAGTTGAATGGAGCAACAATTTTCTCAAATATTTATTTGAGATTAGGATATCATCAGGGACACATCAATGAAGAGGACATATACAAGACTACTTTCCCGACCAGGTACGAGCATTATGAGTTTGTTGTAGTTCCATTTGGTTTGACTAATGCTCCACTACCTTAATTATCTTGATGGATAGTGTGTTGTGTCCTTATCTTGACAAGTTTGTTATTGTATTCATTGATGACATCTTGATATGAGGAAGAACATGTCAAACATTTAGAAGCAGTATTGAGATTGTTGAGAGAGCATCAATTATATTCCAAGCTTAGAAAATGCAGTTTCTTTCAGACACATACATTACTTGGGACATGTTGTTTCCAAGGAAGGTCTAGGAGTGGAACCAGAGAAGATAAGGGCTATCATGGATTGGGCAGATCCTATAAATGTGGATGAGGTAAGACCATTCATGGGGTTAGTAGTTTATTATAGTAGGTTCATCAAGAACTTCTCTAGCATTGCATATCTTATTTGTCACTGCAAAGGCAAGGTAAGAAATTTGAATGGATAGAGGAATGTGCATTAAATTTTGAGCAATTGAAGCAGTTGTTGACGAATGCTTTAGTGTTAAAGATTGAGTATCTAAACAAATAATTTGTGGTGTGCACAAATGCTTGCAAGAGAGGACTTGGTGGAGCCCTTATGCATGAAGGACAAGTAGTATGCTATGAATCAAGGAAATTGAATGAGCACAAGCAGAATTATTCGACACATGATATTGAGTTGGCAGTGATCATTCATGCATTGAAGATGTGGAGGCATTATCTTCTTGGTAGGATGTTTCTATTGATGAGTGACCACAATGGATTGAGGTATCTATTTGACAAACCGAATCTGAATGCCAGACAAGCTAGATGGTTGGCCATGATCAATGAGTTCAAATTTGAGATCAGATACATCGAGGATAAGGAGAACATGGTTATAGACGCTCTTAGTAGGAAAGTACAGGTGAATCACATAGCATATATGAGTTCTTATGGGATAGACTTACATGATTGGATCTTATAGGTAGGAAAACAAGATAGCAGGTACATGGAGCTTATGCGTAGGTTACAACAGGGTATAGGTGGCCAGGATGTGGACTATCATCTTACCCCAGATGGTTTGGTCAGATTTAGGGACAAGATATATGTGTCGAATGATATTGAGCTCAAGAAGGCTATCTTGTGATAATTTCATGAAAAATTGTATCCAGGTCATCCGGGATACCAGAAGACATTGATAACAATAAATAATTTTTATCATTGGCCAAATCTGAAGAAGGATGTGGAAGAGTTTGCGGCTAGATGTTTGGAATATCAATAGGTGAAAACAGAATGTAAGCATATAAGTAGGCTACTATATCCAATTCTGATTCCAAAGTCAGAGTGGGAGGTCATTTCCATGGATTTCATCACAGGTTTGTCTAGGACATATAAACAACATGATTCCATCATGGTTGTCGTGGTCAAGTTGACAAAGATAGCACATTTCATTCCAGTGAAGTCCACGTATTAAGCTAGTGATGTGGCATAGGTATTCATCAAAGATGTAGTAAGGTTGCATGGTGTTCCAAGGAATATTTTTTCTTATAAGAATGTTAAGTTCATTTCCAAGTTTTGGAAGGAGTTGTTTGCAAGTTTGGGGACAGAGTTGGCCTTCAGCACAACTTGTCATCCATAGACAGATGGATAGACAGAGAGGGTCAACAAGATATTACAAGAAATTTTGAGGATGTATGTGATGCGTCAACAGAGGAGATGGCATCAGTACCTTCCATTGGTTGAGTTTTCTTACAACAATGGGTACCAAGAATATTTGAAGTTGAGTCTATTCGAGGCATTGTATGGGGAGAGTTGTAATACTCCCATCATTTGGAGTGATCCAGTACAGAAGTTGTTGATTGGACCAAATATGTCGGTAGAGATGGAACAGGAACTGCAGGTTATCAAGAAGAATATAAAGGTAACATAGGACAGACAAAAAAGTTATGCAGATCAGAACAAGTTGTTTAAGGAGTTTTAAGTTGTGGAACATGTGTATTTGCGTATCAAGTCAAAGAAGAGCTCCTTGAGGACTGGATCGTATGCCAAGATGGCACCTTGGTTTTATGGACCTTTCAAGATTCTTGAAAGGATTAGACCAATAACCTATTGACTTGCATTGCCTTTGACGGTGAAAGTCCAAGATGTTTTCCATGTGTCATTGTTTAAGAAGTATGTTAAAGATGTTGATCATGTGATTGACTGGTCTATATTGCAGGTGAAGCCATATGGAGAATTTCAACTGAAATCTCAGTGTATATTGCTTAGAAATATTCTCATTCTCCGAACTAAGCAATCAAGTAGGTTAAAGTGTGGTGGAAGTACTTTGGGCCCGATGAAGATACATGGGAGATGGTGGATCAGATGCGAGCTATGTGTCTTTCTCTATTCGCGGGATGAGAAAATGTTTTCGTATATGTTTTAGTGTGATTATTTGGTGTATGTACATATGTATATGGATGTAAATATTTCCATGAGTTGTGTTATAAGTATCCAACAACCGGTATGGGTATTATGTTATTATGGTTGTCATGTTGTTATGTTTCTCATGTCACTTTGCTTCTCAGCAGGATGATCATTGTAAATACTGCAATGAGCTAAGTTATAAAGCTCCATGGGTATTATGTTTTCCTTTTTAGAAATTTTGTTGGTTGTAGGTGTCGTTGAACACCGAGGATGGTGTTTTTCCAAGGGGGAGGGTTTTGTAACGTCATTGGTCAAAATTGCATGTAAATAAAGTTAATAAAGGAAAAATAATAAGCAAGGTCATGGGACACGTATTCCAAGCTGAATGTTGGGTAAAACATCCTAGTGTGGGTGTTCATTTGGTTTATTATGGCTAAGTAAAATGGAAAACGCAAAGGCAAAGGATTTGGAAAGGCATGAGGCATTAATTAGCATTTTCTTTATGAAAATAATGGAAATTAGGAGAAGAGCAAGGTGAAAGGTCACATGTTGCATGTGAGGAGGAAGATGAAGGAAAAATAATGGAAATTGAAGAAAATAGAGGCCTCATTATTAAAAAGGCTTCTGAGGATCAGTTGGTACCTTTTGTCAGTTTTACTTTTTTTTAGTTCAATTTTGGAGCTCTCTCTATTATATTTCTCTCACACTCTTGGACACTTAGATTTTTCTGGGAACACATCAACTTTTGTTCAAGGAAAGCAAAGAAGGAAAATAGAAAGCAAAGATCAAGCAAGGAAGAGAAAGATCAAGGAGCTACAACAAGATTATTTGCATGTATTGATTTTCATGTGTTATTTCCTTGCTAGATTTGGCATGCATGGTACATGCATGTGTGTATTTGGTTCTCTTCTTGTCATTGACATGGGTTTTTCCAAGTGTGACAATGTTCTTCATCCTTTCATTACCATTTCTAGATAGCCATGGTGTGATGGGTTCTCTTGTATTTGGTTGAGTTGGATTGCCATATGGTTTCGAAAATGAGTGAGGTGGTCTCTGAAAGAAAGAACACATGGCCTACGATTCCATGAACCAGACTGGAATTGTGGTAAAGCTAGATTTTTATGCCTCGGTGGACCTAGGAATCCTTGATCATTGTATGGTAGGATATATGGTAAATCCTAGAGATGTGTGCCCTCAACCATGCCTAGGAATCTTTGGTCGGTGAATGGCGGGATATACAGTAAATCCTAGAGGGTGGAGTCTTAATTAGGACTAGGAATCCTCGACCATTGTATGACAGGATATATAGTAAAGCCTAGGACTAGGAGACAATAAAATTCCTCATGGTGTAGGTGAAGAATGTAGGAATTTACAGGGTAAGTTCCTCAGAAAGAACACCAAAAGGACACCGCTCACAACCAGATCTCAAATCAATACACCAGTATTTTTGACGTGGTTAAAACCCTCAAAGTGCAAGGAGGGAAACAGTCCACGGCCTGTCCCAACGTGGGTACTACAGGCAATTTATTAATCAAAGAATGAAAATTTACATAAGCTTCTCTCATGCACGGATTACCCGAACAATGACCCTCCATGCGCTTTAAATAGAACTCATGGACCAATCGGGTGTCAAGCCACGGATCAAGTGTCGGTAATACCAAGGTGAGAGTGAACCGTCAGATCACTACATATCGTGACCGTCGGATTGTAAGTTACAAAATGTACAACGGTAAAGAAACACACTTTACCTAACTCTAACCTAACTCTATACCAGACCAAGTTGAACTTAACTATATCCTATGTGTCGGAATATCCTAACATCCCCCCTTAAGAACAACTTGGGATAGGATTGAAGGATTTACAAATATGACACAATAGGAGAAGGAAGGAGGCACTAGAGCCTATCCCCCCTTAGTGACAACTTCCTGAACTCCAAGCATATATCGAAGTTTAGTGAACTTCGCCTCTGTGAGAGCCTTTGTGAAGATGTCTGCAACCTGATCATCTGTTGGACAATATTGCACTTCAAGAACATGGTCATGAATGAGCTTTCTGATGAAGTGCATGTGTAGTTCAATGTTTTTGCTGCGCTGATGCTGGACTGGATCTTTGCATAGCTGAATGGCACTTTGATTATCACACCAAAGTGTGGTTGGATGTTGCTGCTCAAAGCCAAACTCTGATAGGATCTAACGAAGCCACAAGGCTTCCTTACTAGCTTCCACAGCACCACGATACTCTGCTTCTGCTGACGAAAGAGAAATGGCAGCCTGTTTCTTACAAGCCCATGTAATAGGTCCTGAACCAAGAGTGAAGACATAACCGGCAGTAGACTTCCGATCATCATGGTCACCAGCCCAATCAGAATCAGTGAAACCAACTAGCAGAGGAGCTGCTTTGGCACTGTAATGAATCCCAAATTGTACTGTACCTCGAACATAACGAAGTATTCTTTTAGCTGCTTTCCAATGACTTTCACGGGGGTTTTGCATAAAACGAGCAACAAGGCCAACAGCAAAGGAAAGATCAGGACGAGTATGGGTTAAATACAAGAGTTTTCCGACAAGTTGACGGTATAAGGTAGCATCAACTTCAGGAGAAGTACAAGAGACTGAAAGTTTGACTCCAGACTGAAAGGGAGAAGGGGTTGGCTTACAGTCTTCCATGTGAAAATGACGAAGAATATCACAAGCATACTTGGACTGGGAAAGGAAAATACCCTCTTGGGATTGCAAGACTTGAAGACCGAGAAAATAGTGTAAGTGTCCTAAGTCTATCATTTCAAATTTCTTTTTAAGGCTCGACTTCACATGGTTTATAAGGTTGGGATCACTACCAGTAAGAATAAGATCATCAACATAAAGAACAAGGATGATAAGAGAGTTGCCCACTTTCTTAGTGTAGACAGTATTGTCAGAATGACACCTAGAAAATCCAGATTCTAAAAGAAAGCTATCCATTTTGGCATACCAAGCCCGAGGAGCTTGCTTGAGGCCATAAAGGGATTTCTTAAGTCGACAAACAAGGCTGGAGTCTGTTTGTATGAAGCCAATGGGTTGTTCCATATAGATTTCTTCCTGCAAGTCCCCATGCAAGAAGGCAGATTTAACATCCATCTGATGGACTTCCCATTTTAAAGAGGCAGCAAGGGAAAGAACAAGGCGGATAGAGTTCATTTTGGCAACAGGGGAGAAGGTTTCAGTGTAGTCAATGCCTTCAACCTGTGAAAAGCCCTTAGCAACGAGACGAGCTTTATGTTTATCAACTTTCCCATCTGGTCCATACTTGGTTCTGTAAACCCATTTACATCTAACAAGTTTGCGTCCCTTTGGTAGAGGAACAAGATCCCATGTATCATTTGTCATCAATGAATGATATTCTTCATTCATAGCTGCTTCCCAATGTGGATGGCCTGAAGCTTCTGCAAAAGTGTCAGGATCATGATTTACTGGAGCTTGAGCCAGTAAAGAAGAGGCTCTTTCAAACTGAGAACGTGTACATCGTTGATCTGTAGGATCATTGGCAAGATCACCTGCTGCATCCCGAGTAGTACGGACCCATCGTGGAAGTTGAGGATCCTGAGAAGGTGGGGGAGGATTATCATCCTCGCTTTCATCATTATGAGCAATAAATACTGAGGGAAGATTTGATGACCCAAAGTTGTGAAACTTATACAACCTTTTGGAATCATCAGCAAGACCAGTAGCTAGAATCTGTTTAGGATCTTTTAGATCCTTGATTACAACATCATGAGGTGAAAATTCAACAATTTTACCTTCACCTGAATGAGTTATCTGATAGACAGATAGAAGGTTGCAGGATAAGGTTGGAACACATAATACATCATTAAACTGACCATTGTCTAGATGAACAGTTCCAGTCCTTACAACATTAAGAGATCTATCATCACCAACATATATATTTTTGGTGTTACAATCATTTAAAGAAGAAAACATGGCTTGGTTTTTGGCCATGTGACAAGAGGCTCCAGAATCAATGAGCCACTCATGAGAATGAGAAGAAGAAGAACATACATTTAATGCATAACCAGACTGAGATGATTGATAATGACATGCAGAAAGTGCCATTCCGGAAGTTGAAGTTGAAGTAGGCTCCACATGGATGTTATGTTTCTTCATTGCGGCTTCCAAGGCTTCCATCTTCTTAAAGCATTTAGATTCTAAGTGGCCATCTCGATTGCAAAAATTACAATGTCTATCAGTCTTCTTCCATTTGTTTTTATTGGTCTTATCATTTTGCTGAAATGATCTTTCATTTTGAGGCTGAGATGGTTTAGGACCATTATTTTGAGGATATGACTTCTTAGGATTCTTTGAATTTGGTTGCTGCTGGGTGGCTAACGCTTTCGTGGAAGAGTTTCCAAGATTAAGAAGACAAAGGTGTAAGAGTTTTTCTTGTTCTCTTATTAAGGAATCACAAAAGGAGTCAAAGGAAGGGGCCTTGTATTCTTGTCCTTGACAAATGAAAGCTTCCCTTGTAGAATGGAAAGTGGAAACAAATACAGAGTAGGATGGTCCCAACTTAGTAAGGATGGAATAAATAAGGTTACCATCTTCTTTCTTAACTTTAACACCTTCCAAGAGATATCTAAGGGTCTTGAATTTGGACAAGAAATCTTCAATGCAAGAAAAATTATTAGGATCCAAAGTAAGCAGCTCATTTTCAAGTTGATGGGCTCTAATTTCATTTTTAATCCCAAAAACTTTAGCGAGTTTTTCTAATGCTTCATGAGGAGTCTCAAGTTCTGCAATGTGGAATCTAAGATCAGGAGAAATAGACATCCCTATCAAACCACGTGCTTGATCTTGTCTATTTTCCCATTTTGCAGCCTTGTCTTCATCTTTTGGTTTCTTCTCTTGGTCTGTGGCTATTCTGTAGAGACCTTTACTTCTAAGTAAATCTTCCATGTAGGCTACCCATTGGAAGTAGTTAGTGCTGTCAAGAATGACTTGGCATGGACTTTCCATTTTTTTTAAAAAGCTGAAGTTGAAGATGCTAAAAGTAAGTGTTCCAATGGATAGATCTCAAAAAAATAGGCGGTTTTAAAAAAAACGGCTCTGAAAAAGGCTTCCGGATGAAGAAGTTATGGCTTTTTGAAAAACAATTGTTGACGTTGCCGGCAAAGTGCGCGAATGTGCGGGAATGAAAAAATCCGCCCCCACAAAATGGAGACTTGAACCCAAGACCTCTACTCTCTTAAAATAGCTTTGAACCAATTGATCTATACAAAAAATTTGAGAGAGAGAGAGAGAGAGAGAGGGGGGGGGGGGCCTCGGTTTGCGTGCTTGCCTTGAGAAAGCTCTTTTTCCCTACAAAACACAAAACACAAAACCCAACACGAATATGCAAAGAAAAACGAACCTTGCGGCTCGAAGTTAGCTTTAGCCAAAAAACTAGAAATTTAAAAAAAAAATCTCAAAGTTAGCTTTAGCCGAAAAACTAAATATTTTTCTCAATGTTTCTGATTTTCCGAGATCACACTAAGGTGCAGGGAAAAGAGCATACGCATGAGAAAAATCCTTCCTTTCTGTTTCTGATTTGCCCATATCGCACAGAGTCGCAGGGCAAAGAGCATACACAGAAATGAAAGGTATAGATCCGGTTAAAAAAAAGGCTAAATAAACTGAGACCGAAATAAGCAGAGAGAAAATAACAGTAAACTGCAAAAAAAAACACTGTATACCTCCCGATCTGAAAAATGACGCAGCTAGGGCTACCGGAAACCATTTCGCGTGAAACGAAAGGGGTTCCTCACTGGAACAGATGCTCCGAACGCAACAGAGCAGTCCTCTCGGCCCGAAAGCAGTCAGAAATAGCAGATCTAGGAAACGACAGCCGCATGCAGTTCTACCGGCTTCAGATTTGGATCACCAACGGACGCGGCCCTCAAATAGCTTTGATACCATGTAGGAATTTACAGGGTAAGTTCCTCAAAAAGAACACCAAAAGGACACCGCTCACAACCAGATCTCAAATCAATACACCAGTATTTTTGACGTGGTTAAAACCCTCAAAGTGCAAGGAGGGAAACAGTCCACGGCCTGTCCCAACGTGGGTACTACAGGCAATTTATTAATCAAAGAATGAAAATTTACATAAGCTTCTCTCATGCACGGATTACCCGAACAATGACCCTCCATGCGCTTTAAATAGAACTCATGGACCAATCGGGTGTCAAGCCACGGATCAAGTGTCGGTAATCCCGAGGTGAGAGTGAACCGTCGGATCACTACATATCGTGACCGTCAGATTGTAAGTTACAAAATGTACAACGGTAAAGAAACACACTTTACCTAACTCTAACCTAACTCTATACTAGACCAAGTTGAACTTAACTATATCCTATGTGTCGGAATATCCTAACAAAGAAATATGGTGGCATCAATGCTTTTTTAGGGCCTAGTGATCCAATGGGGATTGTAGTAAAGCCTGTGGAAACCTGTTTTGGTTTGGTTTTGATTCCCACATTCATGCTTTGAATATGGCACGGAGGTGATTGGCTGAAATAAATATTTTTTTCAACCAATCTATGGTCAGGTGGTTCATGGAAGTCCCAATCCTGGTTGGATTTTCCATTCATTAATAATAGCTCTTTCTCCTTCGTATATCATGTGTAAATGTACTGGCTTATATGTGGATTTTATGGTTATTATATCCTTTATGTATGGCTTCCATCATGTTTTGATTAGTGGTTGAAAGTAAAATGAATATATGACCTAATAGATGATAATGCAATTATGGTGATAAGGCATCAATGTTTTTTTGCGAATATCATATAAGTATGAGACCCCTAGGCTCAGATCTGATGTTATGACCCGTAGATTTCATAGTTGTGACATGTTTGACGAAATTCCCGTCATGTCTAGTAAGGGTCCTTACAAGTCATTGATCAAGTGTTTGCATAGTACCTTTATTTCAATGTCATTTATCATTTCTGAAGGTTTCATGAAGTTATGGGCAGTGGCCTAAGTCCTGTCCTTGAAAATGTGGCACATAATCTGGGGTCATTAGCTCAAAACTAGCTAAAAAAGTCTGCAGTCACTGGAATTCCCATGTTGTGGGAGTGAATGGAAGGCCTCAGTCGCATGCATGGATTTTCATGGGAGTAGTTGGGGGTCCAGATCAGTGTGATGTCAAGTTTCCTTAGGGGTTGGTCACCTGGAAGGGTTGGTTAGCTCCTAAAGGTTTTGTAGCATGTGTGGAAAGTCATAATGGTTTTGTTTCATCTGTTCCACTTCCCTAAATGTACATTGGGAGTTGAATCACAACATAGTAGCCTCTTGTCACATGTTTACCCCAGCAGACTAGTTAACTTGGGTAAATGTTGGAGGATGTTGTTACAATTTTACATAACCTTGGGCTCATTCAACTAAGCTTAATGATCCTAGAAGGGAAGCCCCCCTTGAGTCAAAGGAGAGGTCACTTAAAGTAAGAGGATATCTTGTTGAGGTGACAATGGGTAACCTTCCTAAAAGGTTCCCATCAAATTTTTCGTTTTGGCTTTGGGATTTTTCATGTACATACAATTTGGGTGGTAAAAAATTCCATGTGCTTCTTCCTCAAAGTATTGAAGAAGGGTATGTTTTGTTGATTTTCTAGGATATCTGCTAGAATTACATTTTTTCTTCACCTAATAACTACTTCAATGAGAAATTAAGCATTAGTTTTCATATAGCATTAAATTCCATATAATTTATGTAGTTATACAGAAGATAAACATCAACTAATAAACATGAAAGAGCATTAAAGTAACCATGAAACAATAAGACAAGGGACACATAAATTAGGCACAAAGCCATGGAAAAACCCACAAGGGGAAAACCCAAAAACAATTTTTCCTTATGAGAGAGATAGTTTCCAGATTCATCTATACATCATAAATAAAAACTATAGAATACTAACCAAACTAGTAGCCAAAATTATGATGAAGAGCCATGTCAAAATTCAAGTCCCTAGAATATTGGCCTCCTCTTGAATTTTGACTTCCTCCTAAAATTATAGCCCTCCTGTAATTTTGTTGGATCAGATATGCATGAGACAAACTTGATGTGTCCAAATGAGAAGAAACGATCTCCTTTATATATCATTCAAGTGGGGGTTGAAAGGGTGCCACTTAGCGGCCCAGTCAACCTAATAAATTTGGAGGCAAATTTTAAAAATTCGAATTTCCATCTATTTTTCAAGATGAAAATACAACCATGGCTACCATAATTTTGAACATGTTTAAGAGGGATAATGAAAAAAAAATATTATATCCCCCTTGTTTAATACTTAATTTCCATTATCCATAAACAATAACCAAGATAAAATAAGTCAAATCACTAAGTTTATCATACATTCATACAATCCTAACCATAATCCATTCATAAAAAGAGTGAAAAATCCACATCAACAAGTCCCCAAACAAATTTGCTCAACTAATTCTCTAAGGAAAATTAGATAAAATGGAACATAATCCAAGAGAAGTGTTACCTCTCGTGTGAAAGATTAAATGAGGTCTAGTACTCCCCAATTTATATTTGGGTGACCAAGTGCTTGGCCTAAATTAGGACTAAAATCCATAAAACCATAAAAATCCATGATACAAGGTGGACAGGTCTTAGGCCAACCCCAAAAATATCCTCAAAGATTAAAATACAATGAAAACTTCCCTTCTAAAGATCACATATGTAAGTGTAAAGGCCTTTAGAGGGTGATTCCATCTTCATATGATATGTATGTCCTTAAAAGGTGCATTAAATCATCAAAGGAACATGTCTCCTCACCCAAAATTCATGTCTCATCATCAAAAGTTCCTTATCAACCCCAACATCATCCATCCAAGATCACACTTCATGCACAAGGTACCATGTAATCTCATATGTGCAATTATCTATTTCAAAACCGGAACGTCCAAGGTCCAATGGATGAAGGAATGTCCTTGAAATTGTGCCAAGTCATCATCAAGCCCAAAGCTTATCATTAAGTGCCCAACATCCATCAGCAATTGGAATTCCCTCTGAAGGGTGTGTTTCACCATTCATGAAGTGAAAGTGAAGCATCATCAATGTCCTTTATAAGATCATAACCATTTCCAGATCATCATGAAGCATAGGCTTAAGCAATCAAGTAAGATTAGCTAACACAGATATATAAGTCATTGAAGCATAAAAATTGGACCATATTTAATGTCAAGGTCGTATAAGTATATCACATTTAAGTATATTATGCAAACTTCACACTAGTTCAAGACTTTATACAAGTTTTCAAATTTAAACATGGAAGGGTCATTAATTACCCTTATTGGGTTCTTGTAGCCCAAAGGTGAGGAACATTTCTAGTCCAACACTTAAATTAATAGGTGTGAGTGATAAACTGATATGGTTAGGCATGGGCTTCATGAGAGATGTCATAGTCTTATATATAGGTTATGCAATACCTTCATTAATAAGTTCCTTTATAGAAATATTACTTGCACTACTTTAGTTACTCTTTGGTAGACACTACATTTTCCCCCTTTTTGTCCTTTTACTTTGCTTTAATTGGATTTATTAATAATACTTCATTGATTTAATTTAAATCCCCCTTTACGATGGGTGGTCCATTACTCATAGGGATGGGGATGCTATTTAAGTCCATTTTATTTTGATAAATCATGATATGCATGGCACTGGGGTGATGGCTTTACATGAGGGGGTATACCTCAAGATAACTTGGTTTTTAACAATAATTCATCCCTTGCCATTACTTTACATTTTAACATTTGGAACATGCTCTTATATTAATTAATTTTTTAGATTCAAAAACCTTTGGACATTTCCAAGCCCCTTTCTCACAGGATGAGGTAAATAGGGAACAATGCAAACAAATGACAATAACCAAACCAGAAGAAAGGAAAATAGAGAATGGGATAAATGGGAAATGTTAAGTAAGGAAGGATATGGATACATTATCTATATTTAATACCCCTATTCATGCTCCTCCTAGATAGTAAAAGGAAATCCCTAGGTGATTATAGTGGACTAGAAGTAAAAGGTGGCTATCAAGGTGAAATAAGACAAGAAGTACTTCCAAACATCATGATCCATTATTTCATTTCAACCCATGATCCTTACTTAGATGCCTACAACATTAGATGTAATCACTTTGTATGAAACAATGGCTAATGTACTTAATGGTTGTTAACCCAAATTCATTGTATGAGTATGTTGATCAAGTGAATGGTTTGATCCATCATTAGTGAGAGGCATATGAAAGGTTGCTACCTGAGGGGTATATGAGGTTTCTAGTTAGAAAATTGCATCATTAGAGAAAAAAATCTCCTATGGTTAACCCTATACATAAGTGGGCAACATTTAACTCCTACTCAAGGGCATGTGTTCACCATAAGGCACAAGATCTAAGTGTTCAATATAGAGCACATGATAACATTAGAGTCTGATGAGCCTCATCATTGGGTAATTATATGGGCCTTAATTCACCTCCTAGCCTAGTCAACCAACTATTCTCATAACTTATTGCATACTTTTGATTATATTTTGTTTATGAGATGAGTTAGAGTTGGATATTTTGCTTTGTGGTCTAATGTGCACTTAACGCATGATTAAAGGATAAAAGCAAGGAATTTTGGCAAAGACCATGGTCAAAACTCGAATGGGACAAGGGAGAGGGATTATAGGAGGTTAATCCTCCTCATTTACTACCCCTCCATTCGAATATTCCTCCATCATATCAGAGTGCAAACAGCCAAATCATGAGGACTAGAAGGAAGTCGAGCAAGTGAAAGACGAAGCACTAGTTTATCTCAAGTTTGGGAGCCAAGCCTCCCTAATTTTAAGGAAGTCATTGGAGACATTAGATGTATAAGTAGAGAGGCCTAGGACCTCAGTAGGATTCGAATTTTGGATGGTAAAACTCTACTCTATTTTCGAGCTACAAGACTTGTGATATTTTTTTATGTAATCCATTGTTTTGGTAATAAGAATGAGTTTTGTTTTGACCCAGCACTGAGTTAACTCAGAGCATTGAATCTCTTGGGTTAGGGCCCAACCCTATCATCCAAGGCTCCTATTTATTGTACATGTATGCTAGTATAGATTAATAGTTTAATTGTTCATTTTCTTAGTAGATGCATTTCCATTACAACAGTGTAGATTAGATTGGTTGTGTGATAGTTTGCTTCCATTTGTGCCTTCTTTCAAGTAGCAGGTTAGCAAGGAGAAAAAGAATTACCATAAGGTTTTCAGTAGGTGTCTCGGCCTCACTTCCTCCCTCTGGAACCATGAATTGAGGAAGGGACCCTTCAACAGCCCCAAAAACATAGATTTCTAGTTCTTGCATGAGCTTTGGAGTTTGTTGTCTTTGATTCAGTATTTGGTTCATGTTGCAAGGTAGATTTAATTGTCATATTTTTCCATCTCCGTTTCTGCATTAATATATCACTCATGCTTTCATTCCCTTCAACAATTTTCTTCATGCATAATATAGGAAATTGATACATGCTTTTCAAGTTTATGAAAATGTATCTTGTTGCATAGTTCTTGGGACACACACATGCATTAAGCAAAACAGGTACCTCAGGGGGAGAGCTAGAATTCATCACCAGCATCCACCTTCCACTTCATCCACCTTAGCCATCTCTTGTTCCACCATCACCCTCACTAGTTTTTTTTATCATTTTTCATTGAAATTCCCCTAGTTACATTGAGCGAATCTAGCCATCTCTTATCTTGGATATTGACTCCTGAGTGCTCCTAGACTTTCTAACACCCCATTCCACTCATCATACACCTTTCCCAAGCTTCCCAACACCTCCAACACCTCACAATTAGCTCTCAGTTGTATCCTGTAGGTTTCCTGTAATTCCTACAAGATCATCCTGTAGGTTTCTAGTACATCTTGTAGGTTTTCCTGAAACGGCCTGTTTTGAGGCCGAATTGATGGGAAACCTCTAGGAAGTCACACAAAGCCTCCTAGGACCCTTCCACACCATCCAACCACTCCATAAACCTTCTAGACATCCTCCATCACCTTCCATTCACCTATCACATCCACAAGAACAATTAATTTGCATACTTGATTTTGCCTAACAAAACAAAAAAAGTGAAAACAGATTTAGTTTAGTTTTTTTCTTACGCACTAACATGGTTTGATGCTATTTACTTCTACAGCTTAGATAGTATCATTTATTTAGTGTTGATTTAGAAATTCTGCTTAGCATAGTTGTTTAAATGGTTAATTAAGATATGGTGTGATTTAGCATTACATGTTGTTTTCTTCATTACTGCAGTAGAGTAGCTCTCTTAGAGTAGATTTTCTCTTCTTCCATCAAAGAATCAAGCTTCTTATGACTCTATAGAAGTCTGGCTTGGAACCCCTGGGGTATCTCGCCGGATGAACAGTGACAACAGGTAGGACCTTCACTTTTACTTGTGCATACAACATTGTCACCTCCAAGTTTGTACAAACCCCTGGTTGATAAGTAAAGCTGGTAGCCCAAGATTTGCAGTACCATTGCTGCAATACTGTTGCTCATCACTTTTTGGTGTCGTTGCTGGGGAGGTGTCTGAGTAGAATGTGATTACTGCTTTCTTTTCTTCTATTTCTTGTCTTCAATATTCTATCGTTAATTTATTTCTGCAATGGTAATCTAGTTGCTTCCTTTCTTTCGTTATCTGCTTTCCTTTCTATTCTGCAAGTAGGATTTCAATTCATCAAGTAGCTTTTTCATTATGTAAGTGATTTTCATTCAATCAACAATTTCATTTCTGCAAGTACTTTCCAGTTTTAAAATATATATATATATAGATATATATATATATATATATATATATATATATATATATATATATACAAAACCAACCCAAAAACATTTCCCTTCATGCCTCATAGGAATAAGGAAAACCTAGGAAAATTTTTGCTGAATACCCCCACTGCATCCAACAACCAACCTTCTCTCTTCTTCGGTGGTTGTGAACTGGAGGAACCTTTAGGTGAGCAACCTGACATATTTGAAGAACCTAAAGGGGAAGAATAAGAAGAGAAACCCATTCCTATTGAACCAACGACTAAAAACCGAAATCACAAAAGGAATAGAGAGAGAATTGAGGGTTCCTTCCCCATCAGGGAAACCAATGGGGACACTAAGATGAAAAATATAAGCCCCTCTTCCCTACCTCATTTCCATGGCTTGATCACAGAGGACCCCGACACTTTCCTTTTTATTTTGTTGCTATATTCCAAACCTATGACTATACAGTTGATGAGCAAAAGTTAAAACTATTTCCATCTACCCTCAAGGATGCAGCATTGTGCTAGTTCATGGGCTTACCTAGAGATAACATCACAACTTGGGCTCAGATGCAGCAAGCCTTTAACAACAAATATCGGGACTATTGTAGGTCAAAGGATACTAAAGAAGAAATTTTCAAGATGACCATAGGCTAGGATGAATCCTTAGAAGACTACGAAGAAAGATTCCAGCTCAGTTACAAAAGGGCCAGGTGCACACTTGACCCTGAGTCACTAAAGCTGGTCCTACTCAGGGGAGTAAGAGAAGATCTTCTGGATACCTTACATTTGTTAGCAGGAGGAGATATCTACCAATTACCCTATGAGGATATAAAGACTGTCTTTAGAAACCATTCTAGGGCAACCAGGAAAAAGGGTAGGGGTAGTCAACCTATGGCCAGTACATCATCTTCCAACTCATCCATCAAGGGTGAAATTGGAAATATGCTGGAAGATTTCAAAAGTGAGATGTTGCAAACCCTTGCCTTGCAAATGGACACCATGAACATTAAAAGGAATCAAGAGGAAGCAGAGAGAGCCTTGGCCATCTTTTGTCCTAGATGCACCAAGAGGCATCCTAGGAACGAATGTCCATTGAACTGTATTGAAATTTGCTCAGTCTGTGAAGAAAACCACTCCACAAATAAGTGCCCTTCTTTACCCGAACTCAAAGTTGTATATCAAGGAGCTGAAGGGGTCACTGAGAATCTTTGCTACATTAACCAAAGGATACCTCCTGGGCCTAGACCATACCAGCAGGGCATGCAAGGGTCATCCCATGCATATTAAAACCCCAACCAAACCACAGCTATACCTTCTTGGGGACCCCCTGCTCATCCTTCCTGGTCTACACCCCATCCTTGGTCCTATGCATCTCAGTATCATTCCCAGCCAGCCAACCAGTCATTTCAACCTTACGCTTTGCCACAACCTCAGTGGAATACACCACTCCAAGTGTGGAGGCCCCAATACAACAATGCCCCAGCTCTATTACCTCCACCACCTTCCCAACCACAACTCCTACACTCTGTTCCACCCAAGCAACCCCAGATGCTTGCCCAGCCAAATTCGAACCTGAACAATAGGCAGCCTCAACAAGTATACAATGAAGAGACATCTATCTAGCTTATGCTATGGAAATCCAGGAGATTAACTTGAGATCTAGAAGGGTTCTCCCAGATAACCAACCTCCCCCTTGACCTAGGGAGGTTGAGGAAGAAAGAGAGGAAAGCAAGCTTAAAGTGAATCCACCCATTCCTGAGAGATTAGCCCAACCACTCTAGCCTACCCAGAAGAAGCTGAACTTCTGGGAGAATTGAAAAATCTATGTGTAAAGATCCCCCTTCTCCAAGCAATAAAAGATGTTCCCATTTACAATAAGTTGATTAAGGAGAAATTATTCAAGCATCCAGGGAGGCGAAAGAGGGATGCCCCTACCATTAATGTCATTGGTTAGTTGTCCAAATTAATGTTGGGGCAGGTAATATGTCCAAAATATTTGGACCCTGGAAGCCCTGCAGTAGATGTGCACATCAATGGCACCATTTTCCCACACACTCTAATCGATCTTGGGGCTGCCAATAATGTGATGACGAAGGACACCATGCTCAAGCTCAACCTCCAAGGGTCATTGAGGAATACCACAATATTTTTGCAACTTGCAGACTGTTCCACAGTAACCCCTGAGGGAATTGTGGAGGATGTGATGGTCTCCATTGACTCCTGGGAGTACCCTGTAGATTTTCTAGTTCTCAAGCCTAAGGCTAAGCTTACTGGTTATCCTCTCATCCATGGGAGGCCATGGTTGGCCACAACAAATGCTTACATTAGCTGCAGAGCTGGGAATATGACCATCAAGAATAGTCATATGTCCAAGAAGTTAGTCATATACCCTCCTACTCAACCATCTCTAGAGCATGATTTACCTTTATGGTTGGAGGAGGAAGAAGAAGATGAAGTTTATTCCACCCAACTTTATCCTTTGGAAGCAACCATGGGAGGAGGATTGTAAGATGAGGATGACTTGATTGAACATCTACTCCAAAGTCCAACTCCTAGTTCATTACCATTAGAAGAAGAAATAAGGGAAACCCAGAACAATCATCCAATTGACTTATGCTTGGCCGATTCCAACACACTCCGTGTCAAAACCATAGAATTAGGCCAAGAGAAAACCTTGAAAATTAATCCATCTCTTTCTGCTCTCGAAGAGGAGAAGCTATGTAACACGTTAAATGAAAACCTAGAAGCCTTCACTTAGAGTTACAAGGAAATGAAGGGAGTACACCCCACAGTGCGTACTCACCACATATACATCAAATAAGGTTGCAAGACGGTCTGGCAACCACAAAGGGGGATGAATCCAACTCTTAAAGATATAGTAAAAGAAGAACTGCAAAAACTGCTAGATGCAGGATTCATTTACCCTATCTCCGACGGTGAGTAGGTCTCCCC
This sequence comes from Pinus tabuliformis, assembly GCA_031772625.1. Lineage (NCBI taxonomy): Eukaryota > Viridiplantae > Streptophyta > Pinopsida > Pinales > Pinaceae > Pinus > Pinus tabuliformis. The sequence goes on from CM062820.1 coordinate 569,085,663, forward strand.
TTTAGTGTTAGTTCCCAAGAAAAATGGTAAGTGGAGGATTTGTGTCAATTACAAGGAGTTGAAAAAAGCCACAAAGAAGGATCATTTTCCTCTACCCTTCATTAACCAAGTGTTAGACGGCCTGGCAGGGAAAAAGTTTTTTTCTTTCCTAGATGGATGCAATGGGTACAACCAAATCCAAATCTACCCAGAAGACGAGGACAAGACCACATTTACCTATCCTTGGGGTACTTTTTTCTATAGGGTCCTTCCTTTTGGCCTATGCAATGCTCCTACCACTTTCCAGAGCAGTCTTGAGTATTTTCGTTGAATTAGTCCATGATGCGGTGGAAATTATATGGATGATTTTACACCTTATGGTTGTGATTTTCAAGGAGCCCTGACTAACCTAGGCAAAGTACTAAACAGATGCATTGAAATAAACCTGTCTCTCAGTCCTGAAAAATGTGAATTCTTAATGATTGAAGGGACCGTGCTAGGTCATTCAATATCTCGGCAAGGACTACAAGTGGCCCCAAACAAAATAGCCATCATCCAAAGGGTCCCACCTCCTCAAAAGCAGAGAGATGTCAGGATTTTCTTAGGGATAGCTAGATACTACCGAAGGTTCATAAAGGACTTTAGAAAATTGGCCTCTCCTTTATTTGGGTTGTTGGCCAAAGATTCTGAGTTTATATGGTCAAAAAGCTGTTAAGAGGCTGTATACATTCTAAAGGGTAAGTTAACCACTACACCAATTCTTCGAGGCCAAACTGGGCCCTTCCCTTTCATACTCATGCTTATGCCTCACACAAAGCCATAGGAGCGGCCCTAGGCCAAGTAGAGGAAAAACTGCCTTATGCCATCTATTTTATCAGTAAGAAATTGTAAAAGGCTGAGCTAAATTATACAGTGATCGAAAAGGAACTCCTGGTTGTTGTACATTCATTAAACAAATTCAGGCATTACATTACAGGCTATCAAACATTTTTTCATACTGGCCATGCTGCAATCAAATATTTAATGAAAAAACCAGATGTGAATGCTCAAATTATAAGATGGTTGCTTTTGTTACAGTAGTTTGATCTAACCATTGTTGATAAGCCTAGTAAGGAAAATGTTGTTGCAGACTTTTTATCTAGGGTAAATGTTCCTGCAGGTGAAGAAGGAGTGGTGGAGGACCAATTACCAGACGAGCATTTGTTTGTTATTTCAGTTCTCTCTCCATGGTTTTCTAATATAGAAAACTGTTTGGCATCAGCACAGTTCCCACCAAACTTGTCCACCAGAGAAAAGAGCTAGATAGTCAGGAAAAGTGCCCCCTTCACTTGGATTGGGGCAATCTTTTCAAACTTGGTCTAGATCAAATCTTGAGAAGGTGTGTCAGCGAAGAAGAAGTATTTGACATCCTTCTGACCTGTCATGATGGGCCTTATGGAGGTCACTTTGCAGCAAAGAGGACAACATTCAAAGTGTTACAAGTAGGTTATTACTGGCCCACTCTTCATCAGGATTTGAAAAAGTACACTATTCAGTGTGATCGGTGCCATAGGATGGGAAGGCCTACACCAAGAGATGAAATGGCCTTGCAGACTCAAGTGACTTTCGAGCCATTTGACAAGTGGGGCATGGACTTCATTGGACCTATCATGCCTCCTTCAAAGCAAAAACAGTAAATTATTGTGTGCACTGATTATTTGACTAAGTGGGTTGACACTAAGGAAATTAAGGCAACAACAGAAGAAAAGGTGGTTGAGTTCCTAAGGGAGAATGTATTCTACAAATTTGGGTACCCTAGAGAGCTAGTCATAGACCAAGGCAGGCAGTTTACCTCCAACATGATTGAATACCTTCTCAGCCACTCCCTGTCATCCACAAGCTAATGGGCAAGTGGAGGTGACTAGCGAGGCAATGGAGGGCATCTTAACCAAGGTAGTGAGCAGCAGCATGAAGGATTGGGCAGAAAGACTAGTTGAGGCCACCTAGGCCTGTAATACCACATGGAAGACCACCATTGGATTCACACCCTATGAGTTGTTCTATGGGGAAAAGGCCTTATTGTCCATTGAGTTTGAATATAACACATTAAGGATGGCAGCCTAACTAGATTTGGATCTCAGTAATGCAAAGAAAGAGAGATTGTTCCAATTGAATGGCTTCGATGAATTTAGAATGCAGGCCCTCCTACATACAGAGATAGTTCAACTTCAGAGGAAGATCTGGCATGATAAACATATTAAGGAGAAGCAATTTCAGGAGGGCGATTAGGCATTTTTATATGATTCTAGGTATAAAGACTTCAAGGGCAAGTTAAGGACAAGATGGCTCAGACCTTATGTTGTGGAAATATTCCATGATAATGGTTCAGTGAAAATAAGAACTATAGATGAAGAAGCCATTCCTTTGCTTGTTAATGGGCACTGATTGAAAATGTACAAGAGACCTTTATCAAAACAAGAGTTCATTGATAATATCAATAAAACAGTGATGATGGTGGAGCAAGTTCCAGCTCCTCCCTCATCAAGTCACTGAAAAGGAAAAAAGAAAAAAGAATAAGGACTCCAGTGAAAACCTCCATGAGGTGCCTAAGTCCCATATTTGGGTTGAAAACCTTGTGAGGCGGCCCAATGATGAAGAAAAAAAAGGAAAAAAAGAGAAAAAGACAAGAAAAAAGAATAAGAAGATCCCTGGGTGAAAACCTTCCTTGAGGTGCCCCGGGAAAACAACTAGGGTGAAAACCTCTCTGAGGCAGCCTAGTTGTTTTTCAAAAAAAAAAAACAAAAAAAACAAAAAAAAGAGAAAAATATATAATTGTCATTTGCAGGTGGGCGAGAAAGACAGTCAAGGAGCAAAAGAGGATCCAAAGGGAACCCTACCTCTCACATATTCATCTCCTCCACTCCTTACCATGCATCCCTCCATCATTTATATCATTTTTCCACTCCATTGCTTCGATTTATGTGAAGACTGTGTTTTCTACAGGATCCCCTGTATTCCTACAGGATCCCCTAAAAACCTATAGGATGATCTTGTAGGAATTATAGTGACCCAGAAAACCTACAGGAAGCAATCCGAAGGCACATGATAGGTTTTTTAGGTCCCTAAAATTCACCCTATGCATGATCTAGCACCTCACCTCGTCCACCATCATCATCCCTGCACTCACCATTCAAAACAAAAAAATCAGTTTCAACAGTTTCTGCCAGTCTTAGAAAAAAAAAGGAAAACAAAGAGGAGTAAGAGCATTACCTGAGTATCCTTTGCTCTACACACTTCTACTCCTTCTTTCCATTCATTACACCATCCTCACAACCCTAGCTAGCAACATGATTAAATAATTCTGAGGGAGAAGCAGCTACAGGACATCCTGTAGGAAATCCTATAGCAGCCTATCCCACAAAATGCCAATCACACCAACAATAGGTCTTCACTAGGATGATCTAGGAGCTCCACAGCAGCAGCAGCATCAGATCTTCAGCCACAGATACCTGCAAAAGCAAAGAAACCATGAGCAGACAACAGGAGGAGGAAGAGGAATGGCATGCAGCAAATATACAAAGTAGCACCTTTGGTCTTCGACAATATTAGCATAACATCGAAACCACAGGTAAGTATCCCGCTCGCTCACTCATATACATCATGTAGTCAAAAGTTGTAAGGGTTACGAGATAGTTGGTTTATAAGTGAAAAGGTGGCTAGTTAACTTGGCCACCTTCATTCAGTCAGCACATGCAGAACCGGGTGTCCTCTCACACGTGGCTACAGTCAACTCAAAGACAGAGAAAGAGTAGGACAAAAAGTGGTTAAACTACGGATCTATGAGGTGGGATCTGATTATGAGGAGTGGGAAATCATGAGGTGGTAGTGGGGACCAACAGTCCAAAACTAGCAACGTATCTTTGCTGCCAACACACCACCTCACCCTGAATCACCATAAAGGGAAATAAAACATTGTTCCCATGCATTCATGCATTTCACCTCCTCGAAACTCCCTCACTCAAGTCGCTCTCATAACCCAGGCCACCCACTAGAAGCAAAGATCCATCATTCTACACAGGAATTCCTACAGGAGCATGCACAGGAATTCCTACAGGATACAGTCTACAGGATACACAGAGACTGTCTACAAGATACACAGAGACAGTCTACAAGATAGGAAAAGAAGAGTTCAAGAGGGAATATCATGGGAATTGGCCACTGCAACCATTCTAAAGAGGTAGGCTCTAAAATTTCATCCCCCTTTGCAAGAAAATACACCAGGGATACTCTAAAATCTAGTGAATTTAGCAACTATGAGAAATAAATTACATACACAGTCAACTCTGTTTTGCTTCTGCATTTGAAAATTAATTTCAACCCTCTCATTTTCTCCTCAAGCTTCACCAACAAGATGACAGGAGGGTTTAATAGGAGAGAGCCCACAAACACTGTGAGAATCCAACAACACCCCCAGGTGCTTGAAATCTTTACAAGACACAACTGGATGGGGTTTTTCAAAAAATTCATAGGGTATGATGATGAGGTGGCTCAAGAATTTTCTCACTCCCTCACTCCACACAACAAAATCCATGCCACTGTTGTAGTAAGGGGCCTCATTATAGATCTCACCCCAGAGCTCATCAACAGTGTCACCACACTCCCCCTAGGAATTCCATGGAGAAAAGAAGACAAAGAATACAGCCAGGTGGAAAAAAGGAAATTCTTTTTAGAGGTTGAAGAACCCACTGAGGACAAAAATGGAGGGACGGTCTGCCATACGCATGGAATGAGGTAGGCTACCAACTCATCAAATACATCTTATGTGAGGGTAGATATAGTGTTGTTTATGGCTATCATTTCAGGGTCCTTAAGGAATTAAGATTTGGGATGGAAACACCTCCTCACCAAAGACTCAGCATACCCTATTTCTTGTTGCAATCACTCATAGACTCCAGCAACAAAGTGAAGGAATGGAATTCCCAACAATTGGCTCACCATGGGTTGATTAGGATCCTCATTGAAGATTCCCTCCAAAACCTCAGAATCCCTATAACATGGTCAGTCTTCAGAGACTTGCCAGCAAAGGATGACATTAAAGCCCTAACTTATGATGTTAGTCCTACTGTCAGTGAAGAGGAGGAAAAATAGGAAGAGGAAGATACAGAGAAAGATAAGGATGAGATGGATGAAGAAGAAACTGACACAGAGGAACATGATGAAGTTGAAGAAGAAGAGGGAGAAGAGAAGGAGGATGATGAAGAAATAGAGGAGGAAATTAAGGAGGAAACTGATAGAGATGATGAAGATCCACAAGAGGAAGAAGACAAGAAAAATAGAGAAGAAGAAGACAATAAAATAGAGGGGAAAGAACACAAGGAGGAGTCACCTAGGGTGTCTCCAGAGGCCACTGAGAGAGAGGCAGCAGCTGCCCTCACTGCTCTCAGCACCCCAGTCAAGAAAAAAGGAAAAAGGAGGAGGAAAACCCCACTATATTTCAGAACAAGAAAGAGCACAAGAATAAAACAGGGGAAGCCACAAACATCAACAAAAATTCCTATTGAGATTGAAGATTCCCCTACACAAAAAGACAAAATGACTTTCCCTATTTCACTGATCACCTATGTAAGGAGGCCTACTACTAGATCAACTTCCTCAAAGGGTAAGGCAATCCTACAGGATCCACAACAAAACCTACAGGAAGCAAAAACAGTCCTACAGGATACTCTGCTGAAACTACAGGAGGCACAGAAATTGGAAAGCAAGGTAGGGGAGTAGCAAGAAGCTAAAGAGGAAGACCCAGAGACAAAGGAACCCAGCCCCCAACCTAACCTGGACTCCTATTACCGGTTTATTGAAGGAGGCAGGGTAATACCTCAAAAATTTTCCATCCCACTGTTCTTCGAGCTTGAGAAGGAGAGGGCCAGAACCCACCGATGGATGCAAATCACCAAATCAAAGGGGGTGGAAGACATTGGGCACATGGAAGAGAAACTCAAAGAAATGGGAAAAGATCTAAGTGGCTTAAGGGATAGAGAAGCTATAGTGAGAAGCCATCTTAAGAGAGAAAATGCATGGCTGAGGGGACAGCTGCAGGAAAGAGAGAACCAACTAGCATGTATGGCCAGCCTCTCCTTGGAGGAATTCCAGTGTAGGATGCCAACTAAATCCTATTCTATTTACCTTAAAAATAAATGGCTGCAATTTCAGATTAATACACTAGCACAGAGGTGAACCATCCCATTTCAGGACTACAAGCAGTATATTGATCTTTGTGATCAAAGTACACTAGAGGATGGGCCCAAAATGGCTGACTTTTATTTGCACAACATGACCCTCACAGACATGAATGGTTGGGACCCTAATGCCAAGCTAGGAGATCTACAATTAATGGCTTTGGCTTCATGGATGAAACATGAGGAGTCAAGAGTTGTAGAGATGAAAAGAATATTAGCCAGAGAACAAACTGAACCTATTTTGATCAGAGCTAAACAATCAAATCCCATGGCCCTCATCAGTACCCATAATTTAATTGCAAATGATCCTCAGCTAGCACCTAGATATCTTGCTACCAAAGAGCAAGAAATTTCACACTTTGAGGACATGTTTAGGCTGCTAGGAGATGATAGTATACATGCTTGCCTAAGGAGATGGAACACACTGTCACAAAACTTGAAGATAAGAGAATATCACTCCCCTCAAATTTTGAGAGAGGCAATGAACAAGACACCTATGTATAAGCAATCCATGCAAAGGTTGAAGTTCAATTGGATAGGCCTAAAACTCAATCCACCACTACTCTTAGGGATGCTAGAAGGGAGAAAAGAAGAAGAAGAAAAGAGGCAGTGGGAAGAAGTAGAACGGAAATCAGACTTCTATGAACAAGAAGAAGAGACCACAGCAAAGGCATGGGATGTCAGAGATGCTACCAGAGCCATGAAGGATATGGATATTGACTAAGTTTCTCAGAGGATGAGCAACACTTTCAGTAGGGGGGTGATGATGAGCCTCATCATTGGGTAATTATATGGGCCTTAATTCACCTCCTAGATTAGTCAAACCAACTATTCTCATAACTTATTACATACTTTTGATTATATTTTGTTTATGAGATGAGTTAGAGTTGGATATTTTGCTTTGTGGTCTAATGTGCATTTAATGCAGGATTAAAGGATGAAAGCAAGGAATTTTGGCAAAGACCATGGTCAAAACTTGAATGGAACAAGGGAGAGGGATTATAGGAGGTAAATCCTCCTCATTTACTACCACTCAATTCGAATATTCCTCCATCAGCTCAGAGTGCAAACGGCCAAATCATGAGGACTAGAAGGCAGACAAGCAAGTGAAAGACAAAGCACTAATTTATCTCGAGTTTGGGAGCCGAGCCTCCCTAATTTTAAGGAAGGCGTTGAAAACTTCATATGTCTAAGTAGAGAGGCCTAGGACCTCAATAGGATTCAGATTTTGGATGGTAAAACTCTACTCTATTTTCGAGTTGCAAGACTTGTGACAGTTTTTGATGTAATCCATTGTTTTGGTAATAAGAATGAGTTTTGTTTTGAGCCAGCACTGAGTTAACTCAGAGGGCTGAAGCTCTTGGGTTAGGGCCCAACCCTAGCAGCCAAGGCTCCTCTTTATTTTAAATGTATTCTAGTATAGATTCATGGTTTAATTGTTCATTTGCTTAGTAGATGCATTTCCATTACAACAGTGTAGATTATATTGGTTGTGTGATAGTTTGCTTCCATTTGTGTCTTCTTTCAAGTAGAAGGTTAGCAAGAAGAAAAAGGATTACCATAAGGTTGTCAGCAGGTGTTTCGGCCTCACTTCCTCCCTCTAGGACCATGACTTGAGGAAGGGACCCTTCAGCAGCCCCAAAAACACAGATTTCTAGTTCTTGCATGAGATTTGGAATTTGTTGTCTTTGATTTAATATTTGGCTCATGTTGCAAGGCAGATTTCATTTTCATCTTTTTCCATCTCCATTTCTGCAATAATATTCCACTCATTCTTTCATTCCCTTCAGCAACTTTCTTCATGCATAATATAGGCAATTGATTCATTCTTTTCTAGTTTATGAAAATGTATCTTGTTGCATAGTTCTTGGGACACACACATGTTTTAAGGAAAGCAAGTACTTCACGAGGAGACCCAGACTTCATCACTAGCAACCACCTTCCACTTCATCCACCTTAGCCATCTCTTGTTCCACCATCACCCTCACTAGTTTTTTTTATCACCTTTCATTGAAATTCCCCTAGTTACATTGAGAGAATCTAGCCATCTCTTATCTTGGATATTGACTCTTGAGTGCTCCTAAACTTTATAACACCTCATTCCACCCATCATACACCTTTCCCAATCTTCCCAACACCTCACAATTAGCTCTCGTCTATATCCTGTAGGTTTCCTGTAATTCCTACAGGATCATCCTGTAGGTTTCTAATACATCCTGTACATTTTCCTGAAACGGCCTATTTTGAGGCCGAATTGATGGGAAACCTCTAGGAGGTCACACAAAGACTCCTAGGAACCTTCCACACCATCCAAACACTCCATAAACCTTCTAGTCATCCTCCATCACCTTCCATTCACTTGTCACATCCACAAGAACAATTAATTTGCATACTTGATTTTGCCTAAAAAAACAAAAAAAGTGAAAACAGATTTAGTTTAGCTTTTTGCTTACACACTAGTATGGTTTGATGCTCTTTACTTCTACAGCTTAGATAGTAGCATTTGTTTAGTGTTGATTTAGCAATTTTTCTTAGCATAGCTGTTTAAATGGTTAATTAAGATATGGTGTGATTTAGCATTACATGTTGTTTTCTTCATTACTGCAGTAGAGTAGCTCTCTTAGAGTAGATTTTCTCTTCTTCCATCAAAGAATCAAGCTTCTTTTGACTCTATAGAAGTTTGGCTTGGAACCCCTGGGGTCTCTCACCGGACGAACAGTGACAATAGGCAGGACCTTCACTTTTACTTGTGCATACAACACTGTCACCTCCAAGTTTGTACAAACCCCGAGTTGATAAGTAAAGCTGGTAGCCCAGGAGTTGTAGAATCCTTGCTGCAATACTGGCACTCATGAAAGTCTTTGGTACATCAAGACCTATATCTTGCATCACTCTAACAATTTTGTTTCATTCTACAAAGTCATGAGTACTAAAGTAACGGGGTGACATGGTCACCCTAATATATGAAAGGTCATAAAAAAATTATGTCATAAACATATTATAAGCCATTTTTTTTATAATAAGTTAAGTTGTCACCAAATCAACATGATATAAAGAAAATAAGGATGTAAAATCAAGATGCATGACACAAGCTACTCTAAGCTTATCTAATATATTAACAACTCAATCAAAAACCAATATAAGGTGTAAAAAGTTGGTCATTAACTGACAATCAAAACTTAAGGTTAGAAAAATGAAAAGAGTCAATTCCAACCTTTCGATGGATAAGGGTCATTTTCAACAAGCACAACATATCCTTTTTAAAAATGTGTTTATTTTGTCTTGTGATCAATGCCTTTCTTATTCTATATCTTCTTCTTATAACATTTTAATTGCAAGAGTTTGTCTTAAAGTTATTATCATTCCTTATACCTCTAATGTTATAATGAGTGGAAATTGACAATATCTAATGAAATATAATCATCTGTATGGCATATTTCACTTCCAAACTCTAAATTGGACCTTTCTTTTATTATTTCATTATTAATAGTTGTTTTATGGAAAAGAGTGTTGTTCAATTTCAAGGTCTAAGGGTTCAACTTACACATCTTTGCCAACTTTCCTTTCTTGGGAAACATCATCAATGCCTTCTTCATAAGGGAAAGTAAGGATGGAAAAATATTGGGAATGATCTCCAATTACTATACTTGAATTTGTGGATGCATGATGATTACATAATGTCCTACCAACACTAGGTGTCTGATTCATAGGTTCCTTCAGGTCTTCTACATAATATTCCACAATACATTTCCTATATAGAATAATTTTTTCCATTAGGGGAATGGATAGTGGCATAAGACAAGTCCATTTGTAAGTTATGTCCTAAGGTGGTAGACCATTTTCTACATAAGAGAATACCCCACCCATCAAGGAAATATATGACAACAACATCCATTAGCATAGATATATCAGGGCAAGAAACAAGACAAACCTTTAAATCCTTGATGATACCATGAACTTGGATAGACTTTGATTCAAAACCACACACATTTATATATGACCTTGTAATTTTTAATTCTAATTGATTTATGACCTTTAAAGACATCACATTAGCTAAAGTATACAATTATGAAGAAGTAAATTGTTCACAACTAATGTGAGGAATAATGGTGTGTTCCCTCCATTCTTTTAGTCATAGTGCATATTTTGTAATATCATAAGAGGGTTCTCATGTTCGTTATCAAAGTTAAACAATTTCTTTACTTACTCTTTCTAAGGAGAAAATTTAGTTAACTCAAGAATAGGCATTGAGACATCTACTTTATCAGGAACATTACCCAAATGATTATTCAAAACAACTTCATCATATTCATAGGTTGGTGTGGGATTAGGTCAATATTCAAGGTAAATAGGCTATAGTCCATATTTTCATGTCACAACCCCTGGTTGATTTTCCATGTAAATAAAATAAGACCAAGGTCATGGGACATGTATTTCAAGTTGAATTGTGGGTGAACATCATAGTGGGGATCACTTGTGCTTTATTTATGGTTATAGAAATTGGAAAATGAATTGGAAAAGGAAAAGAGGCAATAATTGGAATTTAATTATAAAAAATAAGGAAAATAAGAGAAAAGGAAGGTGAAGAGACACAAATTTTTGTGCAAGGGAAATTAGAGGGAAAATGAAAGACAAAGGAGACATCAATGATAAAAGGGAACTTGAGAATTAGTTGAAAATTTTTCCCATATTTGGAGCAGGTGTAGCAAAGGAAAGAGAACAAGCACTTGGACAAGAAATCAAAGGAAGGAAAAAGTAAAGTAAAGGAAAGCAAGGGAGAATAAGGAGAAGGTTGGATCAATAGCTTCAATAGGAAGATCTTACAGGTAACAAGTTTCATGTGTGGTTTACATACTATGATGTGAATGCATGGTACATGCATTTGGTTACTTGGTTCATTTGTTGTCATTGGCATGGGTTTTTCCTGGAGTGACATTGGTTTCAGCCTTGCGTTGCCATTTCCTAGATAGCCACATTGTGATGGGGTTCATTCTTGGTTGAGATTTCGATTTCCAGAAGATTCTGGAATCGAGTGAGGTGTTATCAAGAAAATCCCAAGGGTTGGAGTGGAGATGGTTTTATCTGAGAATCCATCGACAGGTGGGTGGAGATAGGAAAATTCCTCAAGGTATAATGAAGAAATTTCAAGGCATCTAAGCTCAGTTTGGTTTTGTGTTCTCGAGACTGGTTTAGGTGAGATCACGATAGCTTGAGGGTGGAGGTGGTTTAACCTCTGGAGTCCTTGGTTGATTATGTCTTTGTTTATCCCATGGGATCCCACATTCATGCTTGGAATATGGTATGAGGGTGATTGGATAAAAGAAATATTTGTTTCAATGTAAATCTATGTTCGGATGGTATGTGGAAGTCCCTCACTTGGTTGTATTTTGAATCATTTAATATGATTTACTCTTCTAGTGTAATTAATGAGCACGTGTACTTGTTATTATGATGATTTTATGATATATTTTTCATGGTTGATATTATGGTTGTATGTTGGTTGTATGTTGGTTATAAGCATGGTTCTATGATGTGCTCTAGCTATGGCTCTTTTCCATGATTTGATAATTATTTGAATGATTGATCAATGCATGGGATAAAAAGTATTGTTGCAACTACTTTAGAGGGAATTAGACCTTCTTGGTGATTCTCAGATGAATTTCAGAGGATTATGATTAGATATGCATTCATGAACTATAGCTTACAAGTTTACCATATGTTTAACGAAATTTCTATTGTGTACTAGACATGTCTAGGTCAAGATCTTGTTCAATTTTGAATGTTTGGCATCATTATCATCTTAATCATGATTTTGGAAACTTACAGGCAATTTTGAGCAGTGGTCTAGAGGCTAGCCTGAAAATGTGGCACAAATCCCTGAACCGAATACATAGAACTAGAAGATTTGGATCATAAATGCATGGAGACAAGATTACGGGTGTATTTATAGCCTAATAACCACATACATGTTATGTTGTGGGTGTGGTTGGGGTGTTAGGCTTGTGGAAAAGAAGTCCCAAGTCAAGATCTGATCATTAGAGGTTGTGGTTTGGCTTCTAGGTGATCTAGTGCTCCTGGGAGGTATCAATAAGTTTTTGGATTGTAGGCCCCACTTCCATAACTAGAACTTGGAGGTCAGGTCATGTCATAGTAGCACTCAGCTCATGTTTACCATGGAGAACTTGTAAAAGAAAATAAATGTGGGAGGGTGAAGTTACATTTCAGTGGAACATCATTATTGTTGGTTGGGAATTCTTAGGTTGTTTATTCCTCCTTTTATATTGCAATCCCTTATTAAATTTGTCCCATGTTTCCACATAATTTATGTCCATATTATGGGTTTTGACATCACTTGACAAATTCCTCATGTTTCTTAGTAACATGGTAAGTTTTATTAGGCAACACAAAAAGGGTACATGAATCATTAATCAAGTTTAAGTGTTTAGAATTTGTTTCCTCATTTCCTTGATTGTTAGGGCATTCATCTTCTCTATGTGATTCAACACAACAATTGCACAAAGGTTTTCCTTCTTGATTGATCATATCAGGAAGATTTAGGTTATTAGGAAAAAAAAAATCAAGGAGGAGGCCTTTTATTGCTTGGTTCTTGGTTCCTTCTTGGTAGCTTGTTTTTATTAAATTGGATCTCGGAGGATAATTTGGATATGGTCCCTTATCCCTTTGTAGTATTGTTAATGTATTCATCATACCAAGTTTCAAATGAATAATATTATTAGATAATTTATCAATGTTTTGAGCAAAAGAGAGAAATTCATTATGGACAAGATCAACATGATTCATGGATCTAGGTTTAGTCATAGCTTTGCCATGAAGATCAAAGAAAAGGTAAACTTTAGAGGCTAGGATGTTTTCTTCAATATTGGTAGCATATTCCTTAGCCTAGGTAAGATTTTTTTGACCTTTGTCTCTTAAAAAAACCCCAAATTATCACCCAAAGTAATTAGTATATTGCAATAAAATGGCATCCTCAAGGGACTTAAGGTTTGTAAAAAATAACCTGACCAAAACATTAAATCTTGATTGAATTCTTGAATGGTTTTAGATTCTTTATTTTTTATTTCATGAAATTTGGAAATCAACGATCTTCCTAATTTCATAGATACTCATTTTTTTATGAAAGCATCATGGAATTGGTTCCAAGTTTTGATCCCTTTGTTAGGTAAATCTCTGGATCATGACTTTGTATTTTCTTGTAAAGAAAGAGAAAAAGAGTTTCATAACAACATCCTCCTATTCAATGTGGAAACCACCTACAACAAAGTAAACTAAATCCATATGTTCTTCACCAACGATAACATTATTGCCAAATAATTTAGGTAGCCATTCATCAAAATGATTAAACATCTTATTAAGGTAATCTTGAATGGCAAGCATATCCAAAGGATTGAAGGCATTAGTAAGTCATGGGTTGGTATCCATTGGAACTATTCTTAGAATATTTTTGAAGATATATTTAACTATATGAGACTTATGTGGAGTTATTCTTTTAGATAACTTAGGATGATTATAAAATATCTTATTAGTTACTTGAATAGTAGTCCCTAAGTTTGAATGAGATTATGGATTTTCGAGATAAGCACATCAAAAGAGGCTTTGAGATGTACTCATCAAAGAGAAGTTGAAGTATATACTTCATGAACCAGACTTATGTAGGAACACAACAGAATATAGATAAAGACATAAACATAGAGATGCAATAGAAATAAAACTTCATTTCATTAATATCAAAAAATGAAATATGCTTACAAAAATGGAAATAAACTAGCTCGGGCAATGATAACTTATCTATGAGAAGAGATGTGGCGGATACATGCCTCTAAACTGTGTTAAAATGAGCTCAAGGGACCTTTTTATTATTGAACAATAAGGGAAAACTCTAAACAACCAAAACCCTAACCCCAAGAGGTGGAACGCCAAGCGTTTGTGGGCCCCGTTGGGGTTAAGTGGGCAGCCAACTCCCTAGGGTTGTAAGTTGGTCATATGATCTCCATTTAGTGCGTACAATACCTAGTTGGAAAGATCTACTTGAGTACTACAATATTTTTTAGTGGGTTGAAATAGCTCTGAAAGTTCATGACATGAAAAACTGCTAAAAATAGTAAATCCTACTATAATCAAGGAAACAGATGAAACCAACTGGATTTGTAGGTGAAATAGGTGGGTGGCCACCAATATCCACGTAGCTCAATCCTCCCCGATTAGGAATCAATGGTCCCCATTGTGTGAAGAGCCTCAATGAGGTGAGGAAATTTCTGTTGAACATGGTTGTAACATCCCTGGGTTAAAAGTTCATATAATAAAGTTAATAAAGGAAAAATAAGACCAAAGTAAAGGGACACTTATTACAAGCTGAAGCTTAATGTTGGGAAAAATATCCTAGTGGACATCACTTTTTGTGTTTATGGCTAATGGGAAATTGACAAAGGAAATGGAAAAATATTTGAAAAGGAAAAGTGGCATTAATTGCCATTTATTTATGAAAATAATGGAAATTAGGAGAAAATGGAGGTGAAAGGTCACAGGTTGCATGTGAGGAGGAAATTGAAGGAAAATAGAGGAAAAAATAAGAAATTAGAGGCATCAATAATAAAAAGACATCAGAGCATCAGTTTGTAGCCTTTTGTCCATTGATTTTCGGAATTGGTTTCAGAGAGGAGAAGAGCACCAAGAGGAGAAGGAAAGAAAGAAAACAAAGGAATGACAAGGAAAGCAAGGATCAAGAAGGTAAAGGTTGGATCAGGCAGCTTCAGCAGGAATGCTTGTATGTAACAGATTGCATGTATGATTTCCTAGTTGGTTTTGGCATGCATGGTATCTACATGTGTGTATTTAGTTTCATTGTTGTCAGTGGCATGGATTTTGTTGGGTTTTGACAATGGTGTTTGCCTTTCCTTTCCATTTCCGAATAGCCATGGTGTGATGGGATTCATTCTTGGTTAAGATTTGGATTTCCATAAGGTTTTGTATCTGGGTGAGGTGGTCTCAAGAAAATCCAAAGGGTTGGGAGTAGAGATGGTTTTCTCTAAGAATCCCTCAATAGGAGGGTGGAGACAGGAAAATTCCTCAAGGGATGGTGAAAGAATTGTGAGGCATCCAAGCTAGTTTGGTTTTGTGATCTCGGGACCAGCTTAGGTGAGACCACGGTAGGTTGAGGGTGGAGGTGGTTTAACCTATGGATTCCCTTGATTCCTTATGGATTGGTTTATCCCATGAGATCCCACATTCATTTTTTTAATATGGCACAGGGTTGATTGGTTGAAAGAAATATTTGGTTCATCCCAATCTATGGTCGGGTGGTATGTGGAAGTCCCTGACTTGGTTGGATTTGCATATGGTTAATAAGAGCTACTTTCCTCTTGATCTTGATGAGTAAATGTACTTGTTATTATGTTGCTTTAATGGTTATTATCTCATTTTTATTTATATGGTTATATGTTGGTTATAAGCATGGTTAATTGATAGATCTAAGTATGGATCTTAATACATTTTTATTAATGAATGGTTGGTTAACGAATGCATGGCATAATTTGTGTTGTGACAGCTATTGTGAGAAGGCATTGTTCCTTCTTGTTTATCCTCAGATAATTTTTTAGATCATTATGTTCATATTTGCATTCATGACCTGTAGGTTGCATGTTTACCATGTGTTTGACATAATGTTAGCCCCATTTGGGAGCAATCAATTCAAGTCTCGGATCAAGTTTTGGTTTAAAAGATTTTTTTCTATTTCATTTGTCATCTTTGGAAGTTTCACTTAGTTCTGGGCAGAGGCCTGAGTCTTGGAACTAGAAAAGTGGCCCATAATTTGGGGTCGCTGGCATAGAACTGAATAGTCACACGGAGGTATGATTATCAGTGCGAATGGAGGGATACACTCACTTGCATGCCTGAGAAAAGGAGCGGTTGGGGCTCTAGATCAGTGAAAAGGAGAATTATCTTAGGGTTTGGACACCTGGAGAGGTTGGGTTTCTCTTGGAGGTCTTGTAGCACCTGAGGGAAGTTAGTAAGGTCTTAAGTTGTCGATTGCATTTCCTTAAGGTCATATAGGAGGTTGAGCCTTATCATAGTGACCCCTAGCTCATGTTTACCCCAGATAAACCGATACAAGTGGGTAAATGTGGTAGGAGGCAATTACAGGATGGTATCGGAGCGGGTTGCGCTCGCTTTGGGTAAAGTTTGATGTTGTCATGGTTATGGTTTTCATGCATGGGGTTATGGTGTACAGTTTGTATGGTCATGCATGATGTTGTTATATTCATATGATTATAATTATACATGTATCAAGCAAATGTGGATTGATCTTGCAGATGAGATAAGCCTATCCTGAACATCAATTAGGTATGGTTTTGATTATAGTATTTATTTGGTTTATATGACATGGCACACTTGCAAGAAGAAGAAAAGAAAAGATGATGTGAAAAATGGTAGACTACAGTTCTTGTGACTCTCCCTACAGATCAGTTGGGAAGAAAGGAGGAGAAAATTCTCCTAGTATAGAAAATACATTGAGGAGTTTTAGGGAAAAGATCAGAAGTTGTCAAGCGGACAATGACAAGTTTGTTGAGGCTCAAGAAATACTTGCAAGGGCTTAAGAGAAGCAGGTAGAGGTAAATGTAGTGATTCTTCAGAGATTTTCATAATTGCAGAGACAATGATGATTAAGGATTGATCAAGAGCAGGAAGAGAAAACTAATGGAGCCTATGGTAGTAGGTCTCAGTCTGGATACAAGTTGGATAGAGGGGATATAATTAGAGGTGGAAGATCACTAGATACACCTAATAGGAGGACTAGTATGTATGGGCATCATTCTAGTTCCTCATCTAGGAGACATCATCACAGTCATCATCATCATCATCCTTATAGGAGGGGTGAGTACTTACCTGAGGAGTTCAAGAAATTCAAGCCTCCTACATTCAATGGAGAGATGAAGAATTCAGAATATGCAGAGGCATGGTTGCTTGGGATGAAGAAATTCTTCAGATTGCACAACTATTCAGAGAACATGAAATCCAAGATAGCCACCTTCAGTCTCAAAGGGAAAGCATATATTTGGTGGGAAGATGTGAATAATGTCAAGGGCATTCGGGAAGAAGAGTTGATTTGGGATGAGTTTGAGAGACTCTTCAAGAATAAGTACTTATCAGAGAGGTACTATGATGACAGAGCTAAGAAGTTTTATGAGTTGCAGATGGGATCTATGATAGATGATGAGTATACTAGTATGTTCCTGGAGTTGTTGAGGTATGTGCCTTATCTCAAGGATGAGAAGGGTAAGATTTAGAGATTCACCAGTGGGCTTCCAGCAGCATATAGAGACAGGATTGAGTTTGATGAGCCCATGGAGGAGGCCACCAGAAAACTAAAGCATTGTTCCGAGCAGTTAAAGCGCAAAGTTGAACCTAAGTGTGACTAGAAGGGAAATGAGAAATTTAAAGGGAAGTGGCCACCGAAGCGAGGAAGACCTTAGGATGCAGGTGAGAAAGAAAATGTGGTTCCTTTCAAGAAGTTAAATGTAGTTGAGAAGGGGCATGGATCATAGCCTAGAGAGAAATAGAACCAAGGTGATGGTAGTGGACCATTGTATTGTTGGATATGTGGCAAAGATCATCGCAAGAAATATTGTTCATTGTACCAAGCTGGTATGCCTCATATATATAGTCCTCAAGAGGCGTAGAGATTTGGGGATGTTAGTCATAGCATTCCTTGGATTTACGCAGTCGTGGACAACAAGTCGGTATCATCAGGCATCCATTATTGAGATGGAAGGTATGCTTTGTGGTCAAGTTGTTTCTATTTCGATTGATCCTAAATCTATTTATAGTTATGTTAATCCTGACTTGGTGGATAAGTGTGGCTTGAGAAAAGAATGCATGCAAAGTCTTGGTTAGTGTAATTGGCTACAGATACTAAGAATATAGTTCATCACTGGGTAAGAGTTTGTGCATTCAAGTTGAACAATATGCCTACAATAGCACATCTGGATGTACTGCCACTGGGATCATATAGTATGCTTTTAGGTATGGATTGGTTGTACCTTCACAGGACCAAAGTAGATTGTTATGAAAAGGATATTGAGTTCCTAGATGATAATGGGGAAAAGATAATTTTGCAAGGAAAGAAGAAGCCTACATCAATGAGGATGGTCACCAATATGTAGGCTAAGCATAGTTGTAGGAAAGGATATGTGATATTTGCAGTCCATATCTCTAGTCACAAGGGTAAGGATTTTGAGGATGTAGAAATATTTAAGAGGTGCCCTGTATTAAAACAGTTTCAAGATGTGTTTCCGGTAGAGTTTCCAGAGTTTCCTACTCACAGAGAAGTGGACTTTTCTGTTGAGTTGGTACCAAGGGCAACACCAAAATTAAAATCACCTTACAAGATGAGCATACCAAAGTTAGTAGAGTTTAAATTGCAATTGAAGGAAATTCTTGATAAGGGGTATATTATACCAAGTGTATCACCTTGGGGTGCACCAATATTGTTCGTGAAAAAGAAGGATGGTTCTCTCAGGTTGTGCATTGATTAAATGAAGTTTAACAAGGTGATGATCAATAACAGGTACCCATTGTCGAGGATTGATGACTTGTTTGATCAGTTGGAGGGAGCAACAGTGTTCGCAAAGATTGATCTGAGATCAAGATACCATCAAATACAGATCAAGGAAGAGCACATCTATAAGACTGCTTTAAGGACCAGGTATGGGAATTATGAGTTTTTTGTAGTTCCTTTCGATTTGACTAATGCTCCAACTACTTTTATGTGCTTGAAGAATAATGTATTACATCCTTATTTGGACAAATTTTTTATTATATTCATTAATGACATATTCATATATTCTAAGAATGAGGAAGAGCATGCCGAGCATTTAACAACAATGTTGAGATTGCTAAGAGAGAATTAGTTATATGCCAAGCTTAGCAAGTGAAGTTTCTTTCAGACAGAGGTGAATTACTTGGGACATATTATTTCCAAGGAAGGCACAGTAGTAGATCCGAAAAGATAAGGTCTATCATGGAGTGGGAAGCTCCTAAGAATGTGCATGAAGTCAAATCATTCATGTGATTAGCAAGTTACTATAGGAGGTTCATCAAGAACTTCTCACACATTGCATATCACATTACATATTTTCAAATAAAAGGACATAATTTTGAATGGACAGAAGAATGTGCAACTAGTTTGGAGAAATTGAAGTAGTTGTTAACAAATGCTCTAGTTCTTAAGATTGCAGATCCAGAAAAAGAATTTGTGGTGTGTACAAATGCTTGCAAGAGAGGACTTGGTGGGGTCTTAATGTAGGAGGGACAGGTGGTATGCTATGAGTCTAGGAAACTGAATGAGAATGAGAAGAACTATGTGACTCATGATCTTGAGTTGGAAACTAGTATCCATGCCTTAAAGATGTGGAGACATTATCTTCCTGGCTGGAAGTTTTTACTGATGAGTGATCACAGTGGGTTGAGATATCTATTCAACCAATTGAATCTAAATGCCAGGCAGACTAGGTGGTTGGACACGATCAATGAGTTTGACTTTGATATCAGATACATCAAGGGTAAAGAGAACAAGGTTGTGGTTGCTCTCAGTAGGAGAGTGTAGATGAACAACGCCGTGACAGTGAGATCATATGGGACATATTTACAGGATCATATCTCAAAGGCAGGACAACATGATGACAGGTATAGGGAGATTAAGCGCATGCTACAGCAACAGGGTACATGTGATCTGGAGGTGGACTATCATATCATGGTAGATGGCTTGGTGAGATTTAGGGATAGGATCTATGTGCCTGATGACAGTGGGCTCAAGAGTATTATCTTGATGGATTTTCATGCCAAACCATATTCAGGTCACCCAGGATATCAGAAGGCATTTACAGAAGTAAAAAAGTTCTATTATAGGCTGAATCTGAAGAAGGAAGTGGCAGAGTTTGTGGCTAGATTTTAGATTGTCATCACATGAAAGCAGAGTGTAAGCATCTAGGTGAATTGCTTCAACCTATTCTCATTTGAGACTGGAAATGGGAGTTCATTTCCATGGATTTCATTATAGGTCTTCCGAGGACATCGAGGTAACATGATTCTATCATGGTTGTGGGTGATAGGTTGAGCAAGGTAGTTCACTTCATTCCAGTGAATACTACTTATTCATCAGGGAGATCATGAGATTGTATGGTGTTCTGAAGAAGATTGTATTGGACAAGGATGCTAAGTTCACTTCCAAAATTTGGAAGGCGTTGTTTATAGGCTTGGGGATAGAGTTGGCCTTCAGTATAACTTATCATTTGTAGGCATATGGACATACATAGAGGTTCAATAGGATTCTGGAGGACACGCTGAGGATGTACATGATGCATAAGCAGAGGAGATGGGAGGAGAACCTTCCACTAGTTAAGTTTGCTTACAATAATGGTTACCAAGATTCACTAAGGATGAGTCTCATTGAGGCATTGTATGGGTGGAGTTGTAATATCCCATCAGTTGAAGTGATCCTGTGAACATTGTAATGATAGGACCAGACATGTTGGTATACATGGAACATGAAATGCATGTTATAAAGAAGAATCTAAAGGTAGCACATGATAGGCAAAGATTTATGTAGACCAGCATAGAGAATTTAAGGAGTTTCGGGTTGGGGAGCATGTGTATTTACACATGAAGCCCAAGAATATCTCCTTGAGTATTAGATCATGTTCCAAGTTGGCACCACAAGAGTGAGGCCCTTTTGAGATCCTTGAGAGGATTGGACCAATAGCCTACAAACTTGCACCGCCTTCGACAATGAAAGTCCATGATGTTTTCCATGTTTCATTGCTTAAAATATATGTAAAGGATGTTGATCATGTTATTGATTGGTCTGTATTGTAGGTGGATCTAGAAGGATAATTCCAGAAAGAACCTTAGTGTATATTGCAGCAGAAATAACTCATGCTCCAGAACAAAGCAATCGAATAAGTTAAAGTGTTGTGGAAGCATTTTGCACCCGATGAAGCTACTCGGGAGATGATTGATTAGGTGCGGGATATGTATCCTTCATTATTTTTCGATGGAGGAAAATACCATAATGAGATGTGTTATAAAGGTCCAATAATCAATATGGCTGTTATGTTGTCATGTTTGTCATGATGGTTTTGCTTTCGAGTAGGTTGTTCATTGTAAATAGTGCAACAAGCTAAGTTACAAAGCTCCATGGGAAATATGTTTTGCTTTTCAGTGGTTTTTCTAGTTGTAGTTTTCATAGAAAACCGAGGACGGTGTTCCCCTAAGGGGGAGGATGTTGTAACAACCCCCGGATAAAAGTGCATGTAATAAAGTTAATAAGGGAAAAATCAGACCAAGGTCAAGGGATACTTATTCCAAGCTTAATGTTGGGAAAAATATCATAGTGGACATCACTTGTTGTGTTTATGGCTAAGGGGAAATTGGAAAAGGCAATGGAAAAGGCTTTGAAAAGGAAAAGTGGCATTAATTGGCATTTATTTATGAAAATAATGGAAATTAGGAGAAAAAGCAGGTGAAAAGTCACAAGTTGCATGTGACGAGGAAATTGAAGGAAAAATGAAGAAATTAGAGGCATCAATAATAAAAAGACATCAGAGCATTAGTTTGTATCCTTTTTTCCATTGATTTTCATAATTGATTTCAAAGAGGAGAAGAGCACCACAAGGAGAATGAAAGCAAAGGAAAGAAAGGATTAAGAAGGGAAAGGTTGGATCAAGAATCTTTAGCAGGAATACTTGCGAGTAATTGGTTGCATATATGAATTCCTAGCTAGTTTTAACATGCAGGGTATGTGCATGTGTATTTGGTTTCATTGTTGTCATTGGATTAATGGATTTTGTCAAGTTTTGATAATGGTTTTATCCTTGCCTTTCCATTTCCATATAGTCATGGTGCGATGGGATTCATTCTTCGTTGAGCTTTGGATTACTGGAAGGTTTTCGATCCAAGTGAGGTGGTCTCAGGAAAATCCTAAGGGTTGGGGGTGGAGATGGTTTTCTCCATGAAGCCCTCATTAGGTGGGTGGAGACAGTAAAATTCCTCAAGGGATGGTGAAAGAATTTTGAGGCATCTAATCTCAGTTTGTTTTTGTGATCTAGGGACTGGTTTAGGTGATATCATGGTAGGGTGAGGGTGGAGGTGGTTTAACCTATGGATTCCCTTTGTTGTTTACAGATTGGTTTATCCCATGAGGTCACACATTCATGCTTGGAATATGGAACAAGACTGATTGGATGAAATAAATATTTTGTTCAACCCAATCTATGGTTAGGTGGTATGCGGAAGTCCCTGACTTGATTGGATTTTAATATGGTTAATAAGATCTAAGTTCCTCTTGCTTTTGATGAGTAAGTGTACTTTTTATTATGTGGATTTAATGGTTGTTCTCTCATTTTTGTTTTTCTGGTTATATGTTGGTTATAAGAATGGTTAATTAACAGATATAAGTATGTCTCTTAACACATTATTATTAATGAATGTCTAGTTAATGAATGCATGACTTAAATTGATGTTATGATAGCTATTGTGAGAAGGAATTGTTCCTTATTGTTTATCCTCAAATAACTTTTCATATCATTAGGTTCATATTTGCATTCATGACCTATAGGTTGCATGTTTACCATATGTTTGACGAAATGTCATCCCATGTTGGGAGGAGATAGATCAAGTCTCAGTTCAAGTTTGGGTGTAAAAACTTTGTTTCTATGTAATTTGTCATCTCCGGAAGTTTCATTGAATTCTGGATAGAGGCATGAGTCCTGGCCTTGAAACAGTGGCTCAAAATTTGGATTTTCTCACATAGAACTGACTGGAAAAGTCCACATTTGTATGGAGGCAGGCTTATTAGCGCCACTGGAGGGCTACAGTTACTTTCATGCCATGCTAAGGGAGTAGATGGGGCTCTAGATCAATGAAAAAATGAGTTATCTCAGGGGTTGGACACCTAGAGAGGTTGGATTACTCCTGGAGGTCCTGTAGGACGTGAGGGAATCCAGTAATGTCTTAAGTTGTCAAATCCATTTCCCTAAGGTCATATAGGAGGTTGAGTCTTATCATAGTGACCCCCAGCTCATGTTTACACCGGGTAAACCTATAAAAGTGGGTAAATGTGGGAGGATTCAGTTACATTGGTCCCTGGTGAACCGCTTTCCCTGGTGAAGGAGCCTCTGCTAGCGAGTGTTCTTGATTTGTATGTCCATGATATTGTTAGTTGGGGCTTGTTCGATGAAACTTGGGTTAAGCTCTTTTGGTGTCAGCTTCTCAGCAATGTCAAATGTGTCCAACAATGGGGAAAATTATGGTTGCATATGGTCCACATTGAATATTGGGTGTAGGCCAAGGAATGGTGGAATGTTGAGCTCAAAGGAATTGTCCCCTACAGCCTTAGTGATGGTGTACGACCCATATCAAAGTGAGAAAAGTTTGCTGTGGGGCTCAACGAGGGGCTCCTTCTGCAAATGTAAGCAAACTTTGTTGCCCACCTAGAACTTGTGTGGCACCCAATGCTAATCATGATGCTACTTATACTTAGCATTGGCTTGGTCCAATATGTCATGGACCTACCGATAGATGTGTTTAATGTGCTCAATGAAGTTTTTAGCCTTGCCTTCTTCTATCTGGACATGAGCCGAATCTACTTGAGTAGATTTAAATGGTATGGCCACATCAATGGGACATAGTGGTTGGAATCCCAACCCCACCTAAAAGGGACTATGGCTAGTTGAATGGAGAGCTCTATTGTAACTATGTTGGACATAGTGGAGGCTTTCATCCCATGTGCATGGATGCTTCGAGTTGTACATGTGCAGAATGTGCATGATCATCCTTTTGAAGAACCTTTTTTGGCCAATAGTTTGGGGGTGGAAGGTCGTGGACTTAGTGAGATTTGTATCCAGCATCGACCAGAGACTTGACCAAAATGTACTAAGGAACCTAATATCCATATCTGATATAATGAATTGTGGCATCCCAAAGTGTACCCACATGCATTCAAAGAAGAGATTAGCAGTGGCTTTTATAATGATACTCTTCTTGCAGGCCACCAAAATGGCCATCTTAGAGAATGTTTTGATGAACATGAAAATGTAGTTGTTTCCATGCTTAGTGGAAGGAAGGCCTGACATGTAATCCATGGAGATGGATTCCCAAGGCTGACTAGGAGTAGGAAGAGGAGTATATAGGTCTTGCTTCATGATGGTCAGTTTGGAAATGGTGCAGGTAGTGCAGGATCTGATGTACTTCCCACATTTTGCTGAAGGTTCAGCCAATAAAAATACTTTTGAAACACTACCACTATTTTCTCTACTCTGAAATGTCTACCTACCTGACTATAGTGTGCCTCAAAAATCATGTTGGCATGCTCACTTGAAGAAACATAGAGGTGTCCTAGGTGGCATAACAATGCACCCTAGAGGTGAAAATCAAAAACTTGCTTGCCTTCCGGGAGCATCTAATATGTTTTGTTGAATTATGGATTGCTCTTGTAAATATGCAACCACCTCTAAATCTCATGTCCCCCAAAGTCGAGCACAGTGGTCAACACCATGACCAGCGGTCAGCTGAGGTAGTCTGCAACATTATTGGTACTGCCCTTCTTATACTTAATGTTCAAATGGAACTATTGTAGGTATGTGGACCATTTCTGATGGCGATCGTTCTGCAAATTTCCTTGTGTATGTATGAACTACAAGGGTCGTTGGTATGTGTGAATGATTATTTCCTTCTCCATAATGTAATGGCTCCATTGTCAGAAAACTTGCACAATGGAATACATCTCTTTTTCATAGGTAGCATACTTTCGGATTGTCTGAAAGTGTCTCACTGTGATATGCCATTGGATGCCCCTGCTGAGTAAGAACTGCACCAATAGAATAATCAGAGGCATCTATCTCAATCTCAAATGGTTGTTGTAGGCCTGGTAATGTGAGTATTGGTGCATAGCAGAGGCGATGCTTCAACTCAAAAAATGCCTTCTTTTTGGATTCAAACAACAACAACTTTTCTTTGACTCAACCCTTGGCGACTTGACTCAAAGGCCAAGTGATATGAGAGAACCCCAACACAAACCTATGGTAGAAATTGGCAAGACACAACAAGCTATGGAGCTCTATTAGAGTGGTTGCAAATGGCCAATCCCAAATAAATTGTATCTTGTTTGGGTCCACATTCACACCCCTCTCATCAATGATGTACCCCAGATATTGAGCTTGGGTCATACCAAAAGTAAATTTCTCCAAATTGGCACACAATTTGTGTTGTTGCAAGGTTTGGAGGAGCTATCGAATATGGTGGAGGTTCTCCTCCCAACTCTAGCTAAAGATCAGGATGTCGTTCAAATACACTACCACAAATGAGTTGGTGAAGGATTGTAAGATGTTATCCATCAGCCTCATGAAGGTTGTGGGGGCATTTTTCAACTCGAAAGGAATGACCAACCATTCAAAAATGCCCCCATTAGATTTGAATGAAGTCTTCCATACATCAGAGGATTTGATTGGTACCTAGTGATAACCAAACTTCAAGTCAATCTTACTAAAATATTTGGCCCCTTTGAGATGGTCCAAAAGGTCATCAATCTGTGGGATTGGATACCTATTCCGGACAGTGATCTTATTTAGCACCCAATAGTCAATACAGAGTCTCCAAGACTTGTATTTATTTTGTACCAACATGATCGGGCTCCCACAGGGTGATGAACTTGGCTTGATGTACCCTTTCTGCAACAACTCATGAATCTGCCTCTTGATTTCATCGTTTTCTAGAACATAGTGTTGATACATCAACCCGTTTGGTGGCAGCGTGCCTAGGGTCCGATCAATGGAGTGTTTGACCTGATAGTGTAGGGGCACACCTATGCGTGAGGTGAAGATGTCCTTGAACTCATCCATGACCTTTTCCATTTGTTTTTGTTGTGCGGAGTAGCCCTACCTGGAGGTCATGGATGTGGCCACAATATTATTCTTTCCCTGAGGGTGAATCATAAGGAAGACAACTTTTCCGGTTTGGGAAATGATCTTACTTCATTTCTTCGCAGAGATAAAATATATGGTGGTAGGTGGTGATACATTAAGTATCTTATATAACTTATTACCCAAAGAAATAATACAAGTTTGAGGCCTAGACTCATACACAACATGACGCTTCCATAAGTATGGTTGGCCTAATAATACATCCCAAAATTCAAGAGGAGAAACATCACAAAGTACCTCATCTTTGAAGGGCTTGATGTTGTAAGGAAGGCGACACTATTGGCTGACGTGGGGATTTTGTCCTTGGTGAAGCCACCTGATGGTGTATGGTTTCAGGTGTACTGTGGTCGGTAGGCCCAACCATTTCACAAGCTCTGCTGAAGTAAGGTTCTTTTGGCTTCCACTTTTGCAATGAAATGTAGTGGAGAACCCTTCACCCACACCTGTGAGTGGAAGAGACACTCCCCCTCCTCTAGATCTTCGGCTTAATCTTATGGATCTTGGTGGTGTCAATGGTGGCACTAGGATCCACACCAATAATATGATTTGGAAGCCTTCAACTCAGCCACCAGTGACTGCTTGGCTTGACACTCACTTGTGTTGTTAGTGGGGATCTTATGGAGCTCACATCATTTCCATATGTCCTTTTTTGTCTTCATGGTGTGGTTCTTTTCTTTCAGCTTCAGCGGGTTATCCTGGGTCGCCCTGCCTTGTATTTGTCCTTTGTTCTATGGTTTGGGGGCACCTTTCCCTTGCTTCGAATTCACAGATCCAAAGTCTCACTTCTTTTGTTTAAATTTATGCTCAATCTTGATAGTGTGTCGATAGGTGGTTTCAAGCGAGGAGATGTCCAAGAACTCCATCTCGTCCTGGATGTACCTGTGTAGACAATGGCGGTACTTGAATACCAAATGCCACTTAGAATTACTGATACCCAACTTTGTATGAATGGTATGAAAAATATGTGTGAAATCCAGCACATCATGGTCCCTTCCCTGCCTCGGTGTGGTCCACTTTATGTATTTATATTCATAGCTCCTGATGAGGTAATGTTGTTCCTTGATGGCATTTCAGAAATAATTCCAAGTGGGTGCAGCTGAAAATAGTGAGGTTTCCTTCTCATCCTTCTGTTCACAGTAGGTTTCCCACCAATCCTTAACATGGGGGGCAACTTTGAGAAGTGCAAAAGTAATATTTTCCTGACTGGAAAAGTCATGAACCAAAAAATATCCTTCCAACAGATTTAACCATCTATCTACGGCATATGCATCTATTTAGCCTTCAAATATGGGGATGTCAAAATTGACTTGTACCTTCAAGGGAGTGGCGCCTCTAGAGTGGCTATTGGATGAAGATGTGTCACCTGTGGGTAGTCGCCGAAGGATATGGGAAAAGTTATCCATCATCGCGTTCTTGCATCACTTGAGGGCTTATTCAAGAAATATTTTGAAAGGACCTCTTGCTCCCTCATCTTTAATTTCTTTTTCCATGTTCGTCGGGGTTTTCAGGGTTGGTCTTGCAAAGGTTCAACCAGTTTGAGCCCTAACTCCTTATACCCTAACCTCATTGGGGACATGCAAAGAAAAACAAAGAAAGAGCATACCGCTCTGATACCACTGATCCATACTTATGCGGCAATGCAACAGAATACAAATACAAACATAAACACAAAGAAGCAACAAAAATAAAACTTCATTTCATTAATATCAAAGAACCGAAATATGCTTACATAAAGAAGGGAAATAAACTAGCTCGAGCGATGGTAGCTTCTCTCTTATAAGAGATGTGGTGGCTACATGCCTCTAAACTATGTTACAATGAGGCTCAAGTTCCCTTTTTATTATTGAACAACAAGGGAAAACCCTAAAGAACCAAAACCCTAATCCCAGGAGATGGAATGCCAAGAGTTTTTGGGCCCCACTGGGGTTAGTTGGGCAGGGGGTCATAACTTCGTCATATGATCTATGTTTGGCGTGTACGATACCTCGTTGGAAATATATCTTCGAGTACTACAAGATTTTTTGCAAGCCCCTATCTATAGCTACAAGCCTAACGAGGACATAAAAAAACATTGTTGAGGGGGTAAAAACAACTCTGAAAGTTCAAGACCCAAAAAACTACTAAATAGTAAATGCTGCTATAATCAAGGAAACAGATGAAACCGACTAGAGGACTAGGTGGAATAGGCAAGTGGCCACCAATATCCACTTGGATCACTTCAAATATTGGGGAGGACACAAATCCTCCCCGAGGATGATGCAAAATATCTTACAACCAAATTTAACACCTTAATGAAAAGCCTCACTAGGTGACCTAGACAATGAGCAATGATGGGAATGTCATCATTATCACCTTAGAAACTACTCCCCTCATTTTAATGCAAGATGGTTATCGAACACAAGGGAGGATTTCATAGTAGTTATTATGGATCAATTGACCCAAGTAAACTAATTCAATAGCCGCCTAAGGATTAGACTTCAATTACCATTGGTCTAGAAAATCAAGCAATTACAATTTATAATGGATTTTCATTGTAGTTTCTAGATTTGATTTTGAAGAGTCTTATGGCTTGTTTATAGGCTTAGGCCAACCAATAAAGGATCAAATAATGTCCCCAAACACACACAATCAAGAAATCACCTTTAGTTGAAGTAAACTAGCATGTAAAAATAGAAATTGCAGCAGTCAACTAATTTATAACAACAACAAATATAGCCCCAAAAACTATGATTATATAGTGAAAGATGAGGACTAAATTTATAGTAAACAAGAGAATTAATTACAACGAATTTATATAGTTAAAAGGCATATAAAAATAATTAAAACCCTAGATTGAAGCCCTAAATTATAGCTAGAAAATACACATAAAGTGAAACTTTCTTTTCTCCAATATATTTCTAACATTTTAACATTTGTCACATGCTCTTATATTCTTTCCTTTCACAGTTGCATCAACCTAAGGGGCATTTTCAAGCCCCTTATTCTTACAGGATGAGGCAAATAGGAAAACAATACAAGTGGTGGCAACTAGCCAAAAAGAGAGGAAAACAAAGAACATGATAGATATGAAGTGTTAAGTATGGAAAGATATGGAAACGATATCTCCATCTAGGCCCCCTAGTCATGCCCCTCTTGGATAATGAAAAAAAAGTTATAAGGTGATTACACTAGACTATAAATAAAAGATGACCACCAAGGTGAAATAAGAAAAAAAGTATGACATCTAAGTATCATGATCCATTATTTGATTTCAACCCATGATCCTTACTTAGATGCCGAAAAAATTAAATGTGAGCACTTTGTATGAAAAAATGGATAATGTACCTCATGGTTTTTGACCCACCTTCAAACATATGAGTATGTTGATGAAGTGAATGGGTTGTTGTATCATGAGTTAAATGCATCTAAGAGGCTCATATTCAAAGGGAAATATTCAAAGGGAAATATGAGATTGTTAGATGGAATTGTACATCATAGAAGAAAATAGAAGAAAATATTTTTTTTATGATCATCGCTATAAATACATGGCTAATACTCTCCACCATTAAAATTAAAGGTAAAATGTGCTTGAGCTCTTTGGATCTAAATAGTATAAATGATTTAAATCTAGAAAGCTCAAAGTGAAAACCTACACACTAGAATTAAGAGTACAAGTTAACTCAATTTGAAGCTTCAAAGTTTATAACTTTCCTCTTTATCCAATAATTAAGTTATAAAAACTCTAAAGAACATACTTATAATACGTTTTTTTCAAACAGGAATCGTTGTCCATATTTCGTATTTTTATTATGAAAATGATTAATGTGAATATATTTGGATATGAAAGCTATTAGTAATATTATAATTTTAATAAGGCTTATTTGGTTTGTTTTTATTATTTTAATTTTCAAATATAAGAGGCATGCGTTGGTGTTTGATTTCAGCTTCACCTAGATTCGATTGTCCCCTAATCCCACTTTAATTTCAACCCAGAAACACAAATATTGATAATATCAAATATTAACACTTTAGAATAACAAGATTGAGAAATAGTTACAAAATTTGGGAATTAAATGACATATTTTACAAATTGCATCAACATGGGATTGAAGATTTAAAATGAACCATTATATAATTCATTATTTTTTTGGAACATTATAGGTTGGAAAAGTATAGCCACGTCCTTTTCAGGCCAACGTTTAGAAGTTGATCCTAGTTTGTTAATTTGGACTCCTAAAACTTCCAAAACTTATTTTCAACATTAAACAAGCCTTTTTGGGCGTCAAAACTTTGCAACTAAATTCCCTGGCCCCTTATAGTTGTTCTACTCATTTGCAACTTTCCAATGGTCCAAATAAAACCTCGATTAGAGTCTGTATGCAAGAAAAATGCATCTAGGAAGTTTGCATGTGCTTTAACCATTGTGATAACAATTGGAGGTTATATCATCTCTCATTAGTCACACATGTGGAGCTAATGTTGACACTCTTAAGCATATTCCAAAAATTCCAAAATGATTAGTTTAATTAGGATTTGAGGCATGTAAAAACCCTAACTGTAACCTAAACAACTTTCAAGACATGTTATAAAATAAGCTATAAGGAAAGAGAGGGGTTTCATTCTGAATACATTGATTTATTGTTCCATCCGTGAATAGAGTTGAAGAGTGGGAAATCGTAATAGAGAAGAGGAAGAATTTGAAGTTGATAATATAATGGCCTATCGCAAATTGTCTATTATATGGTGGTTCAATATTTCTTTATATGTTACCGCATCGTAAATATGAGAAAAAAAAGTGACGCATAATCACATTCTAGTTCGGCTTTCCTACATTGGCTTTCCTATGGTACATCTTGTGTTCATTGTTTTGATGGTGTGCTCATTTTACAACTATTATTTTCTCTTATTATTCTTAGCTATTTGTCTTAAATAATGCACTATGCTAATAATATTATGTATTAATCATACACAATCATTGCACAATACATTGTACAACCTCGTTATTTTTGTAGTAGCATGTTAATCAATGCTATGATGAACTATCAATTGGACTATCCATGATAGTTTAAAGGTCATGATGGTATCAACATAGTTATATTTAGGGTTCTATTAAATATTTCAATATCCTGAGATCAACATAAATAAAGTAGCCTCAAATATTAACAATGGCATGCGGGTAGGATATCATCCCAAAGGAACATTTAGAAGGAAGATTTTCAAGAATGGAAGCTTAAGTCTCTAACATCTTCAAAAATATGATGTTACCAATGGAAATTTGAGAAAGCAAGTTTAGATCCATAAAGGAACTTATCATCTCTAAAGAGGACATTATCTCTAATGTAAAACCTAAATATAAATAAGATATAGAGAAAGAACAAGAAAAAATAAGACCAAGTTCTAATAGCACAAATTCCTTGTGTTTTTTCAAGGTGTAAGCAAAAGTGGATACTAGGCCCTATCAAGGTGAGATCAAAATGATGAACTTCAAACAATGATTGTAACAACTTAATTTTGCATGAATAATATAGGAGAAGGTAGAAAATATCATTTTCCCTTTTAAAGATTGAAGGTCGTTGACGAGCACCCAATTTGGCATCTTTGAACACTTATCCAACACCTTTTTGAGTACCATTTTCCATTTTTATTCCATTCCATCACCTATTTTTGCCATATTGATGCATTTTTTTTAATGTACAATTATCTTCCAATTATGTCACTTTAATGTTCATTCTTATATATTTAGGAAGGAATTTTCCTTTTGATGTTAACTTGTGAGAATCACTTTAGGTAGGTACTCATGAAGCAAATATAAAAAATAATTATTGTAACACCCTCTTGTAATGATGCAACACTTTCAAGTTGCAAAAATACCCCTATATCACTGCAACACCCCAACACCCCAGGTTCCTTATTTTCACAACACTATACTACCACTCTCACTATTGCAATACAACTGAAGAGCATGTGCCACAATTTATGTTATTGCAACATGACTAAAGAGAAAGAGTTGGAGCCCTAGTTGTTGCAACATAAACAGGGTTCAGTTCCACAACATGACAGAGTGCATTGCTACAAATTTGTTGTTGTAATATGATGAAGTGCAGTGTTGCAACATGACAAAGCCAACATAAGTGGTGTTACAACACGCTTAAGTCTAATGTTGCAACACCTTGACAATTGATCATCGAGGATAATTGTTGCAACGCAAGGAAAGCTATCACAATGCACCTCCATCCAATTTCCAGCCACATAGCTATCATCGACAAATGCATGTTGATCATTTGACCACCCAACAAAGAAAGTGACAAGACGTATTTGGCTTCCCAACAAAGAAAGGTTGATCGCAACTGAAGATCAACCCAACCACCACTTGTCACAACAACTAAATGAGTCAACATTTATCTGATCTTTTCTACTTTTTAGTGAAATTATTGTAACCAAGAAGGAACAACCTAAGAATCAAAATATTTTCATGTTTGTTATTTGATATCTTGATTAAATTAAGACTACATTACTGTGTATAAAGACACCCTGCTCTACTTGAGCTGGGGAGGACAAAATAATTGTAGTGTGCATTATGTGTTTCAATTAATATAAAGTTTATGATCTTGTTCCATTTTTTTATTATGCATTTTTTTATTAACTTAGGCGATATGCTTTTATAAATAACGCCTCACCTAAGGAGGTAGGGCCCCCTCCTTAGTCAGGTATTTCCTTTAACCATATAGATTAGTTTCTAGTTTCATTTATATTTATGTTAACTTAGTATTTACTTTGTTTACTTACATTGATGCAACTTGCTAATTTGATAAATTACTCTATTTCTTTATACTCATCTAACTCTAATAATTAACTCTAGCTCTTTATGCTACTGCAACTTTCTAATTAGATAAATAACTATGTTTATATATGTTGTTAATTAATCAATATAAATAGATAATTTACAATGTTTCTGAGGATTGTGTTTCACTTACTATGTTATCTAGATTTACAATGTTGTCTTTAAAATATCTTATTAGATTGGATTATTTGTATTGCATTTTATTAGCATTCTACCTTTTCATATGCATGTTTTTTCTAGGGATCAGGATCACCACAAACCTTGAGCAAGTCACCACTTGATTGCCTATGTGATTTATTTATGTCTATGTGATTTACTTTTTGGTTGCATGGATTGTTATACTTGTGTTGGGGGTTACATTGTTTAGCTTCCTATGCCCACTAGGTAGAAGCATGTTATTCAATTTTGCAAGTGTGACACTTAATTTATGCAAGTGTGGTTTGTTGTCCTCGATGACTTGTAAAATACATTAATATATTTTTGTGAAACACTCATCTAGGATACTACAACCTCATTGACACTCAACAACATTGTATTATCATATGCATTGCATGACGGATCACAAGTTCCATACAAACACCATATTGGTAATTAAATACACATTTTCTCATTTATCTGCTAAGTAATTAGGAGGTAATTGGAGAACTTGTAGTCATACCTAAATTGAGAGTTTGCACATTGACATGACCACAAGTTGACAAATGTGATTAGATTCCATGGGTTTCCATCAATAAAAAGGGGGAAATTGTTGGTAGTGTGGGTTGTCATTAATGTCTATGACATCTCAAGGGGAGACATGTTATGATCAAGTAGCAGAGGACAAGTTGAGGAGGAGTCATATTAAGATCAAGAAATAGAGGGCAATAAGAAAGGTGGTAGATAAAATACAACAAAGAAAAGGCAACAGAGTACAATCGATGAAAATACTTACCATCAATTAATGACCCACATAGAGGGCCTTAGTATTCTGACATGTCGAGCCCTAGGTTGTTGGGCCTTAGCCTATTAACCATATTGGCCCTTAGCATGTTGACTACAACATAAACAAAGTGCATGCTTTATTAGGCACCAGACCATTTTGGCCTATCGAATACCCTTCGATTAACCAATATCAGATGTATCAAAAGGATGTGGCATGCTACATGTTAGTGATGATGTGGGGTTCTAGGTGGTGAAGACCATGACATGGAAACAATGGTGGATGACATGTGGTAGGTGTTTATGATAGATTTGGCAAGTTGGTTGGACAAATATTAGGTGACACATGGAAAGTACACATCAATACTTAGACACATTGGAATTATTGATTCACCATAGAAGATTATGTGGCAAGCACAATGGTAGGTGATGTGGCAAGGTGGGCCAAATCAAATCACGGGTTATCAAAGTGTTTGAACAATTTGTTTTTAGTCTAGGGCTTGCACCAACATCTGATAGGATCCACTTGTAGGGGACAACACTCAATTATGAAATGCTAAGCAATATCTCCTAAGAGCTTTAGGGACTTGGAATATCAGAAAAGATTGTTCACTCACAAAATATTATGATATCCAGATGAGTTTCAACCCCTAGTCCTCACACCAAGTCACATGGCACTAAGGGATAACACCTAAGGGCTTAATTCCCTCATTTTCTCATTGTATTAATGTTTTGGAAAGGAAGCCGTAAATTCAATCCACCAATACCTAATAGAAAATAGCTTGAGGCCACAATTAGAGGTCATTTGAAGTTAAAGTATGGCATTCAAAGAGTTAATGGGCCTCAACTTACAACAAATTATAAAAAGAATTGGAGTCTGTCTCCCAATGTCCGATATGTTTAGCTCTTAGTTACAACATGTGGTCACGGAGGTAATGAGCTCAACCCTAAGAGGTATCAATTTATTGGCTCACTAGTGTATTAGGAAATAATTGTTAGTAAAATTGCCAAATGTATTATATTTTTAGCTAGCAGTCACAACGACATTTCCACATAAAGAAGAAAGTGTGGTCTTGAAAGCTAGTGACTTATTATCATTACAAAACATAAAGCAGAGTTGATATCTCGGTATGTAGGGTCTTAGTTGTGTATATAGACAAAAGTGAAGGCATGAATACTACAATGTTGAACAAAGTGAAGGTTTTAACCTTATACAAAAAAATCCTACAAAACAATTCTTAAAAAAAAATGGTGAGAAAAAAATATGCACAAATATTTTTCTCCTGGAACCCAAAACCAAGAAAAACAAATTGATTTTTCATTATATTCCTTTAAATGTTACAATACATTATATACATTCTAAATCATTCATAAACCTACAATCTGTTAATCTTGGATTAGAACAAAACCATAGTTCCCTTAAATGGATCTACAAAATACAATGGGAAAAACCATCATGCATAAAACCATGCACAAAACCATGGGTGGATCCACCATTTTTTTTCCTGTGGCGTTTCCCTGAACTCCATGGAGAGGAGCTATTTCCCCTGAAAACCCCAGGACTTCAATTCCCATTATTTCTCTACACCAGAAAAACTCCCCAGTGCTCACAGACTTTGTCAATGAATTTGCAACATTCTTCAAAGTGTCCACCTTTACCAACAACACCTTTTTTCCTTCCAACATATCCCTCACGAAGTGATACTGAACATCAATATGCTTTGTATTTTAATGATAAGCAGGGTTCTTTTCCAAGAAAATTTCACTTTGGCTATCGCAATCTATATTTATATCTTGTTGTACCAACCCCAAATTTGAACATAAACTTTGCAACGAAACAACTTACTTGCTTGCATGAGTCGTTGTCATGTATTCAACATCTATAGTTGAAAGTGCCACTACATTTTGTCTCTTGCTTATCCAATTGACTTATCCTCCAAATAGGTTAAACACGTACCCACTTGTAGATCATCTATGATCCAGATCTCCAACTCAATTTTCATTAACAAATCCATGTATATCCAACACTCTATCCAATCCTAGTCTTCCTTCATAGCACAAACCATAATTACTAGTGTCACAAAGAAACCTGAAAACCCGCTTTACTACTATCCAATTCTCCTTCCCTGGTTTTGACATAAACATACTCAGTACCCCCTTTTCATGTGCAATTTATGGTCTTGAACAGACTGTTTAATGCATCAAACTACCAACTACACCTGCATATAGAACATGGGACATGTCCTCTTCCTCTTCTTGTATCTTGGGAAAAAAATTTTCAAATAACTTTACACATGCATGAAAATGAACCTTCACCAATTTACTCTCCTGCATATTAAACCTTTGGAATATTGTCTCAACATACTTCCTCTGGTTTAACCATAGCTTCATCTTTTCCCAATCTTGATTAATTTCCATGCCTAAAATGAAGTTTGCAGCACCAAGATCCTTCATATCGAACTTAGAGGGCAACTGGATCTTCCCGTCCTGGATAATTTCTCTGTCATTTCTAATCATGAACATATCATCCACATATAAGACCAAACAAATAACACGATCACCATTAATTTATAATACACACAATGATCTACTTTGCTGCTTGTAAATCCAAGTCCCTGTATATATGTATCATTTTTTTGATACCACATCCTTGGTGATTTATTTAACCCATAAAAAGGCTTATTTAACTTGCACACTAGTTCTTTCTTACCCTTCACTACAAAGCCTTCTTATTGCTTCATGTAGATCTCTTCTTCTAGATCCTCATGTAGGAAAATTGTCTTTACATCCATCTATTCTACCTCATAATCAAAATCGACATCAATAGATAAAATTAATCTAATATGTGCTAACTTGGCAATAGGAGAAAAAACATCACCAAAATAAATTCCCATCACCTGGGAATAACCTTTCGCTAGTAGTTGAGATTTGTATTTCTCCACTTTTCCTTTTGAATTCATCTTCTTCTTAAACACTCATTTATTTCCAATGGGTTTTCTTCAATCCAAAAACTTTGTCAGATCTTAAGCCTCATTTCTATCTAAGGTTTCCATTTCTTCAACCATGGCCTTTTCTTAGAGTTTTCTATCCTCTGAATCCATCGCCTCCCTGAAATTTATGGGATCTTCATCAATAATAGATAAATCAAAATTAGAACATAAATCATATGGAGTATACCTCTCTAATTTGCTTCTTTCGCGAACTAATCTCTTCAAAACTGGAGTGTGTGGTTCTACTTCTTGTGATTCTTATACTTCTATGGACTCTAAATATTCATCCTTTAAGTCAAATTATATCTTCTCTAGTTCATTTTCCCTTGGTAGTACTTCCTTTTTCATGACATCCTTCACTTCTATAAATACCACATCTCGATTGTACACAACCTTCTTTGTTTCTCAGTTTCAAAGCTTGTAACATTTTAAACCATCTATATACCCAATAAAGATGCACCTTTCATATTTACTATCCAACTTGGATATTTTCTCCTTTGTAACATATACATATGTATCACATCCAAATACCTTGAGATGAGAGAGGAGAGGGTTTCTTACCAGTCTATGCCTCACGTGGATACATGCCCTCCAACATTATCGAAGGTGATATGTTAAAAAAGTAACATGTAGTATACACTACCTTTGCCCAAAATTTCTACCCTAATATAGCACCAATGAGCATGCTTCTTGCCTCTTCCATTAGATCTTGTTGATCGTTTTTGTAAATCCATTTTGATGAGGTGAGTTGTCTTTGAATTCCTTCTTGCAGAACTCTCCACCATTATTTGTACTCAACACCTTGATCTTCTTCTCTAGCTGATTTTCCACTAGAGCCTTAAATTCTTTACACCTGTCAAAGACTTCATATTTCTTCCTTAGTATATATATCCATGTATTCCTCGAGAAGTCATCTTTAAACAAGACATAATACATAGATTTACCCAATCACAGGTCCAAACACATCACTGTGCACAAGCTCTAATATTTCTTCCGCCCTATTAGCACTATAGGAAAAACTCACTCGATTCTACTTCCCATTTACATAATGTTCTTATAAATAAAAATGCAAAGAGAAATTAGACATACCTTCTACCATACCATTACCATGTAGTATCTGAAGGCCCTTCTCTCCAATATGTCCTAGTCTTTGATGCCAAAGTATAGTCTTTTAACTAGATAATACAAGATTTTTTGCTCCACTTTTAAGAACAACAAATTGTTGCACCCATCAATAACAGTACTTCCCAGTAACTTGTACATAGTTTCGATCTAAAATTATAATATCAACACCAGTGCTCCTCGAACCATCTTGTGGGTATCTTTCTCGAACATTGTATTTACACCTGAATACTCCATCTTGCTTACAAAAAACATATTTATGGCCAATCATGGAGTATGTAGAACACCAGGAAGTGTCATAATCCTTCCACCTATCAGCTTCAACTTCAATTTTCCTTATCATATGACTTTGGTCTTCCTATCAATACCTATGAATACATCACCACCATCATATTTCTAGTACTCATAGAACCACTCCCTATGGGGAGTCATGTGAAAGGATGCACCTAAGTCAATGAACCATGCCTCATGATCTACATGTGTACTAGAAGAATCCATGTACACATCCTCACCTTCATCTTAGGTGGTTTTTTCCTCTACATGAGGAGCATCATCAGATCCCTTTCCTTTCTCAAGAGTTTTAGATCTATAATATTTTTTGTAGTAACCTTCTTTTTCACATTTCTACCATACCTTTGCAATTATTCTTTGAGATTTAGATCTCCCTCTTGAGGAATTATTCTTGTTTCTACTCTAATAATATAACACATATCCAACAAAAAGAGTAAGAAACACTCAATGGAATAAAAAAGAAAGATGTTGTGTGAAAGAAGATTCCTCACTGTGTTGGAAAGCTATGCAGGATAAGACTCATTCAAAGCATAATTTAATGGGTAAATATTTTGGGTTGATACCTATGGTAAATATAGGACTTGTGAAAGAGTTCATGTTGTCTAAATACATGGTTGAACAATTGGTGAAGTTGTTAATATTGTGCATAAGTAAAAGAAGTGCAACTGAGATATCAAGAGAATGTGAAAAGTAGAGTAAGCCATGAGTATGATTACAATGAAATATTCATGAATGTGTAAGAGATATAGTAAGGGTGATAGGCACGACACATGTGTTTGTTGAGTGATAGTAGAAGCTAGTGTGAATATGGAGGGACAAAATAAAGACAGGAGCGGAGAGTAGTTTAATTAGAAACAACAACAAAAAATAAAATCAACAACCAAGAGGGGATTGGTGTTCCTAATAGGTGGGTTCCTACAAACATTTTGGGATAGGTATCTCTAGTAGATTGTAGCCTACAATTTTTAAATGGGATAGGTGTCTACTGCAAGTGGGTTCTTGCAAATCTTGTAAGTGTAGGTTGGTACCTACAATCATCATCTAAAGAAAAACATATTTTGTGGTTTTTTCCCATATGGTTTTCCATGATAAATATATTGTGTTATATGCGTTGATTTGATTATGTGTGGCTTATCATTGTTGTATAATTTTACAATAGTGAAAATTCACATGTATAAGTAAAGGTCTTAAATAGTACAAAAAATTAAAATATTGATTCACCCCCCTCTCAATATTTAACAACATTTATGTGTGTATGTGGAAGAGTTTTTTCTTTTAA
Source organism: Pinus tabuliformis (assembly GCA_031772625.1). Classification (NCBI taxonomy): domain Eukaryota; kingdom Viridiplantae; phylum Streptophyta; class Pinopsida; order Pinales; family Pinaceae; genus Pinus; species Pinus tabuliformis. Next base: position 569,125,265 of record CM062820.1, read on the forward strand.
TTCTCTTTAATTTGGTAGATGTTTCTCATGTTCACCTTCATCTACATTATATGGCTGACAATATACTCATGTATATCTAAGTTTCTCTCTATTTTGTTAACTAAATCCATGCTTAACATGTTATTCTTCTTCAAATCCTTCTTGTAGTTCTTTGGATTCAACTTAGGGTGTAGCTTTCAACATTTTTATTTAGTATAAACAACAATTTTATAGACATTATAATGGTTGTTTTGATCCTTGCATTGATGTGAGGTGGCATCAATATTTATTCCCTTTCCATTTCACATCTTCATTCCATCCCTTAAAGTGTCCCATTAATTCATTTTCCTAGAACCACTTGATTGTCCATATCATTTGCCTATCTCTTGATATTTCCCATTCACACATGTTTCATCAATGGTGTTAGGTTTAAACGGAATTACTTGCATCCTTGAAAGGCTATGTAAACTATCTAAATGCTTGAGGGCTACATCGAAGTTTGGTACAAACAACAATGATACAATGGTTATAGTGGTTGTTTGGATCCTTGCATTTATGTTAAGTGACATTAATATTTCTTCTCTTTCCATTTCACTTCTTTCATCCCTCCTTGGAAGATCCCATTAATTCATTTTCCTAGAGCCACTTGATTGTCCATACCCTTTGTCCATCTCTTGATATTCTTCGTTCACACACATTTCATCAATGGTGTTAGGTTTAAAGGAAATTACTTGTTTTCTTGAATGACTATGTACACTATCCAAATACTTGAGAAATGCATCTAAGTTCTTGGAGACATTCTCAATTAAATTGGTTGTTTTCTATTTTACTCAATAGTCTACTATTTCATACTTTGTCATTGTTTTTCCCAATTGTAATGCCCAGGAATCCTCTAATCCTCTTCATACCCAATAGGGTGAAACTAGGACTTGATAATAGTTTTATATACCTCCAACTTGGTTATTAGCTTATGAAACTCCAACGTAGTGTCAATGTATATATTTCACACAAAATTTGGTCATGACCTTCAATATTTTAATAGTAAAATGATACTTTCTACACTTCTCCTACATTATATTTTTTTCTTGTGAAGTTATGATTCTATTTATATTTCATAAAAATAAAAGCTTCATAGTCATGGTTTTCCTTGGTTTACCACTTGGGAAACTAGACTAGTGGCAAAGCCTTAAACTCTTAATTTTCCAAGTTTTTAATAAAAATGGAAGCCAAAAATTACAAAATTTCTTACCCATATATGGATGTTATCTAGCTAATTGAATATAACAAACTAATAAACATAAAAATAGGAAAATAAAGTGGATTATTAGTAATAGAACATGTGGATTAGGATGAGTTTGAGGGCTCTGCCTGAATTGGTTGCTTGCCATGCTAATGGGAACTGATTGGGTTTGGGGAGTAGGCCCAAATGGTCACCAATTCTCTACATGTGATGATCTAAGTTCTTCATGTAAATTTGGAGCTCATCCAACATTAGTAGAATATCCTCTTTAGCCTTGTTCCTGTCTAGCAGCACTCTTCCTAATAGGGTTTTCATATGCCCATATAAATAAATTGTTTATATGTATTGGTAATACTTTCCCCTGTTATGACCTATTTCACGTATCTAGGTGGCCACCTCAGCCATAATATCCATGTCTAACAAACAACCTCATTCACCTATTATATATCATTTTGCTTCATTGAGTTTTGCATAAATGACTTGTAAGGTCTATTCATGATAATGTTGGGCAAAGATTTTGCATGATAGCAAACTTGTGCCCTCCTCTATTCTCATAGTAAGTAAACCCCCCCACAATAGTGTCTACGCTAGTGTGGCATCTTTATTGCTTAAAGCAACAATACACAAAAATATTCGAGTCTACCATGATGTGAGGGTGGTAGACAAAGGTGAGAGATTTATTCCAAAGTAGTTGCAACAAATAAACTCAGTCGTTGAGAGAAGAAATCCAACTAAGGACGTGGAAAGTAGAGGAAATGGATAGTCAGCCAACTTGATTAGAGGTAAGGATGAAAATAACAAAAAAGGTTTCGTGGCTACATAAGAGTCCCACTAGGTGCATTGTGAAATCAAACTCTCGACACTTCAGTGAAATTGGAATGTTGAGAGCCATAAAAACTATTAAACTTAGATGCATTATTATCGTATGCATTTTCAAAGAATCCATATCATCAAGCACATAAGAAGAGTTAATGCAACTCAATAGTGGCTAAATCCCATTATCGTCGATCATGGAAAATATTACAATGGAAGTGGCTTTAATTATACTTTTCGGGGGGGGGGGAGTGGTGGGTTGGGGGGGGTGCTGACTTGGCATGCCCCCTCCAATTATTTTTGGGTTTGAAGTTCAGCTTGTTGACTCCCATTAATCACATCCCACCTCACCCCTTATGGGGGCTCCTACAGACCTCCAATTTATGTATAGATTTCTAACCATATTTGGTCATGACCTTCAATCTTTTAATGGGAAAATGATATTATCTACACTTATCCTAAATTATGTATGCAAAAGAAATTGTTGCATGCATGCATTGATTGAAGTTCATCATTTTGATCTCACCCTGGTAGGGCTTGATATCCACTTTTGCTTACACTTTGAACGAATGTAGAGAAGATATCATGTTAGACACTAGTCTTGTTTTCTCTCATTCTTTTTGTATATCTTATTTATCTTTAGGTTTCATGTTAGAGTTAATATCCTCTTTAGAACATATAAGCTCTTTGATGGGCTTAAACTTCCTCTCTAAATTTTCCATTATTATCACCATATTTTTGGAGATGTGAAAAAATTGCACTTCTAATCTTGAAAAATCCCCCTTTGAATCTTACTTTGGGTTTTTCTTGTACCCATCCACCATTGCTAATATTTGAGACTACTTTCTTTATGTCAATATGAGGATCCTGCAATATTCCATAGAAAAAACTATGTTGATACCAACATGATCTTTAAAATACCATAGATAGTCGAATTAATAGTTCATCATACCATATCTTAACATGCTATTACAAAAACAATGAGGTTATATTGTATTATGCAATGATTACTTATGATCATGGGTTATCCACTCAATGATTTTGTTACATAACATCTGCATTCATGCGATATTAAATAATACATCTAACTGTACTAAATATTGATAAATACCTCCCAAATCCTTTTGTGGAATCCTCCTTTGAATATATCTTTCCCAAAAAAAAAACATTTTTTACTATATGCCGCTTTTTTACCCTCCAATGCTTATAAAAACCCCATAACCCATAGCCCACATCCCATGCACCACCTCAATACATATAATATATTAACTCTATATTTTGACAATTTTAAATCTCCTTTATGAGTGAACATAATAAGAAATTGGCGAATAAGGTGAAGTCCATGTGCTTATGATTGATACATGATATTATCCACATACTATGTTTGTTAAGAAAATTGAATAAGAATATTAAGAGAAAATTGTAGTTGTAAAATGAGTATGCCATCAAAACAATGAACAATTGATGTACCATGGGAGACCCAACACAAGAATACCTAAGAAGAATGATGATTATGCCTTGCTCTTTTATTCTCATATTTATAATGCAACAAGATACAAAGAAATATTGGCTACCTTATAATAGAAAAAATGTGATAGGCCACTGTAAGATTAACTTCTTTCTCTTCTATATTATGATGCTCTGTTATTCCTCCTTGCTCAAGGATGAAACACTAATTCAATGCACTCGGAAGAAAACATACTTCTTCGCTTGCAACATAGTTTTTAACATGTCTTGATGGTTGTCTAGGGTTATAATTAGGGGTTTTGCATGCCCCAAATCCTAATTAGTCGTAGAGTTTTGGACTTTCTAAAATCCTCTTAAAACCCACACACAACTAACTCCACATGTCTAAATAATGATAGATGATGTGACATGCACTTGGCACAACAATGGTCAAAGCACATGTAAACTTTCTAGAAGCATAACTCTCGCATACAAACTCTAATTAAGGTGTTCGTTGGACCATTGAAGAGTTCTAAATGAATAGAATAACTACAAGTGGTTAGGGACTTTAGTTGCAAAATTTTGACCTCTAAAAGGTTTGTTTAATGCACTTAATGGGAGAATCAAGATCAACTTCTAAAATTAGCCTTAAAAAGATATAATATAATTTTCCATTGTGAAAAATCTTAAAATAAATATAATTACGTTTCATCTGTTTGATTCTAAAGTGTTACTATTGATAGAACCCAATATTAGGGTTTATAAGTTGAACCAACAATCCCATATCATTGAAATGAATTTGAACTCAAACATCAACACATGCCTAGTATATTTTAAAATTAAAATAATAAAAATAAAAGCCTAATAAATTTTATTAAAATTGCAATAAAAACATATCTAAATATTTTATGTCTTCTTTTTAGTTTTTTAGAAAAATATTTGAAATTGAGCAAGGCAACTTTACATGAAATTGCAATTGCAGTTCCATATCATTCAAAATACATTTTTATCTAATTTATTCAACACTATAAAAAAAACTTCTAAAACCATTTACAAACTTAATAACTAAAATTTACCATTCTAATTATCCACAAAAATTAAACAAAACTATATATATAAATTAAACAAAATATATATATATATATATATAAACTAATGGCAATAACTTTCATATCCATAAATATTTACAATGTCGTCCTCATGATAAAAATGTGAAATGTGAATCATGCTTCCTTCTTTGAAATAAAATATTAAGTGTGTTCCTTCTTATGGTTACAATTTAATTATGGAATAAAGAGAAAAGGAAAGAGAAGTAAAATTTGACTTCAAGATTAGGTTTACATTTTTATTAAAAGGGTGAATGATAAAATGATAAAATAAAATAAAAATAAATAAATAAAATAAAATAAGTTATAGATTTAAATTTAAAGATTATATATATATAATAGTAATAAATAATTAAACATATGAATATGAATCTTTTAAAAACAAATAATTGTCGTTATTATAAATTTAATAAACAAAAATAATAAAAAAACAAAAAAAATCAATTGAATTTGAATTATATTGATAAAATAATTCGTTGTTATTATAAATTTAATAAATAAAATAACATTAAAACAAAATAATCAATTGTTATTATAAATTTAATAAATAAAATAACATTAAAACAAAAAAAAATCAACTGAATTTAAATTGTATTGGTAAAATATAATAATTTAATCTAATTCTTCGAAATTTTTGGATTTTGATAAATTTTTAAAATTAAAATGTACTGATAAAATAATCCATTGTTATTATAAAGAGGGTGGCATAAAGACACAAGGGCCTGGTTAAACTATTGGGAGATCAACGAAAATGATGCATTGCAAAACATAAATAACATTAAAGATATTGTTACTTCTAAGTTCAAAGATAAAATGTGGTGTGAGAAAGACTTAGCGGCTAAAAGAAAATTAAGTTATTATAAGAAGGTCATCAACCCCACCCTAGAAGATCAAAAGTATCTCTCTATTTTAACTAGCTCAAAGAAGAAAATTAATATAGCAAAGATTAGAACGAATTCTCATGAGCTCCATAGTGAAACAGGTCGTTGGGCAGTTCCTAAAACGCCATGGATGGAAAGGATCTGCCATATATGTAAGAATAGGAACATCGAGGATGAAAACCACTTCCTCTTAGAGTGCCCCGCGTATAACCACATTAGATCTCAGTTTCACAATCTTTGTTACAATACTGACCTTCCTAGCCTTTTACAATGTCAAAATTATAGTGAGCTCGGGAGGCTTCTCTCCAAACTTTTTGAGCATAGGAATAAAATCTTAAATCAAAATAGATAATTTGTCTCTTTAGGTCCGATAGACCATTATTTGGTCTCAGCGGACGTTAACCATCATCATCATCATAAATTTAATAAATAAAATAACATTAAAAAAAAAAATCAACTGAATTGTATCATTAAAATATAATAATGTAATTTAATTTTTTGAATTTTTGGATTTTGATTTTTTTTAAATTAAAATGTATTCATATATTTAGAAAAATAAAACAAACATTTTTATTTAAAATAATCTGTTGTTATTATAAATCTAATAAATAAAATAACATTCGAACAAAAAAATCAACTGAATGGTATTAGTAAAATATAATAATGTAATTTAATTTTTTGAATTTTTTAAATTAAAATATATTCATATATTTAGAAAAATAAAACAAACAATTTTATTCAAAATATTTTGAATTTTTGGATTTTGTTAATTTTTTTAAATTAAAATGTATTCATACATTTAGAAAAATAAAACAAACAATTTTATTTAAAATAATCTGTTGTTATTATAAATCTAATAAATAAAATAACATTAGAACAAAAAAATCAACTGAATGGTATTAGTAAAATATAATAATGTAATTTAATTTTTTGAATTTTTTAAAATTAAAATATATTCATATATTTAGAAAAATAAAACAAACAAATTTTATTCAAAATAAAAGCAAAATAAACATTAGAACAAAAAAATCAACTGAATGGTATTAGTAAAATATAATAATGTAATTTAATTTTTTGAATTTTTTTAAATTAAAATATATTCATATATTTAGAAAAATAAAACAAACAATTTTATTCAAAATAAAAGCTGAGTATATGAACTTTACTCGGTTTCAATTTAAATTAAACGCAGAGACGCAAACGATCACGGTGGGACTCGAACCCACAATCTCCCGCTCCGGAGGCGAGCGCCTTATCCATTAGGCCACGCGATCTATGAATAAACGCAATTTGCTGGCTTTTTATTATTTCTTATTTCCCGAGGATTAAATCGCTTTGCCTCTAAAATTTTATCTTATAATTATAATTTTATAATTATAAATGTAAGACACTAAGCATATTATCTTCATCTTTTCTCTATGTTTACCTTTTAACATGTATTCAATACAAATATGAAATTACCATGCAATTTATCAATTCACAAATGACATTATATGAATACATGTTTATTTTTTCACATTTTCCTACTACAATTATGAACTTATCATGCAAATTATCAAATAACAAATGGCATCATGTGAATGCATGAGTTTATAAAACAAGTGGTAGTGCTAGAGCCATTAATTTCAAAAGCGGAAAAATTACTCATATCTCAACCACATTTACTAATGTGGTTGTGCTAATTATATATTATGTTAAATCAAGTATTTGAAAATTTTTTAAAAACTGCAAATTTCATTGTGTTTCTAAACAATGTGATAATAGGAATTTAATTGGAAGATTTTATTTTTTTGAAGTTCGGCACTTTGTATTACGTCAAATGACGATTGTGTAGGCCAAAAAGTTTTTTCTATTGGTCTAGCCAAAGGGAAACCAGACTAGTAACATAAGTTCAAAGCCTTGAGGTTGCTAACACCTTGTTTAACCATACCATATTGTAAATAGGAACTTATAAAAAACAAATTGGTTGTCCCAAACCTTGACATACATCAACATGAGAAGACAAAAATGACCACTAGTGTTGAGTCTAACAACTATTGGAAAGAACTCCAGGCATACGCGCTCTTTGGCCACTTCCCTCATCCAAGGAGGATATATTATTTGATCCCTTGGCTAGAATGGTCAACTTGCGATCTATGTTGTCAATTTTTTCCTCCAAAACTGCCAATTTTATAGAACTCTTGTTGAGTCTTCTTCTATCTCCCTATGCCACTTGCAATAAATGATGTTTAACCTTATGTTAACTTCATGTCATGATTAACTCAAGTGACAAGAGCACATGCAATGCATCAAGTATAGTGGGATTTGTAGCTCCCTTTCATGTGAGTTGGCATCATATCAAAGCAGGGGGAATGTCGGCTCTCGTCACACCCTCCTTGGGGGAAATTTTAATTGAAAGATATTTTATAATAGTAACTTTTTTTTAATATTTTAATATTTGATAATATTATTATAAATTTATTTTATTTAAATTTTGAATTTAATTCCTCAGATGGGGTGATTAGCAGTGAAAGGGGGGGATGGTTGCCATCACCCCACTACAAAATAAGCAAGGGACATGGAAGCATGTCCCTGGAAAATGTCATAAGCATGCAATTGGTTTTAAACTCACCAGTTCTACATCGAATGAAGGGATGTTAGTTTGATAAGGAGGGAGGCTACACGAGTGCAAGGAGGTTGTTATCGATGTTGAGCATGTCAGAGTTAATGCAAAAGGTGGAGGTCGTAACCCATAAAGTATTATGGATAAATTGCAGTAAAGGCCCATCTAAAGTTGGCAAAAAGAAATTACGAGGCAAAGGGAGAATAGAATTGAGGAAATTGGTAGAGTGCAGTAGCACTCCTTACCTAGGACTACTTCAAGAATGAGGAAAGGCATCTCCTATTGGCAGGGGGTTGCATTATGATAATTTGTACCCTTAGTGAGTAAGTGGATGTTGGAAGCCACCTTTTATCTTATTTGGAATGTGAACTAGCTAGAATTCAGTTGAGGAAACAGATCCTAAACAACACTAATATGGGCGACTCAAGAAATTGATGTTGAAAATGCAACAAGAAAATATCAGTTTGACTTTTCCTTGATCAAACTAGAGAAATTTTGAATATTCACTTCAGCAAAATTATTGGAAGTAATTAACTGAGGTGACATGGTACTTGTCATTTAGTTAACTTAGTTAATTCAATTTGGGGAAGCTTGAGTTCAGTTCAGTATGACTGATTGCTAATTTGTAGCAATATATTTTAGTTAAATTGAGTTATGGTTAGTTAAACTAGTTTTAATTGTTGGAAGAACTAGTGGAAGGTCATGTTGTGGAAGTGTACTTCAACCACACTCAATGATCAACCAGTTAACTAATCAATCGGCCCAAAATAACTAATGCATGCAAATAATTTGAGTTACCCAGTTGAGATGGAGATTCCAAGGCAGTGTACTATCAATTATAGACTATTCTAAAGTGTACAGGTGGTGCATGTAGTCAGAGGATGAGCCTAAAGGAATTGCGAAATTCCAATTGAGGAATTTCCTAATTAATAGGGGCCTAATTCCTCAAGGAAATAGGAGCTTGGAGGGCTTGAAAATTGGCTAAGTGTTGGCCAAAGTCAGTCAGTTAGGCAGAGGGATAGACTATACACTTGCAGGTTGTGCTCAGGCTTGAGAAACATATGTATTCATCTCTATTATTTTATTAACGCAATATAGATAAGAAGGGGTTTTGAGCAGTTTTTTTCCCCTAGATAAATCTTTGTGTATCTGTGATAATTTTTCTTGCATGTTTATAATTTGTGTTCTCGATCGTGAATTGAATTATGCAAAATAGTAGAGTAGATTTGAGTCTCATGTTTTAGTAAATTTCATGGGCAATTTCAAATCTACACAATAATTTCTACATGGTATTGGTGGGCCCCAGTATTGCAGCAATAATGTTGCAACTCCTGGAACTCCCTTCTTTAATTTTATCAACCCGGTAGTTCGTAACAAACTTGGAAGCGACGGTGTTGTATGCACAAGTACTAGCTCTTGCCGCAGCTGTCACTTGGTCAGCTGGCACAAGTCCGCTAGGGCTCAAGCCAATTTCTATGAGCTCTTAAAAGAAGCTTTTTAACTGATGGATGGAAGCTAACTCAGAGGAAGCTGATCTACTTGCAGAAAGAAATTGAAAGCCAAAAAGTAACATAAACCCTAGTAAACCCTAATTCTACCAACTAATCCTACTAATGCAGAGGAGAGAATGCAAACTATTAGAAGAGATGCCATTACTTCTATGAAGGTAAAATGCACATGCCTAGGCTATCTCTATCTGAAGGAAACATCTTTTCGTGTTTTCAAATAAGTTCTCAGAATTATCATGCATGTGTTTTAACTGGCTTTTTATTGTGCAGGGGTGGATCAAGGAAGGGGACTGCTTGGAAAAGGTTGGGAAGGCTCAGAGAAGGTCTAAGGAGTCCCTAACACCCTTCTAGAGAGTTTCACAAAGTTTGGCTATCCAGCAACCTCACTTGTGAGCTTCTACAAGAAGTCTGCAGGGGTTCTACAGGATGTTTCAGGGATTTCTACAGGATGTTCAAGAATTTCTACAGGATTTTCTAAAATTGGATTTTGGAGGATGGGTGAGTGAAAGAGGATGCATGAATGGTTAAAGAGGTAGGGTAGGGGTCTGAAATGACCAGTGACTAATGGATGAAGTGATGAGAGGATGTGGAAATCTAACTTGACTTAAGGAAGGCTAAGGCAATGGAAGAGCAAGAAGGTAGGGTTACGTGGGCAGAAGAGTAGTTGTGAGACGAGGAATCTAACTAGGAGATGGAGCAGCTGGCCTGGACGAAGCTTAGGTGGATGAGAGAGAGATGGATATGCCCTGCACGGTGTGCACTTAACCGAATCAACCAAATCCTGCACACAATCAAAATCTTAGCTAATCTATCCTAACTATCAACGAAACAAATGAACATCAACTTTATTTCCAAAGAGAAACCATGTACAGCACTTAATCAAAGAAACATCCACAAAGGTCTGAATGCATGACTAACTTCTACAAATGAAGACATTACACCAAAGATTGCATGGTCAAGCAAACTAGTGTTTTTGTTGGGCAGCACTGTTTCTGCAATTCCAGCCCCTGATCCAATAAGGGAGAGGTGAAACTGAGAGTGCAGGCGGCCCTTTTTCTGGAGCTTTATCAATTATTATCCTATCAATCTATTCTACACATCTGAAGCAATTCTATTCCTCAACAATGACCTATTTAACCAACACAACTAAATCTTGCTCAACAAAACCACGTTTCAAATGCATAAAAGGAAAATCACAGTGCTTAAAGGAAAGATAACAATACAAAGAAGGAGGCCCTGGGCTCTCAGGTTGGGCCCAACCCCGAGAGCTATGGCTCCTATAGAAAACTCAGAGCTGATATCAAATCTGACTGCTTCCCATTATCAAAAAATAATCATAAGTCAAAAGTTATGCCAACAATGGCTACAAAAGAACAAAATAGAGCTAGCAGCACTGTAGTATAGAATATGCAAGAGGTTTTTCAAAAAGTCCTTTTCGAAGGCTGAGGCCTTAAATTTATACACCACGAGGCCCTAGCTGGCCTCCTAAATCTATGGGACTTAGCTGCCCAAACTGTGGAGTGAACAGCTCCTTCCAAGAAATCTGTTTGGCTGCCTTCTGGATCCGGTTTTGGTGGCCTTTGGAGCTCGGAGTTGGGGTGAATATCCCGAGGGAGGCTATTTAATGCCATAGACAACCCCCTATGAATCCTCAACCCAAACTTGGCTGTCTCCTAGCCCATGTCTGCTCGCTTTTGCTCCAACATGTGTCAAAAAATCCTGAAATGAGCACGTGTTAGCCACCTAGGAATAGTGACTACCCTTATTCGTACAAATGACATAAACATACTAAAAAATAATCCATAAGATATGAAAAATGAAGGATTGAACAGGGTAATTAGGCCAAATGAGCCCAAAATGTTACCAAATTTGGGGCTCATCATCACCCCTCCGCTAAAATGATTGCTCATCTTGAGAAACTAGTCCAGCTCCTCGTCTTTCATTGCTTTAATTGCCACTCTCACATCCCAGGCTTCTGAAGTAGTATCCTCCTCACTGTCATGGAACCCGGCCTTCTTTTCCACCTCTTCCCACTACTTATGCTCTTCTTTTTCTATGCTTCCTTCTACCAATCCCAAAAGAAAAGGTGGGCTTAGCTTGAGGCCGATCCAGCTGGCCTGGAGGTTCTGCATGGACTTCTTGTAGAGAGGTACCCGTACTAGGCCCTCCCTCATTCTAGTTGGAGTGTGATACTCCCTGATTTTGAGGCTGTGGGACAATGTGTTCCACCTTCGGGTGCAAGCATGAACACAATTGTCCCCTAATAATCGCTCCATATCCTCGAAATGTGCTATAGCCTGAGCCTGTTGATCCATGTATTTTAATAAAGCCTGAGGGTTGGTTGCTAGGTGTTGGTGGGTGGATATCAATGCAGTGGGGTCCCCTAGCTCTGCTCTAATTAACAGTGGTTCATGTAACTCTTGGTTCATAACATCTTTGACCTCTGTCGCTCTCTTTTCTTTGTGTTTTAACTATGAGGTAAATGCCATCAGCTACATATCTCCCACAACTGTGTTGGGGTCCCATGAAGTTACGTTAGGAAGGGCCAAATTATGGAGGTAGAACTCTGATAGCTTGGCCTTGTCCTCTGTGGAGCTGCTGTTGCATAAATCTGTGAAATGCTGGGGGTTTTAGATCTGGGAGATACCCCTCTGTGCTAATGCAATAATTGGAATTGCAGCCACTGGTCCGTAGGTATAGGCCATAAGATTTGGCCGGCTGCCTACATTGTAGAGCATCCATAGCCCAACTGGCCATGCAGGCCAGTTGTGCCTCTTTTTTCTTGCAACTACTGTTTGAGAGCTTGTATCTCTATATTTGCTTGCAATTCCCTTTCCTGTAGTTTTTGGATTAGTTCCTCAAGATCAGCTTGCATTCCTTCTTTGCCTTGAGGTTCCGCTGTAGTGTCCTCTGATGCTGTGCCCCTTTCTTTCCTATGTTCCTGTAGCTGTAGTTTGAGCTTCTCGTTCTCTTCTGTAGAAATACTCGCTGGCAGTTTCCACGTGTTTTGCCATAGCTAATTCCCTTTTGCCTCCTTGCGTTGTTCCTCCAAGGGGCCTTATCTGCTACTCCTTTAGATTTAGCTATCCTCATCACGTGTGG